>OZ023150.1:19252933-19532801 GCA_963675895.2 Styela plicata | reverse complement strand
TACAAAAAATGGAAATGATGTGAAATTTTGTGAAATTACTTTAAAGACACAAGAATATATCACACTGCTATACTGCAAATAACTTTATATTTTATTTTCCTGGGTATGAGTGACAGATAGATAGGCGAATTCCCATCCAAATAGTCGGGTTAGAATTCTGGCTATACTTCGCTGCAAAATGGACAACTATTAGCAATTTCGTCTATCTGAAATGTTGAACATGGCTTATTTAAAAAGTAAATCTTGAATACTATTTGAACTAAATGCTAAGGACAACATTAGCAACAAAAATTTGAAAAAAATTTTGATTTAACATCTTTTGCCAAGTATGAGTCACTGAGGCCTGATCCATCAGAGAGTCTTTCCTGACAATACAGAACTTCTGATCAAAATGTCTAGCAGTATTGAATCGTGCGGTAAACAATTCCAGGAATATTCTCCCTAAATCCCTCCTGTCATGTACATGTTCCCAAATAATCAATAAACATTCATGTAACATTAAATATTGATCAAATCTGAAAATGACAGGTTTTACTATTCATGTGATTCTTATACCGATAAAGAAAATTGTAAAGAATATGTTGGTGAGCCGTAAAACAATGAAGGATCGAAGTCATGAGATGAATTTTTTCTCACTGTTATGAAATTATTTGAGAATGCTTGAATTAAATCCCTTTCCTTAATAGTCTTTAATTTGCGGCATCATAATTTCAGTCATAACATTGGAAATAAATGACACTATGGTGACACTAGAATAGAATCCTATTAATATTCTGGATCCTTCGGATAAGCTATGCTGAAATCTCCATCTCTAGTCTAATATCGTAAAAGGGAATGGATTTGTATTGCCTATTTGTATGGTTTTTTCAATCCACAGGTAACAAACGCAAAATTGATCGAAATATGAGTAATTATAACTTCAATGTAGCTTAATCAGAGCAATGTATATTTTTCCCAAGGATTTAAAATGCAATCAATGGAATATTGGAAAAATATATAAGGTATTATATCATGTAAGCACCCAGGTTGATTAGAGTATGAACCGTGGATAGGTAGTGCTTCAGTGGTATAATCCAACAAAAGACCGTACTTTACAACAGACTAGGAATGTTTGCAATTCTGCTACTTGAACATCCCCCGAAAACCGGTCCCCTCACTTTACCAAATACCCAATGATTTATGTTACATCATTAAATAAAAAATGAAATGCTGACATTCTATTTTACATTTAAATTTCCTAATTAAAAATTAGTTGATTGTGCATTGTGTGATTAGCAAACCATTTCCAACCGACAAAAATTAAGTGTCTGAAATACCACATAAAAGTTAGAAATTTACTCATTTAAATGGGTGTAGACAGTACTGAATTAATCTATTCTCTACTTAAAATTACCAACATATCAATCACTACAACTACGGTAGACTAACTTCCAGTTCCATACAGTACTTGGTGAAGATTAAGGGAAGATGCTGTATCAGGGATTATAGATTTCAAAACCAATTTGTAATCAGATAAAAGGGGATTAAAATTGAAATCTTAAATTATTTAAAAGCAAAACCTACATCGATTAGAAATTATTTCCTCCTTGAAAGCATATTGAACAGATTATTATGAAACAAAGCAGCAGAGTAGTATAACTTTGCTTTGCTTCGGGTGTCTAAGAAATCACAATTTTTGCATATGAAAAAAAGTGAAAAATAATAATTTATTTAATAATAATTAACACAGCGTAATTCGCCCAGACTTTTTTCGATGTATCGTTATAATGCATGATAGGTGCCACCCGAGGGTTTATTACCATATTTCCAAATGTCATCAAAATTGAAAGTAGTCGAATATTCCCATTAAATCCGAAATTATCAAGATTTAGCAAAAACCTCAAACCCTGACTCGCACTATGCAACTTCAGCCTGAAATTGATACGGGTACCGGTATCTGCACCACACTACATAGGAGATAGGACAGGGTTGTGATTCGCAATATGCAGATACGCGGTATGGTTACCAGGTTACAGAGTAACCCGTATTCTTGGCTTGTCTCTCTAACAGAATAGAGAATCTAATCCTGTCTTGCTGATTAGACAGTCGAACGGTTCTTTTAATTTCCAAAAAGGACAGGACGTCGCAGTGCTGTCATTTTTGGCAAGCAAGGTTTTAGGGGGGTCTAACAATATATCCGAATTTCATGATTACAGATTATGCGATCATTTAACGAAACTAAACTTCACTAGCAACCAAAAAAATATCAATAGTTTGCAATATAAACAGATGAAGGTTTGTGGGGCACTTTCTTGAGATCTATTTTATCAGGCTACATAAAATGTTAATAGTCTACTAGTAGAGCTAACTTCATTCGTTTGCATGCCTGTATTCCATCATTTTCAATGAAAAAAAACTGTGACACTTACCGTACCGTACCGTACCTGCTCAGTGCTTATCATGCAGCATGTACCTATCTGAAGAGCTGAGTAAATATATAAGTCCATTTTGATTACATTTTCTTCTGCTAAATGCACACGACTTTAACTGTTCAAAAGTTACACAACTAAAATTAACGTATGAAAGGTTTTACAGAGGCCAGAGAAAAATGGAAAAAGGACAGAAGTAAAGTGAAAGAAAAGCAGGCAAGCCTGAAAAACAGAAATGATAATTTGATGACTGTGGTGCATAGAGTCATAATTTTTGATCCGTAGGTTTTTCCGGCAGTGAATAGCATTTGATAAGTTTTTTTTAAAGCAAATTTGAAACTAATTAGACAGAAAAATACCCTTCCCCAGTCTGGGTTACAGTTTGATTAAATATATCTTTCTTTTTTAAGTAAATATTGCAAGTAAATATATATTTTTTTCAAATTCTCGTGCACACATACATCAGCTCCGATTCGGGGGTGACGAATTTTGGCTTAGCATTCCCGTGCATGAACATGGTTGGTGGAGCAAGCCGTAAACAGCGCATACTTGAACCGGCGAGGCATCCAGCAGATTTCACGCAGTGGGATTCGAGCCCAGGACGTCAGTGATGCAGAGTTCGAAGCGTATTCCCAACGCTTTACAGATTGAGCTAACCGCGCACCCCTTCAACTTCAAGATTTCAGCTTATCAATTACCTATAAATTAATAAATATTACCATTTTGACACCCATCTTACATTCAAAGCGTTATGGATCTGTGCAATAGATCGACCATGAGCTCATATAGGGATAGGATATCAGTCTTATCCTGCGGGAGAGGAAAGCCGAGTATACAGCTTAACCATATGGCGAACCACGATCTCTCGTGCAGATACCAGTTTCGAATCGAGGTGAAGGTTTTTGGATTATCCAAATTCCTCATTTTTCCTGTGCATGGAGATGGGGGGTGGAGGAAGCAGTAAGTAGCTCTTACGCGAACCATCGTGCACCGGCGAGGCACGACGTCCAGCAGACGTCATCATCCCTCACGGGATTCGAACCTGCGTCACGACGATCAGAGATGCGTAGCTCTAAGCGTATTCCCAACGCCTTGCCGATTGAGCCAACGGGGCCCTCCACATATATATAAGTTCAAGAGTTCCCTTTCATAGTGTGATATTAAATTTAGATACCATTTGATTAGTTACTCACTGCAGTTCTTTTACCTGCGTACTAGGTACTACCCATAGAGGGAAAGAGAAGGAGATAGAGTTTATTTTGATGTCCACAACAAAAAGACAAATAATGCCCATAGAATGTTAAGGTATATAATTAGGATATTAATGACCCTAAAAATATTTAGTACCGGTAGCGTTCTCCCTGTTCATATGGAAAACAATTTAAACCGGATAGAGTAGGATTTCATTTCTAACTTGCGGGAGAGGAAAGCCGAGAATATAGCTGAAGCATTTAGCGAACCACAAGCTCTCGTCCAGACACCAGTTCCGTATCAAGGTAAAGGTTTTTGGGTTTATCATATTCCTCATTTGCTCTGTGCATGGTAGTAGTTCATTTATTTAACCAGCATGTGAAAAAAAAACGACAGAAAAAAATATAGTTAACAAGCAATAATTTACTAAACATCACATGTGGAGGGCATCACAGAGAACCCTTTGTGGGTTTTCGAGCTGTGAAACCAGAGTGCTCAAGGTAGATTGATTAAATATAATTCGAGAGGAACGGGAGTTAGAAATAAATGGGGTTGGAGAAAATAAGTCGGTGCAATGGACGGAAGTAACTTATTCTGTAAATAAATAACAGTAATTCACAACAAAAAAAGGATAATGATTCAAGTACAGAGCCGAACTGAAATAAGTCTGACAATCATGCTTTTTTTTTTATTTTTTAGGAATCGAGTATCAAACATGAACCTGGTTGGTGGAGCAAGCAGTGCTTACGTGAACCACCGTGCACCGGCGAAGCGCCCAGCAGACATTACTCATATAATTATCATTCCCACGGGACGTGAACCTACGTCACGGAGATCAGAGACGAGTAGGTCGCTTGTATATTCCCAACGATTTACCAATTGAGCTAACCGGGCACCGTAACTCAATCATACACCCAGTAATCTTCCAAAATTTGTTGTTCCCATGTCTGGTATAAACTAGCAAAAAAAAGTCACTTCTTCATTTTTAGGCAAGGCCCATCTTTAACCTGGTTAATAAAATCTTTCCAAATCGCAAAAAAAATTCTTCACTAAGATCTAAATATAAAAAATGCTCCAGCCTTCCCTAAACTCCAAAAGTGGAGAACATAATACCCCTAAAACATAGAATGCTATATACTTTTTGTTTGCTTGCCGTATTAATTTTCAGTAATGTTTCAATTGTCTTTAAACATTTCCTGCTTAGAGTGCAGTTGCTGGTAGTACAAAAAGTAAATCTTTTGGACAGGCAAACTAGTTTAAGAAACTTCCAGCTGAACTACCCAAAGAGCCTTGATAATAACAATCAGCAAATGAACTCTCAAACAAATTTATTAGTGAAATGTTCTACTATGCAAATGTCACAGTGCTAATGAAGTGCACCTAGAAAAACAAAACAAACACATCAATTTTTAGTGGTAATTCCAGGTCAAACAGATACAATGAATAACAGACATATATGGCAGAACATGAGGATTATACATTTTTTGCAAATAGATAATGTTATTCAGTTCAAAAGTATTTGATAAAATATGTTTATCTCAGTTTCTGGAATTTTATTGATTAAAAATTTTCATTAAATAAGCAAAATTCTTTTTCAAATGGTTTTACTTATTTTTGAGCTAAAAATAAATTTTTTCAACAAAAACGCAAAAAATTTTCGCTATCTCACGCCATACACATTTTTTTAATAATCCGCATACATGGATAACCAGTCTCAAAACGCAACTGTTCAGAAAACAAAGATGCAACGTACAGAGAATATATATGTTGCGAGTTGGAAAAAGCACCTGTAGAAGTAGATGATGTAAAAATATTTGTTTTATGGAAATACAAAATATAAAATAATTTGCACCAGCTGTAAATGTACGTTTGAATAAGAAACATATAGTGAGAATCTGTAAAAACAGGCAAGTATAAATACATTTGGGGAGTACTCTAAGGGTGCCAAAAACTGAGGGAAACTTGAAAATAATGATTAATTTTGCTGCGATAGGAAGACACAAAAACATCCCTTAAAAGCTAGAATTTTATTAACAAACCAATTCTTCATGCATGCTTCCAGAAGTACCTTTTTTATTTTAGTTTTTTTCAAGTATTTGCTCTAACAATAAAAAGTATCAATATAAAAATGGGTTGTTAATGTACCTTTTATTTTTCGTAATTTCAACAAACTATTTTAAGAATCCAAAGTTTCTCAGTCTGTTCAACATCCTTACCCCTAAGCACTCATATGTTTCCAGCCCCGTAAATACACCCACTAGAGCGAAATCAATCTCATGCATCTCAAGCTGAGTAGGTAAAAAAGTGATCAGATGGTCAAAGCAAATCAACAATACCAGAACAGTAATATAACAAATATACACATACAAATATTATTCGACAAAAAGGGCAGTGGTCGAAACTTAGACGAACACTAGAAGTCATACAGATGTATCGATTGAATAATCTGAGCTAGTTTCAAAGCAGGCAATGGTAAAGAATAAATATGGCATAACATGGCCAAAACCCGTCCTCTGGTTCTCAGTTGGATGACATCACGCTTGGGTATCGGTGCTTGTATATCAATATACAACCGTTACATTGATATTCACACAAAAAAAAATGGCAGACGATAAAGACAAGTTTCTACTGCCTTGAAATAGCACAAAAATTGAATGAAAACACATTAGTATAAATAAATACCATCCTACACTGCAATTAGTCTAATCTAAAAGTGCAAAAAGAAGAAAACCTAGCAATGGTCATGAAATGGCTATAAAGATAAATCAGATACTTACAAGTCTGATGTTAGTATGAATATAATATTGTACAGGGATTAAAAATTTAGGTGTTGGGCCACAGATGGATGATGGATTAGTGATGGGTCAATAGCATCAATGTAATTTATAAGAGTACTTACTTTAAGCTGCAAGTATGCACACATAAGAAATCTTGCCAAGTATGGGCCACAGACGATGTTGTCTTAACAGCAGTCCATCAATAACAACACAAACGTGAAAACAAAACAGTATTCTGCCCTCCAAATGGGAACATGGCTTGTTTTTCGATAGTAAAAGTAATTATAGTCATTATCTTGAGATATAGCACCAGCGAATCTGAACAAACTTGACCTATACAAGTAACTATTCTTTGGTATGTGCGGGTAAACAAAAAGATAAAAAAAACATTTGGTTTATTCAAAGAAATGACATCAAAGTTCAATTTTTTTAAATTCTGTGTGTAAGGTTTTAAGAAAATTCTGAAAATTGATCGACGGAAGCAGAAACCAAGTGGCATGCTGGTTCAACAAAACTTGGCCCCAATATGGTCGTTATATTGATACATGATATACAATTGAAATACAGAATGAAATGCAATCAACATTTAGTGTTGGTTTTTGGTGGAACATCCGCATATTTTAAAATGCAATTACTCCCACTTTTGGGGAGTTTCATAAACTGATTAGGGGACCATGTATAACTATAGCGGTGTGGACTCAGTGGAGCATGTCTATCACTATGTCGATGTTTGCTACGGTGACGGTGACCATGACTGCGTTTCGGGATTTTGAGACTAGCAAACGGAGTTGTCAAAACAGATGCACCTTCGTTGAACTGCATTTCAATCAAAGCCAACGGGTCAGACGAGAGAGACATTGGTCGTTTAGCGGTCATCATTGAAATCACTGCTCTGTTATGCCACGCATAAATAATGCCAGGACCTTTCGGTATTTTAGGCATAGATGTTGACCTCCGAGATTCACCTTTGACACCAGCGACCTTATCTAAACTGGTGCAACTGCGAACTAATTTTGCATGTCGTATTCCTCCGCCTGATCGAAGTGGTCTTTCCATTACAATATCTTGTTCAGATTTCCAAGCTGTCATGTAAACAGAGTCGCGCATGGATGAATCTGACATGCGACTGTTATGCATCGGTGAGTTTGTCACGTGACTGTCGTGCACAGGTGAACCTGTGACACTGATGGGTGAATAAGAGGTACCAGGCAGAATTTGGTCACGCATGGGTGAACTTGTCACACTCTTTCGATTTTGGCTGAACATGGGTGAGTTCACACGACCTTTGACCTCTGGTGAAAGCAAATGAATATGATCGTGTTCATAAGGCTCAAGGTCATCGTCAATGACATTTTCTTTTAAAATTATATTTTTTGACACTGTTTCATCATAATATACAGTCAATTTCTCATTTGTGCTCTCGCCGCTATTCGTACCACTGGCATGAGAGTATCCACTATCACAAGATGGTGTACGTGTGCTTGTGTTAGTTGGCGACACAGTTGGCATCTCGAAACTTGCTCGTATAGCTTCGTATGATGGCGATGGCGTCAAAGAAGGCTCACGTCCGAGAAGTAATCGAAGTCGTTTTTCTACCATCTGTCGATAATCTTGCTCTGGCAGTAGCTTCAGTTGCTTCCAAGCATCTAAAAGATCTTTATATTTGCAACGAATTCTCCAACCTCGGAAAGCTAAAATAAAATAGAAAAGTTTAAATTTGAAGCTAGAAGACAAGTTTTTTTTTCACTGAAATTCACTCTGAGCAAGGCAGTAAGCAGTATCGAAAAGGGAACAACTAACGGCCACTTAATAGCAAAGAGCTACTAAAAGATGTATTACCTGCATTCTAGGTGGAAAACATCCTAAATGAAACTGAACCGCCATAGCAGAGTGCAGTGACTCGTAGCTGCCCTAAGCGATGGTTGACAAAATACTGAATCGCAAGAGTACAGCCTGAAAATATTTTTGTCAAGAATGAGCCACTGATAAGATCGCGTCGCGGAAAAAATAAAAAACTAGAATTATTTTTAGATAGTTTTCAAAAAGACCGCTTTTTTCGGCATATATTTGCAAACAAAATGAAATTTGTACATTGTGGCACCTGATACCTAAAACTATAATGGTGTAAAAAATGATCCGAAACAGAACTTAGAATTAATAAAACCAAATAAAGCAATTAATCTGTATCTTTTGCTATAGAATGAAGAGGCGAACTAATTGAAAGGTTGAATATTCAATGAACGAGAATAACTTTTCTTACTATCTAGAATAGTATTTAAGTTAGAATAATATTGTGCCCTGCACTGCAATCTGGTGAAGCTGCTCCCTGTTAGCTCAGTCGGTAAAGCATTAAGAATATGCTCCGGGCTACGCAACTTTGTTTGTCCAGACGTATGTTCGAATCCCGCAGAAATTGCTGATCATGTGTGAGAGGTCTGCTACCAATCACGTAAGCATTGCATATGGCTTCCTTCACCAACCAGGTCCATGCGCAGGAAAATTGAAAAATAGGATAGGCCAAAAAAAAAAAAATCTTCAGACCGATTCAGAACTGGTTTCTGCACGAGATATCCTGGTTTATAATATGGTTAAGCTGTATTCTAGGCTTTCCTCCCCCTCAGGATAAAAATGAAATCGTATTCGTATCTGCATCCTATCTGCTCTACATATAACTTCTCATTGAAGGTTGTAAATTGACCCTACAGGTTCCCAGAAAAAAAAATACAACTACATATATGAAACTCTCAAATTCTCTGCTGTTCCTTTCTTAGAAATAACTCCTCTAACATCAAATCTAAACTCTAAAAAATGGACCTAGCAGCAAACGTTTTTACACATGACTGACTACACTGATCATTTACCTGGTTGATTATTCCTCTCTACTACATCTCTTCTGCTGTCTAACTTTTCTGTTGAAAAAAATTTAAAAAGCACAAATCATAAGTCGAAGAGTCAGGTTTGACATAAAACCTGCTACTAAACTGTGTAACAACAAAAAGGCTGGCAAAACATTAGCAACTCAAAGACTCTTAGAATAGCTGTCACAAGAAGAATATCCCACCAAAACCCAACCTACTATTCATACTTAACATCATTGCATGGATGTAATAATTTATATAGGTTTGGTTATAGCTGGGTGGCATTTGGGTATGTTATCTACCGGCATATTGCCACCAAAATGCCGGTATTAGCGGTATGTCACGCTATATTCTGCCATAAAAAATTATGCTATTGTGCTGTTTCAAAGAGACGTGTGAAGCACACACTCAACCCAGTGTATAATAATTGATAGATCAACCAGGACAAAAAGCTATGAAAATGCAATACCCTGATAGCCTATTCATTTGCACCAATCGACCCAGGTTGAAGAAACTTTAGTATGCTCAGTTGAAAGTATCATGTTTTATCATTGGTAACCCATGACTAATAATATCCATTGTTATTTATTTATTCAATGTTAAGTTGAACAAATCTCTCTATTTTTTTCACAGCCACTTCTTAGAGGGGATCACTCAGCCGAAGGCCCTGTATCAGCAACCACTTAAGACAGGCAGGGTTAGAATTGCTGGGAAGATATGATCTTTACCTGTTCACCTTAGCCTACCCAAGTTATCACACCCTGGGTTGAGTGGTGGGCATGAATAAGAAAGCCGGACTCGCTGGGACTCGAACCCGAGATCTTCAACCTTCGTCACCAACATGTTTAACCCACTTATACAAGTATTAGTCTTGCCTAGTGTGACCAACTCAAATTGGTGGTCATCACAACAGTGAACAGATTCACTGATTGAAGTCACCATAAATTACACTATTACTTGTTTGAATAGTCGTCACAGATTTCTCTCTTTTCCTGATTTCAGCTTCTCTCCATTTCCTGGCTTCTGTTTTTCTCTTATATCTCGTCCAAGAATGTTGCAATAAAGTTGCAGAATTGAATCTTTTTATAATTAGTATCCTACGGTCTTCTCTGCATTTCCTAAATAAAAGGAGGTTTCAAAATTTAGAGTATTTTTTTGCAACTTTTACCTCCTAGCACAGCCCTTGAAATACGAAATATTGATCTTTTTAATACAGAAATAGATGCAAAATTCCCTATTTATAAAGGGGTGAGACAAGTAGTCATTGCAGCCTTATTCACATCTAATTTCAGCACTAAACTATTATGTTTTTTTTTCATAGCCACTCTTGGAGTGGATCACCCTAACCAAGGCCTCTTATAGACAGACACGGTAAGAGTTAGCCTGCCCAAGTTATTACACCCTAGGTGAGGGGGTTGGGCATGAATTACAAGCCAGACTTGCCAGGACTCGAACCCGAGATATTCAACCTGAGATGCAAACATAATAAACACTTGGCCATCATGCCCTATGTAGCAATTCTGTTATCCAAATACAGTCAGGTGTTCTCGCCTTTTGGTTGAAATTTATTGTCCAACTTCATTTTTTTGAATAGAACAGGAGCACAGAAAAAAAAAAAATTTTGTTGCACGATTGGCAAAATATGCTTTGAAATAGTCCAAATTGAACATCAGTATTTTTTTTATCGAAATTTACTCTAAACAGGGCCGAAAGCATCTCCCAAAAGAATTCAATCAACGGCAACTCAATAGTAAAGAGCCAGCAAGAGATGTACCAGCACTGTTAAACGGAAAACAACCCCCAACGGGACTGAATGGTCATGGTGAAGTGCAATGAGTAGTATCTACCATGGGCAAAATAAAATCTTTGCTCATAGTAACTTTCTTTATACCATCCAAAAATCATCAATAAGTACACAAACTCTGACCCTACATGTGAAAATATTCAATTCAATGTGCAGCTCAAACTGCATCAAATTTAAACGTCTCGAAATTTTTAAATTCTCTATTATTTAAACTCAACACTGGACAATGACAGCATAAAACCTGGCTTCATGTCCCAGACTTCTCAAAAGTCTTTAGATACAACAATATATATTTTGCAACACATAGCACACACAATTGCTTAAACAAAATAATTGTTGCAAAGCAATGCTATAGAGCATTAATATTATTTATTCCAATATTATATTATTGATCACAATAAATCAATATTAATACGGATTATTGGAACAGATTCATGATACAATACTTTTACTAGAGGTTCATAAGCCTAAGAATATAACCTGAGAGAATTGATTCAGAAAGATGGGAAACAATTAATTTCAAAGTTTAATCTTGTACTATATAGCTTAGTTCGAATGATTACAAAGCACTTGATAGAAATTAAAATGCAACGAGAGTTAAATACCTTTTTCTTTAACAAATATTTTTCTCATTTTAAAAAATAACTCCAGACAGGGCTGGAAGCAACCTTCCAAAGAAATCAACCTCAACCACTAATATAAGATAGGATATCATTTTTATCCTGCGGGAGAGGAAAGCCGGAGAGAATACTGCTTAACCATATGGCGAACCACGACCTCTCGTGCAGACACCAGTCCTGAATCCGGGGTAAAGGTTTTGACTTAACATTTATACTCATTTTTCCTGCGCCTGGACATGGATGGTGGAGGAAGCTGTTAAGCAGTGCTGATGTGAACCACCGTGCACCGGCGAGGCATCCAGCATGAAGCTCGCATAGAATCTTCCCTCACAGGATTCGAACCCATAACGTTAACGATGTGTAGCTCAAAGCGTATTCCCAACGCTTTATCGATTGAGACAACCGGCGCACCTGTATTTTTCCGTATTAATATTGTAACCAGCTACATCAAATATACATGAACGCTGTGGATGTTCTGGGCGCCATAATTTTTTCTTTGATATCTGAAATCCTACAACCCAGAGTGGCAGAAGCTTGTTTTTCTTCGGGTGTCCAAACGTTTGTGCCATTTCCTTTAGATAGACAAAAAGCTTCCAAATCATCAATGCAATCATTGGTGATTTCAAAGGCTTTTTAACAATTTGATTACTACCAGACACTCGAAAAAAAATTTGAACTTTCTAGTCACAGTTATAGCAAGGAATATTGCCCATTCTTTTCAGGTGTCTGAGTAGCAGAGTAGGTAGCTCTCTGACAGTCTGCCTTCAACACTGTTATTTCATACCAGTGGTGATAATTTTGAGTTTTTTTTGTTGAGCGAAGAATTATTTTAATCTTGTAGTAAAGGATTTATCTCGAAATGAAATCTTCTCAGTAATTATTCGTTTAATGAGAACTTGAGAACTATTTTTGTCTGGCAGAATTTCTGAAATTCTACACTCACCTCAAGTTTACAGTATATCTCCATGATTTTTGTAGAAGTTTGGCAGCATTTTCACGCTTTGTAACCAAGGCTTTTCGTTCTTCACGACATTTTTTCCGATGCAGGAAACCCCTCCATGCTTTTTGTACTGTGACTGAGCATTTGACTATTTGCTCAGATCGAGAAGACTCGAGGGTTTCAAACTGAAAAATAATAATGCTAGTAGACATGCCATGTTTTGATTTATGTATATTTGGGGAAGAAGGATTCAGTTCAAATGGTGTCTGGATTGCATTTTTTTTTATCGAAATTCGCTCTGAGCAGAGCCGAAAAGGAACCAACTAACGGCCATTTAATAGCAAGAGGTACTAAAAGATGTAGTACCAGCATCTGCACTTTAAGCTGAAAACATCCCAACCAGAACTGAACCATCATGGTAAAGTGCAGTGAGTGGTATCTGCCCTGAGTGATCTTTGCTTCCTTTTAGTCGCCTCTTACGACAAGCAGGAAATACGTTAGGACTATTCTAAAGCCCTACAGGGCTTTAAATAGAAAAGTGTTTCAAGCTGTTATAACCAAAATTATTTTTTGTTGAGCAAATTTGTTAGATTTTGCTGGTCACCATAGTCCGGGAGACACTAGTCAATAACTCGATTAGAGTTGCACTCAAGTCACCTTTTTAAATGACTTGACCAAAATCAGCTTAGCAAAATATTCAGACTTGTACTTGTCTTGGCAAAATCCAGACAAGACTTAACTCGAGACTTGAATATTGAACTGTTTTTTTGCAATGAACCCTGCTGTGAAATTCTTGTTCGTCAACCAAATAATGATGATTCTAAGTCAGTACGTATCAAGAATGAGAAGTGGCAAATAAATTTGTCATCTCTGTTGAATAGAGTTAGAAATTGACTCATAACTTGACTTGCGGCTCGTAAATGCGCGATTCAACTTGATTTGCGACTTGACTCGGAACTCTCAAAAGCTATTTTTTATTTATTTTTTTTATTAAAATTCGCTCAGAGCAAGGCTACAAGAGACAAATCATACTTAAAAATTCTCCTGAAGCCACTAAAGTGCGAAGAGTTACATGAAATGCAGGAATAGGAACTAAGGAACCCCCATCCCTGATAAATGTCTATTAACGAGAGTTTTAAAGCCTTGTAGATCAACACGATTAGGAAAGCAGCGAGAAGACAAGGAATTCCAAAGTTACGAGAGCTCTCTTGAACAGAATTCTTGATTCGGGTTCAGGAGAACTTGATTTGCGACCGGACTCAGGACTCTTTGAAGCTAATTCCTGGTTAAGGATCTAGATATCTACACAATGCACATCACTCACCCAGGGTGTAATAACTTGGGTAGGCTAAGCCGAATAGGAAAAGATTGTATCTTTCCAGCAATTGTAAGTAACCCTGTCCGTCTATAAGTGGCTGCTGTTACAGGGCCTTGGACAGGGTGATCCACTCTAAGAAGTGGCTACAAAAAAAAAAAAAAATTAAAACAAAATGAACACACCAATTCAGACGACAAGAATATCATGGTCTTTCCATACTGCAATGGCTTGATATCCTTTTCAGTCTCATTCGTACTAATCTGCTTCAATATTCTATCACAAGCATCTTTTCGTAAATCAATATTAGTCATGCTTCGACGACGCTTCTTGTTCGAAGGCTCTATGATGAAAAGAATTAAATCTGGTGAATACATCAGAAAAGATACTTAATTTAATAACTCTAATATAAATGTGAATGATACATAAGAATTCCAGAACAAAATAACAGATTAGATTTCACGAGAAGAATATATGAAACATATAAAATTTGAGTGATATTTGAATAATTATTATTTACTCATCTGGCCACCTTTTTCTCGATGAACTTCGCTCAAAGAAGGTTGAAAGCAATGCATAAAAAGCGAAAAAAGTCGAATTATGTAAGAACTACTAAAAAATTATGAAAAATTGACAATGAGTAACCTTAGAGTTTCACTAATTTGGCTGGCACGCCCGGACTCTCAGGGGTGATAATGAGTTAAAATATGTTCAACACTCTACTCTATCAGATGAAACATCTCACCTTTCACACTGTGATATTTGTCATCCATCACCTTTTCATTATTTCTTCTTAGCAAGAATCCGTACCTTCCAAGGAATTCATTGTACGATAGCTTGTTAGGATGAGCAGGAGCGCATACCCTGATTGTTTCCACAACTCCACAGGCTTCAAGTTGACTAAGTACCTGGTAGAGATGAGGAGAATTATATTACATGAAATGGAATCATGAAACGTACGGTAAAATCCATGGTTCATTGAATGTGCAGTCATGCGTGTAGATCGTTCCCCATGTGGTTCTCTTGATGTGTAGTTCATTCTGGATTTAGCATCTTGGATGTCACTACTTAGGGCTTAGCGTATTGTTAATTTTTTACAGTTGTGTAATTACTTCATAATGTTATAGTTATGGTTTTACTGGTTAAAAGCCACATTGGTTTAATAAATTTTGAGTATCTGGTGCTTGAATGTAACTAGTTCATCATAAAAAGCATGATATGTAGCTTACAGTAAAAAAGATCTTCGGAAAGCACAATTTATGAACCAAGTTAGTTCAGAAAATGGAACTTTTGTAAAGAATGATTTACGACTTAGAACACAAACTTTTTTGAAGGCATGAATTATGTTTCACGGTCGCAAACCGAAGGCAAAAAGTGCCAGCAAACATAAAACTTCAGGATTGACGTTGGACTGCTCCCAAGCAAAAACTAGAAACTTACAAATTTCGCATCAAAAACGTCAGGAATAGATTGTTTATTTGGTTTGATACATCTTATATAATGGCAATCTGTAGATCCCAGAGTGTCCAGAAGATCATCAAGAGATTTCTGAAGAAAAATGAACAGAAAGTCTCAATATTACCGTATTATTTATAAAGACGGGCACAAGACGGGCAGGGCAATTCACAACACTGAATTCGAGTGGATTCAGAACTTGAAGTATCAGAATCCATGTACCTATATTTGATTGAATCGGATAATAGAGCACTTATACAATTGCGAGGATGTAGCATGACACAAAACTAGCTTGATTATTGCCTGTGTGCAATGACAACAATTAATAAAACCAATGACGTATTAGCATAATATCTCGGGTTCGAGCCCCGGCGAGTCCAGCTCGCTTATCCATGCCCACCACTCAAACCAGGGTGTAATAACTGGGGTAGGCCAGGCCGAACAGGAAAAGATCATATCTTTCCAGTAATTGTAACCCTGTCCGTCTATAAGTGGCCGCTGTTATAGGGCCTTGGGCAGGGTGATCCACTCTGAGAACTGGTTATAAAAAAAATAATAATAAATATGTGTGATGTAGTTATTATTACAAGAAATCATAAGCTTAAAAAGATAATAAACAAAAATTCTTACATATTAGATGTACAGAAATAAAAATAGCGAAAGTGACCATGAGCACTTACCTAAAAAGATTAAGTAAATGCCATGATCACAGCCTATGAATCAGGTTCACACATTGGGTCTTATGGAAACAAAAACAAAACCAAATGATTGCAACATATACCTTGAATCTAGTTAACACAGTAGGTCTATGCTTCCCTTGCTTAGAATTCTCCTGGCTCGATAAACTTGCAGTATCACTGTTTGCGTCATCAGATTGTCCTTCATTAATGAGATCAAAAACAAATCTGTTCCCACTCGATGCGAGAAGTTGTGTAATCTCATGAGGGATTTCATCCTAAAATGGTATTTTAAATATTAAATTTGCGTTGATTCAACAATGATTCTGTCAAGCATGGGCCATAGATGGCTTGGACATAATGCCCCTAAACAATGAGGCAACTTAAAACGCAGTGCAAGAAGTTGTGTAATCTCATGAGGGATTTCATCCTAAAATGGTATTTTAAATATTAAATTTGAGTTGATTTAACAATGATTCAAATGAATTCTGTCAAGTATGAGCTGCGGATGGGTTAGAAATAATGTCCCAAAACAATGAGGCAACTCGGAACACAGTCGAAAATGTAATTGATCCAGACCAGAATACTAGAAAAGGTAATCACGAAAGGGGCCTATTAATAAAAAAATATAACGTGCACACTGGATGCATGACATCTCTTTGACAGGTATACACCATCTCTCCTCGATGGTAACAACGGTGAATATTACCTCCCAGCTTTTCATACTTGGCTAGGGATTGATTTACCTTATTTTTCTCTATCAAGTCCTCAGTTCTGTACGACACCTGACCAGCATAATGTACAACAGAGAAGCTTGGTGCCTGTGTGGATATCCTGGGTTGGATGATATATTTATTTTTATGAAACATCGATTCCACCCTGCTCTTCAGTTGTCCTCCTGCTCGTGCTCTGTTCAATCTGCATTCCTGGAAATATAATATTGCAATTTATTATTAGAATTTCATCTGAACATTGTAACAGTATTCATTTTGTGGCTCGGAAAATTAGGATTACGATTTCATCCTAATATGATGTGTTAAATATGAAATTTGCGTTGATTTAACGATGATTCAAATCCATTCCGCCAAGCATGGGTTAGTTTTTTTATAACCACTTCTTACAGTGGATTACCCTGACCACTTATAGACGGACAGGGTTACAATTGCTGGTAATATATGATCTTTTTCTGTTCGGGTTAGCCTACCCAAGTTATTGCACCCTGGGTTGAGTGGTGGGCATGGATAAGCGAGCCAGACTCATCGGGGGCTCGAACCCTAGATCTCCAACCTGCGATGCCAACATGGTAACCACTAAGCCATCACGCTACAACTGCATTACAGCACAATCAATCAGAGATCCCGTGAATGACAAGAGTTTAATTGATATAATAGCGAGATTTACCTTCAACTGATGTATCGGCAAATCATAATCACGGCTGATAATACTGACTATTCCAAATAAATGCAACTTGGCTAACTTTTCTTTGCATATTTAATGAGATTTTGATACAAAGTTAGATACTATGGGCTGTCGGCTGGAAAAATGTACATTGGTCAGGCTTTTTACTTGACAATACAATTTTTTTCAAATTCTACTCACCTCATTTAACAGGGAGAACAAACTATTTCTTGGAGCTTCCAGAGCTAATAAGCATTCCACATTATCAGTCAAATCACATTGTGTCCACGATACTCCTTCCGCAATGTATTCTTCCTGGAAATGTAATCGTTTGGTTGATATTAGATTCAGGGTTTAAAAGGGATTTAGTTATTTTACTGAAAGCAAAGTTGAAAGAATCATCTGGAAAGAACTATCTGGCGAACACCGATATGGCAAAGAGATGCATTAAATATAAATCAGCAAACGCAGTATAAGTGTATAACATACCATACCTACCAGACACTTTTTCTGCCTAATTTTAGTCGCCAATTTTCAACACACAGGAAATATGCTGAAGTTATACTTTTTAACACACAATGAGCAACGCATAATAGCAAGCCATTATGGTCTAGTTTAAGTACATTCATTCGCTCATTAAGCCAACAGTTAACTGTTAAAGAATTAGTTTTGTCTGAAATTATAATATTTGTACATCCAAACCCAAGTGTTTATTTAATAATGCTGACAACCAAAAGATCAAGAAAATGAATCCTATCAAACACAGTTTAGATGAGATGTTCAAGAGTCTTTCTAAATTTATTTCTGTAAGATTTTGTCTGACCAAGGTTAGACTTCCTCAGACAAGCATTTTCAACATTTGTTGAAACATTAGAAACCTCTTGTCTATTAGTTTATTCCCTTTCTAAAGCATCCTTGCTTTTAGCATCGTATCCCCTCACGCAAAGGCATAGAAAGAAGGATAAGTAGTGAGTCCCACGTTAACCCGTTAACCATAAAAAAGAGATTTTTGGATTAGTGAAAACAGCTAGGTGAGTAGCACAAAACATATAATTTATTTTACAGCCACTTCTTAAGAGTGGATCACGCTGTCCAAAGCACTGTAACAACGGCCACTCATAGACAGAGGGGATTAAAATTGCAGGAAAGATATGATCTTTTCCCATTCGACTTAGCCCGCCCAAGTTATTAGACCCTGGGTTGAGTGATTGGCATGGATAAGCAAGCCGGAGTCGCCGGGACTCGAACCTGAGATCTTCAACCTGCGATGCCAACATGTTTAACCACTAGGCCATCTACCTGTTGTTCTCTTAGAAAACTCGACACAAAATGCTGCTGTAGCTTTTCATTCGCATAATTGATACAAAGTTGTTCCAAACTGTTGTTTTCAAAACTTTCAAACCCGTAAACATCGAGAAGACCTGAAAAAATGAATCAAGTCCATTTTTTTAATTTAAATTCACTCACAAGGTCGGAATCATTATCTAAAAAAGACCAACTAACGGCCATTTATATGGCAAGAGATAATATAATAGAGAGATGGTGAATCTTGCAACTATCTGCCACATCCTTGTTTCTTTCTAGTCGCTCTTTGAAACATGCAGAATACATATTCTGACAATTTACTGGTCCATCATATAACATAGGTTTTGTAGAGTAAATCGAGTTGGATCAATTTTCAAATTCTTAAAGAAATATTTTCTCTTTTTTATTTTCTCAAACTCAAAATATGATCAAATACCCACCAATAAAACTACACCACTTATTATCCGGTGCACACACGCTGTCTCCAACCCTTTGCACAATCCAGTGAAATAAAAGCTTATAGATAAGTTTAATCAGTGAGTCACGACGGCTATAACATTCCTCTACTGTTGATGGGCGATGGAATACGCTCTTACGACGATTACTGTGAGCAGTGATCTCTCTGTACGTGATAACCTGGGGAATAAGAAGAGATTTTTTAAAACTATTCATGAATATAACTAGAAATGGGACGATGTATCGGTATCGGCAAAGTTAGGTGTGACGTTAGTTGTGTAACCATTAACATTTGCACACAATCTTTGGTGCCATGTATACAGTAGTATGCACTTGAACGCAGCTTCGATTGAGTATATTTTCATTCATAAAAGTTTGCACTCAATGAATGCAAGAGTTCAAGGGTGCAAACTACGTAGGCACACACATATGTGGGTGCAACTATAACAAGGGCATAAGTATGTGGATACAAAAAGGCCATTCACATATTTAACAAAGTACTCAGTATCGGCGGTATCGGTATCGGAATATAAATTACGAAGGTGGTATCGGTATCGGCGAAAATTTTGGTATCGGCCCATCTCTAGATATAAACAAGCCCTAGTGGGTTCCAAAATAAATGAACAGGAGGCCGTGAATTAGTCAAGAAAAATTAATATATAAAGAGGTGTGGAATATCGTATTAAAGCCCCAGCAAGTCCTTGTTAATTTTTTAGAGTGGATCACCCTGTCCAAGGCCCTGTGACTACGGCCACTTATATACGGACAGGGATACAATTGCTGGGAAGATATGATCTTTTCCTGTTCGGCTTGGCCTACCCAAGTTATTACACCCCGGGTTGAGTGGTGGGCAAGGAATGGTCCATGATAACTTTGCCAATCTGTTATAAAAATCGGTACAAAACCTTGGTCACAGCAACACTCCATAATTAAATTGGGCGACTGCAAAAATGGATACTTTGGTTTGTTGGGTGACGTTAAACCAACTATGAAAGTATGAAAACAGGAACAAAAATCTGACCTTCATAATAGTTTCTTCATGCACTCCCAGCAACATGGCAGCTGTTTGTAAACTCAATTTATTCAGATTATTTTCTTCTTCCAATATACAGGGGTTTTGAAGGTCGTCTGTGCCTTCAAAGGTCAACTGAAACAAGTAACATATTGCTTCATTATGATGGTACATGAACAAACCCCTGATGGAGTACCAATGGGTGGCATATACCACCATCAACCCAATTTAAATGTCATAGACCATGTAGTTTCTTTGAGGATCGGGTGAGGAAGTAGGTGCCTTCTATTGGTTAAATAACTGTACCGCAGAATATTATAGTTTCAATGAAACTTTTTTTGTTCATTTAGTGTCTGAGTAGCAAGGTAGCAGATATTTTGTCACTGTGAAAGCGAAGTGCTTTTATAAAAGATTCATTACCGAATTAAAGAAAAACATATTTGCAACAACGCGAGATAATATGCAGAAGCGAAGTAGTCCCATAGTGATAACTGTAGTCCTAACTGGGGTGCCCGGTTAGCTCAATCGGTAAAGCATTGGAAATAGGCTTCGAGCTATGCATGCTACAATCTTTATTATACCTGTCTTAAATGCAATACAGCTGAGAGGAGTTTGAATATCAGTTCCTGGGTTTCAGTAGATATTCCAATCCTTAACATTGACGACCTTGTTTCAATGAAATCTGATTTCTGTTTCATTTCAAACTCTGCATTAGATGGTTCTGTATGGTTGGGTGGGTTTTTGCCATCTGAAAAAGATTGTTAAGAATAGTCACATCTGAGTAAGGGTAAATGTTATAAACTATCCAAGACGTTCAGACTTAAAAATGAAAATAGTTTACAATCCTCCTAATATATTAATATTGAAATTGTTGAGGTGTTGCAATGCCTGTTTAGCTCGATTAGGAAAGGGGTAAAGCCACGAATCTGGAAACCTCCTGTGCATAACATCCAGGTATGAATCATGAGGGAGATAATTATATGTGAGATGAGTACGGACACAGTGCCGGGGCATGTTGGGTCACCCAACCACTATTTAAGGCTTCGGTTAGGCACACACTCTAACTACAGAGCACATGATTGTGGCATATATAGTACTATGAAAATTGAATTTAAATCTTATTACAGGCATAATTTAAAATGCGATGAGTAACGTGGTAGAAGCCTACCTTCAGGAAAAGGGCACTCAGGTAATTTCCATTCATTCCTCTCTTCTTCTGTAGCTCCGTATAACATTTGATAAAATATATGATAACTTCTTTCTCCTGGATCATGTCGAACCGCTCTTGTTTTCTCGAGCAAGTAGGTTCGAAGTTGAGCTCCAACAATTGTGCCAGATCTGTAGCAAAAGGTATTGTATCATGGAATCTATATTTATCAATGAAATTTCAGTATAATTTGCTTAACTCTCAGATCATGCCGAAGGCTTGACCAAAATCGATTCCATTTCGTTGTTAAAAATGAAAATCCTATTTCCCTCAACAAGCTTGTTTTTATGAACGATTCACTATTGATTCTAATTAATCGTGCTTCGAATAGATTTCTATTACAGAATAAAATTGCCCAGCCCTATTTACATAATTACAATAAGAGCTGATCACATGCTAAGAATAAAGTTGAGTGATGTAATATCATATTTTTTTGTAAAACAAACACCAAAACCAAAGTTAAAGCGACTGTTGGACACATATAAGCTAAGTTTATTTATTATCAATACCGAAAAAAAATAAGCCGGAAACATTTATTTTAACAATTCGAAGGCTCGATAAATATCTCAGATCAAAAGCCCAGACAAAAACACTTTAGATTTAACGATAGAAAAATCATTAACCATACCTATCATACTGCAACTGAATATATTTTCCAAATCGGCTGCTGTTTTCATTCCTCAATGTATGAGCGTTACCGAATGCTTCCAGGATCGGATTCGAGTGAAGGATTCGGCGTTCAATTCGATCTACTATCTGAATACTGGTATTGAGATCTGAAAATGAATTCGATGCATTGCTTTACTTGCAGATTTATGGGAAAATAACAGTTAGTGTGATAATCAGCGAAAATGACTTTTACAACAAGAAATTCTGTATAAAAATGTACTATTTCAAGATATACTATAACCTACAAACTTGAAAGGCCAGTTTGAAGTGTCTGAGTCAGTAATGCAATTGCATGAAGGAATTTAAATCTACCACCACTACTCATGTTAAAAAGGATGGATTCGAAACCATCAAAACTGTTAATTCAAAGCATTTTGACACTCACAGAGAAGAGACATTTTTTATAGCAACTTGTTGGAGTGGATCATCCTGCCCAAGGGCCTGTACAGGAAGCCACTTATAAAAGGCCAGGGTTAGAACTGCTTGATAGATATGATCTTCAACCTGCCACGCTAACATGTTTAGCAACTAGGCCATTTCGTCCATGCAATACGACAGAGCTGTGGGCAGGTGGTACTGAGGCATCCAGATAAGCGGCTCTTATCAGAAATCCCACCTGCTGCACAAGGGAACATACCCCCCCTGCACTTAACTATTGCAGTTATATTTTGAAAGAAATATTGCTGGCTAATTACTTTATTTGCCGCATTCATTGTTCCATAATATTGAGTATATAAAACCTCGTACCTTCAACAGTTTCATCCATGTCCTCGAGAATATCATCATCTTCGTTTTCTAGTAACTCTTCATCCTCGTCGTCTTGCATCTCCCCGGCCGCAAAATCTAGTGCCTTCCCCAAGTTTTTATTTTCATCAAACTTTGAGTCATCCTGTGACACAAAGCCATCTCCCGCTCCGCATTCCGAATTTTGTGTTTTCGACTCGTTATTATTATTCAAGTTCAAATTTAAATTATCTTCCGAAATTTCTTCGTAAGATGTTGACAGCTTCCTATCCGTTGCTATAGAGACGCTGTCAGTCGCCATGGAAACATTGTCAGTGACTATGGAGAAGTCACTAGTTGTCGCGGAGATATTTTCAGTTGCTATGGGATTTTTAATTTCCGTTTTATCATGCAAATAACCATTTGGGAGTTGTTGATCGCCCCCAGATAATGTTCTATGCTTGAGAGATTTTTCATGTCCATGGCTGACTTCGTAAATAGTTGTTTTCATTGAAGCACGTATGGGGGTGACATGATGGAATCCTTTCAGAGGTGTAGAACTCATGTCTGTGCTTGACAATCGACGTTTGTACTCGATTCCTACTTCAGCCAGATATCTCATGAGGCAACGAACCGTCCATGTCTGAAAAAAATGAAGACATGATGAATAGCAGGCATTTTTTTGTTCATTTTCCTTTATTGGGGAGCAATGGAGTCAGTTGTGAAATCAAAATCACAAAAAAAGATCAAAATTTCGAATAAATGAAACATCATATCGATTGGTATACTATGTCTATTTATTTATAGCCACTTTATCTATTGGATCATTCAGATCAAGGCCTTTTGCCAGCGGCCACTTTTAGACGAATAGGGTTAGTTGTTGAAAAGATATTATCTTTCTCGTTTGGCTAGGCCTAATCTAGGTAACTACACCATGGGTTGAGAGGTGGGTATAGATTAACGAGCCAGACTCGACAGGACTCGAACCTGAGATCTTCAACCTTCGATGCCAATATAATAATAGCCACTAGGCCGTAGCGCCAACTTAGTACGTTTGTAATTACCTCAACCAGTAGAAGCGTTAGGAATGTTCTAAAGTGGGCGCAATGGCTTAGTGGTTGAACATGTCGGTCGCGGGTTGAGATCTCTGGTCTGAGTCCCCGCGAGTCCAACTCAACCCAGGGTGTAATAACTTGGGTAGGCTAAGCCAAAAAGGAAAAGACCATATACCCTTCCAGATAATGCAACCATGTCTGTCTATAAGTGGCCACTGTTACAGGGCCTTTGACAGGGTGATCCACTCTAAGCAGTGGCTATAAAATAAAGTGATGGCCATTTTCGTTCTTAATTGTTATTAGCTAATTTCTGGAAAAAAAGTTCCTTACCTTGCCGGCTCCGCTTTCACCACTTACGATGATAGATTGGTTCACTTTTCCCACCGAAGCTCGTAACGATACAAGAGCACCCTGGGCAGCTGCATAGACATGAGCAGGTAGGTGTTGGAGTTCAGAGAGTGAAACAGAGTGATAGGATTGGATTGTCTGAAAATTAATTTTAGGAATAATTAAGATACAGTAAAGACAAGGTTTTTCAATATAAAAATAAATCCATCAAATTGCATGTTCTTTGTCAAATTCTATATCTCAGTGGCCAAACCACTAAATTTTCCGAGAAGTCACTAATCCCAGTATGTTTTCAAGATTACAGTAACTTCAAAAAGAGTGAACACAATCAGGTATTTACAAGTCACGTCAAGTTTATTTTGACATATTTCATTTGAACCTTCGGAGTTGAGTTGGACACATGCCTCGAATCAACAACACCCAGATGAAGCAATATAACAATGAACAGAAAAGTCTTATTTTTCAATTGCAACTTTAACACCTTTATGAGGAATGCTTTTGCATTAAACATGTGGCAGCTTCTGCAAAAATGGTACCTAATGCTGCATTAAATATAAACTAAATGAGGTAATACGCATAGAATCCAACCTGCACCCTGATTTAGATGAGGGGTAAATAAGTAAACAAGAAACGGGGTAGTTTTACACTGCTGAATAAGCAAAAGTTTGCCTGTACTTTTTGGTTAATAGCGCCTTGATACTGGGTGTACTACGTCAGAGTTTAGCAAAAAACTTGAACCTAGCGGAGTCTAAGTCTTTGTGGACTTGGTCCATCCCATGAATGATGATAAAAAGAATATCCATACCTTCAATGTGAACAACCCAGGTACTTCTTTGAAAGGATTGAGTGCAAGCACAGTGCCAGATCCCAATTTACTGTAGAATCTTCCGCCTTCATAGGATTTGTTGAGTGAATGAAGCACTGTTGAGGTATGAAAATATTCATTCAATAACATAATGTATAACATAAGTGGTGGACTTGCTGAGACTCTGACCACAGATTTTGGAATCAGGACAACAGCTCACAGCTGGACAAAAAGTCAACAAAGGTTTTCGGAAATATTATTATGTTAAGAGGTTGTACATTATGTATAGTACAGTATATATATATATTTATATTTATTGAATATCCCTCAAAGCATGGCTTGAATTATTGGTCAGAGGGAACAACCAATGGCCGCTCATATGGAAAAAGCAACAACAAAATGTACCACCAGGAACCATGACTTCAAATAAAAACCAACACAAAAAGATCTGGATTGCTATATCCGAGTGCAGTACCATCTATCACTTCATTGTTTCCTTTTCATCTTTCACGACATGCAGAAAATAGGAAAACTCTACATGGCAAAAATACTGCCAGCCACAGAGTTCAGCAATAATAGATCACCTGCTGGAGTAATAAGTTGTGTCATCTTAGTCAAATCATCGTCGAACAGACCATCATCAGATTGTTCTAAATCCATATCTGCCGCTCCTTTTACTTCTATATCACCTTGACAATGAATAGTTCGAAGCAGTGGGTTGCCAGACTAAAACAAATGGAATTTTATTAAAATCTATGGATGCGAGTTATAGTCAGTGGCGATCCAGCATCTTTGACAAAAAAGACAAAACTCACATTAAAGCACGCCAAAAATTTACTGGATAATTTCACAAAAAAGTTAATTTTAGCTGAAAAGAAATATTCTGAAGATTTTGCCTTAAAGCGGTTGAAAAAGGCATGTCGAAGATGACCAAAAAGTTGGTTTTGTCACAATTTCATCTTCATTGTAAATTTTTTTGGGATGAAAAGCGAGGAGTGCAGATATCCACAGATATTTAGTATTGGAAGGATCAGCAAGCAAGCAAGCAACCGGAGCTTATACAGAAAACATTTTATACGGAATTGTACAATTACTGTTACAGATCTGCAAATTTGTTAGATTTCTAGATTTCAATTTTTGTACATTCTCATGGAGAGAATAATATAGCAGATTAGATGGAATCAATACTGACTGGGTTACAAAGAAAATAAGCGCAAAAGGAACCACAAAGAATCAATTTTTCATCCTTAATTGAATAATTTAAAATTTTGTCATAACTTCGTACGTTTTAAGTCTGTGCGAGATCATAACCCTATAAATTTGCAAGCCTACTGCCAGGTGCAGCAAGTGGTATTAAAGATAAGTATTAACAAGAATTTTTGCTCATGAAAAATGAAAAGAAAACTCACTGAAATCTTCACAATTTCTTCTTTCCCATCAGAATAGAAAACCATTAATTTTCCTTTAGATAAAACCTCACCCACAGTTGCTGGCTTCCATGCTTCTGTGGGATGTTTCACCCAAACTAGGGTGCCCTGAATAAACAACTTTATTTGTTACTGAATTACTTCAAGGCCGACAGTGCCCGAAATGAAATAAGCTAATGGCACCAAGTGGAAGAGCTACCGGTACATCAAAATATGGTATCAGCCACTGCACTTAAAGAGCAGAAAGTCCCAAACAGAACTGAACCGCATAGAAAGGCACAGCGAGTGGATTCTGTCTCAGGTAACGATGCAAAAATGATAGATTAAAATATTTGATTTGCAAAAATTATTCAATCCCGTTCTGAAATCAAGATATGTTTGATTTTTGCCACTTCTATCAAGACTTCTTTGCATTTTTTTGCATAAATCTCCTTGCAAAGTTTGATAAAATTTGAAACATATTCAAGCCTGGTTTCTGGCCCTGTAAGTATATATATAGCCCTGTAGGTATGGGCTTTAGAATAGTCCTAACGTAATCCCTGTGTGTCGTGAGAGGTGACTAAGAGGAAGCAAAGAAGTGGTAGATGGTTTTACCATAGCCTAGGGCAGATACCACCCACTGTACTTTACCCTGGCGGTTCAATTTCGTTTAGGATGTTTTTCGTTTAGGATGTTTTCCGTTTAGAGTGCAGTTGCTGGTACTACGGTACGTCTTTATTAGCTCTCTGCTTTTAAGTGGCCGTTAGTCGGTTCCTTTCAGGCACTGCTTCCGACCTTGTTCAGAGCGAATTTTAATAGAAAAAAAAATATTACCTTCGTGAATTTGGTTGCCATCCTTTCACTTTGCAGTAGGTATAGTTATCCCTTTCTAATCACAACAAATTAATTTGCTTTTGAATCCTCAAACACATCACAAAGCTTTGGACATGAAATTACCACTATGAAACTAATCCTACATATACAACTAAGACCTGTGGTCAGTTAAGAAAAAAAGATCAATATTATGTTGAAATATGAACCACATTTTATGCCCAAAATATTTAATACAATAATATGTGATTTGAGGGTAATATCCAGCAATAGGGCTGTCCAAAATATTCTTTTCGATTCGGAATATTCGGATCATAAATAATTTGTTCAGACTTCTGCAACAATTCGAAATAAACAGAAGGATAATTTTTTCAAAATAAAGTGTGAAGTTTCAATTAAATTATAAGCTGAGAAAAAGATGCCTTTGTTTGTTTATTATATGAATTCTGATTCGAATATACGATTCGACTCTGAAACCAAAACATATTCGAATCTGACCACCCCCATCCTAGCATCCTCTAATTTTGATTCAATGGCAAGACAAGACATAATACATTGCATAAAAATTGTGAGCAAAGCAAAGAAGATTTTTTCAATATTGAAATTCACTCTTAGTCTCGCTACCAACAGTGCTTAAGAGAAGCAACTTATACGTCAAAGATATACAACAAAATATAATACCAGAAACTACATTTAATCAGCATTACCCTGGAAGTTTATCTATGCTAGGGTAAATCCATATGGTTTTCTTTGGCTGCCTCGTACGACACAGGAAATGCATTGATAGCAATTCTAAAGCTTTGCTAATAATGTCTAAATAATGAAACTATCCAGAACACAAATTACTTAGAATAGGATTTTCATTTTTATCCTGCGGGAGAGAAAATCCGAGAATACAGCTTAACCATATGGCGTGCCACAACCTCTCGTGCAGATATCAGTTCACAATCGGGGTGAAGGTTTTCGATTACCGTATTTCGCATTTTTCCTGTGCAAGGACCTGGTTGATGGAGGAAGCCGTAAGCGCCGCTTACGTGAAACACCGTGCACGGCGAGGCTTCCACCAGACCCCTTGCATATACCGTATTTCGCGGCGGATAAGTCGCTACTTTTTTCCAAAAGTTTTCTTTCTGAGACTTATAGGTTGCTGCGATCTATTTATTGTTTTTTTCCCGATCCACAGCGATTGTGAAGCGTTTTAAAAGTTATATATAGATGACGCGGCGAGCGCATGTACTTTCAAGATATGTCAAATTGTAGAGAGATTTGAATTAAATTGATAATAGACTGCACCCAAATTTACCGTGTTACATGCTCGATCTTTTTGCTTGCAGACATTAGTGAATTTTCATTGGTACATACATGTCATACGTGCGATTTAATTAGATGACGATCCGATCATGTGTGATCATCAATCGGAACGGCCAGTATTATATCATTCATTGCAAAACGGCGCGCCAGCCTCTAAATTAACGAAACAAGGAATTTAAACTTAGCAAGTTCGAGAATTACTTTGACGTTTTGACAATGACGCAATCGACGCCAGCCTCTAAATTAACGAAACAAGGAATTCAAACTTAGCAAGTTCGACGAGAATTACTTTGACGTTTTGACGATGACGCAATCGACGCCAGCCTTTAAATTAACGAAACAACGAAAAATCTACAATTGTGACATCGAAAAATATATTTTGGTATTTAAAAGCCTGATTCATAAAAAATAATAAATTATTTTATCGCCAATAATATATTGTTTTAAATACGCCCTAAAAATTAAACTCAAAAGTTCGGCGCGAATTACTTTGATTTTGACAATGACGCAAACGGCACAACTTTAATCAACAAAATCAATCAATCAAGAAAGTTCCACAATTGTACATTTTCACACTGTTTCTGTGATAATGTTTTGTACTATTGTAGAAGCTGCTCCCGTTAATTATGTTTTGTTTATGTTCACGACATGACGTCTTGGTAGGCAATGTAATAAAATGCAAAATGTGTATCTCGATAAACAATAATTACAACAACAAGAAATGGCGAAATTAAATCAGAACCCTTCAAATTTTTCGTCTTCGTCTTCGGTGTCTGAGGAAAACAGATCATACAAAGGCGATTGGTTTGTAACGATCGGCTTAGAAAGCGGGTACTTCAATTTTGTCTGAAAGGGAGTAAAATATACTAGCTTTCTTAAAACCATTCACTACGCACTCCGAGCACTCCCATACTTCAACAATCCACCGCGACACTTTGAAGGGAGAAAAACGATGTTTTACGGTCATCGGCCGAAACGACATTGCACACCTGGCCGAACGACATTGCACACCTGCACACCTGGCCGAAACGACATTGCACACCTGGACAAAAACGATACTGCGCTCGTTCCATGCGTCTGAGTTAATGAATTACTGTACGTTATTACTTTAGCGTTTGATCAGGTTTGATAAGCGTTTTTGAGGAGTGGTTCACGGACGCTTTGCGACTATTACGGTGCTGCGTCATATTTGTGTGCAAAATAGCAAAATTTTGAAAAATGACCCTTTGCGACCATTACCACGGAGGTGCTTATACGCCGCAAAATACGGTAACCATCATCAATCACAGGATTCGAACCTGCGTCATGATGATCAGAGATGAGTAGCCCGAAACGTATTCCCAGCGCTTTACTGATTGAGCTAACCCCGCACTCCCGAATATACCAACTTGTAATATACCATTAAAATTGAGCAACAACAAATTTGAGCTCTCTTCACAAATATTGTCTGAATTCGCTACTGATGTACGCTACTAATACCTGTGCTATTTTTTCTCAAAAACATTTTATACCAGTCTATTTCAAAGGTCTTCCAGACAGACAAATAGAAAAAATAAAAATAAACTCTCCCCACCAATTGTCATTGTAAAGTAATCCAATAATACGAATAATTTGTACTTCTATTCTTGAACTATGTCACGTTCAGAGTATTGTTAAAGTCAATATTGACAAAAGGTATACTTTCATTTACTATAGCGATGTCCTTGTAGCATAGTCCAAAAAAATTCACTATATAAATAGAACAATGTTTTCACATTCAATATAAACAAAATGGCAAATATTTTACCATATAAAAGTACAAAGTCTATAGAATAGAATTTGGCATATGCCATGATTTCACTGCCTAATGCATCAATTTATTTACCGTAAATACCCGTCCATACTGCGCATTTTTTTACCAGAATTTCTCATCCAAAACAAGGGGGGGCGCATAATGCGGGGGAATAGAAAAATCGAGATAAAACTTTCCACTTCAACAAATCCACAAAGACATTTGTTTATCATAATAAAATAGACAAGCGAGTACCTGATAAGTGGATTATCATATTTGATAACATATCACACCCCATATCTATCATTTTTTTCTATCTTGCTTATCATACACAGACGTATTTTTGATAGTCACTTCACCCTGACCAAGACCCTGATTCTTTTTTATATAGCCACTTCTTGTTGAGTGTTGAGCACGGATTAACAAGCTGGACTCACCGGGATTCAAACCCGAGATCTTCAACTTGCGATGCTAACATGTTTAACTACTAGGCCATCGAGACTATATTAAGAATATTAGAAAAGTAAAAATCATTTTCCAACAGATTTCCAAAAACCTGACTATTCAGATAGAAGCATCCCCAAAAAGCTAATAATACACATTATTAATAATGTCCACCCTTCCACATATTTTTTCCTATTGAAATTCACTCTGAGCAAGGCCGGAGCAGAGCCTGAAAGGAACCAACTAATGACCACTTTCTAGCAAAGAGCTACTGAAAGATGTAGTACCACCAACTGCACTCTAAGCGGAAAACATCTCAAACGAAACTGAACCACCATGGTAAAATGCAGTGGGTGGAAATGTTTGATACCTTCCACTCTTTCAAAATATTTCCCGATAGAATTAAAATAAACAATAGAAAAATAAGCCCCTTCCCCGCACAAAATTATCAATTGCAAAATATTCTAATAATTCGAATATTTTGTACTCTCATTCATGAATCATGTCACGTTCAGAAAAAGTAAATATTGACAAAAACTCTTATGATGGCACTTGTAATTGAGACTATAATACATACACTTTGGTCACGTTACTACAAGCTTGCATATTTGTAGTAGTTTGCGGGATTTCTAATTTTTTTTCAACTTCTCGTAGGGTGCGCAATATTGTAGATTAAAAGGAGTTAATGCTAATTTACACAGTAAATGAACAAAAAGAAGGAGCAGCAAGGAATGAATCTCGCATCCAAAAAAATGAATATCTTATAAGGGTTATACCAATTTAAATAAACCCTCGTCTACAGCAAAATTTCAGTCATAGATTACTCAATTCGAACCTTGTTCAAAATCTTGTTCTGTCATGAGTGGCCAGAATATATTACGTTTCAATACAATATTTCAGAAAATTGTTAAACTCACAAAAAGTTATCAATCGACCGAACAAGATTCAATATATGCCACTTCAAAAAAGTTCATCTCAAAAGGTATCGTCAAGTACGTGTCACTGATATATCGCGCCACTAAGCCACTGTGCATCTGTGACTTATGCTTGACAAAATGGTTTTTTCTCATGGAGATGCTGAATCCCAGCAAAACTTTTCATCTTTATTAACTCATAAACATTCTATTATTACACGACAAACACACATTAGAAAAATCTTCAAAAAGTATCGAATTACCCCTCCATATCGAGGCAACAATGGAAAGGTGTGAAAATGTGTGTAACAGAAATAAATGTCTATTGTTTCAAAAACCCTGCTTTGAAAAAGGTGTGAAATGTCTGATGTATCCGAAATAGTATACAAAACGGTACGAGGAGTCCTGTAGAGATGGGCTTTATAATTAACTGCCTTGTATGCCATAACTGAACTACTGGAAGGAGATTAATAAGTGGCAGATGGTTTTTACAGAGCCTGGGCAGATACCACAAACTGTGCAGTTGCTGGTACTACATTTTGTAGAAGCTCTTTGTCATATTAATTGGGCCTTTGTTTTTCCCAATGGGAGCTGCTTTCAAACTAGCTTAGAAAAATTGAAAAAAATGTAAGGAGATGATGTTTCCAAGACACTATGTAAAGGATCAGACTAAGATGTTTAAAATGAACATATTTGCATGGTGACACTTAGCAAAGTGTATATATATTTTTACCAAAATAGAAACAAGTTTGAAAAGATTGTTTTTTTTTTCTTTTCGTAAATGATATTTTTTTATAAAAAACAAAATGGCTGGTTTTGTCCAAGTCAAGGATGATTTTATTAAGGCAAGAAGTCGATTTCCACAAACCACATCACAATTCATTCAAAAGACCAGCGACAAGAAATCAGTTCGTTAAAGTCAGATGGATTAGATAAATGGAGAACATTTATCAATATCACAACTTCACTTTTTTTTTATTGAATCCCACTCTGAGCAAGGCCAAAAGCAGTGTCTAATAAGAACAAACCAACTAACGACCATTCAATAGCAAAGAGCTACTAGAAGATGTAGTACCAGCAACTGCACTTTAAACAAAAAAAAACAACAACGGAACTGAACTGCTATAGTAAAGTGTAGTGAGTGGTATCTTCCCTGGACGATGATAAAACCATCTATCACTTCTTATTTTATTAAATTTAGATTCACACTAAGCTCGGTTACAAACAGTTTAAGAGTTATCAATTTAAACTAAGTTTAAAGTGGATTATGATGAGTTGAACGATAAGCGATAATGATGCACTACAAGAAAATTAGTTTACATGTAAACACAGTTATGATAAGGGTGGCAATAGTTGAATAAACGGGTAAGCAAGTGTTACAACACAGGACTATTGCAAAGACCATCAATGGCAATGTAGCTATTTTTCTTTAAAGTCAGGGGATCTGGTTTCTTTTCTGGTTTCCGCCCCAGATTTCATAAAAAAAATGTACTGCAAAAAGGCTTATTTGGTTTTTGTTGCATGTTTTTCACTCAGATTTTAAAATGCTGGTACTACATTTTGTTGTAGCTTTTTGCTATATAAGTAAATGGTTGTTAGGGTTTCTCTCTTTTTGCTATTCCGATTCTACCTACAGGGAGACTTTGAATCTCAATTGAAAAAAAATTCATTTACTATTCATTATAAAGCAAAAGTAGTTGAAATTGGACAAAAACTTAGATGGATAGAAATTAAATATCAACATGGATCGTCTAGTTATTTTCTTGCTTATCTGTGGATTGGCTTTAGTGAATGGAGACCAACTTATTCTCGTGGTAGAAGCAGACGGAGTCAAATTTGCAGGATGTAATGTAAGTAGTTATTTTACCATTACTAATTCTGCAGGTAAGTAAAGCCTTCAGAATTGTATTAAAATATTTCCTGTGAGAGGTGACTGAGGCAACAAAGAGGAAATAAAGGTCTAGGGATCTAGGACACCTAGATACATCTAGAGAATGCTGGCTTTTTGTGAGCATGTAGCTTGAAAATTTGGAAGTGTTTCCAATGCCTTCCATTCCTTCACTTTAATTAGATTTCTTCCAGAGAGATAAGTGCAATATTCACATTGATTTAATATATTAATTAGTTTTGTTGGTGATCATATATTTTTTACAACATGATAAAATGAAATTTAATTAATAAAAACAAACGGGCTTCAAAATGGACAGGAAAATGGACTTAGATCATTGATATACCTACAACAAAAATAAAAGATCGACAGCTACTGCCTTTGAACTAGGAGTTGATCTAGTGGCTCATCTGACCACAATCATTTGATAATATACTAAAAACGAGATACCCAAACAACCCTAAAAAAATATTCTGTCACCCTTTTCTCCACACAGAACTGTCAGCTATTTGCATTTGAAGCATTTTCACCAGGAATCTGCCCAGTTACTGAAGAACTGACAACAGCAGAACTGAGTGCAGTGGTTGCCGAAGCAGAAAGCACTAACACGCAACCGTACACTTTTGATCAGCTCATCATCTGTTGCAGTGGTACTTCGGCCTCAGATCTATTGCTAAGTAGGCTTGCAGAATCTTTTAAGCTTTTTTTTTTCTTTATTTAATTAAATATGTTGGAGATGCAAATTTCATATATTTTTTTTTAATCGAATTTTTTCGAATATGAATCTGTTTAAAACAAAAAGTCATTCCAAAACGTTTTAAGATGCTATATTTCATCACAAAACCTAATAAAAAAACACATTCATTGTTCAAATTCAAGCAACCCTGAACAAGAACGAAATAGCTGTGCCTGGAATCCACAGCTGGGCACAATGAAACTGGCGACGATTTAGCTTAAAAAAGTCTTTACTCATTTGAAATAATGGGAAATTTTTTGCATTTTTGAGGAAATTTACCATTTTTTAAACAAAATATATTAAAACAGTAGATCTTATCAAAATTTTGCCTATTTTTTAAATAATTCCCAAATCCACACAAATGGAGAAATCTGCAAATCAGCCATGCCCTAAAGTTTCAATCATTATGAATTTGAGAGGAATATAAAAAATTGAAAAACGTGAGAGGGTTCACATCATGCCCCCCCCCCTGGTCTGAACTCAGAGTATAATATTTAATTCTTATTACCATTATAAATAGTTTGCTCTTAAGTTTTAATTAAGTTTTTAATTAAGAGTCCATTTGGTTAGTTTAACAAATTTTACGTGGTGTTTGTTTCTTACAGATGTTCTACGATATTCAATAATTAATGAAATAACCATGAATAAATGCGCTCAAGATATGTCAACTTCAATGGAAGATTTTCTAGTAATCTATGGACTCAAAAAAGTGACAATAATTTCATCAACCTCGACTGATTATCCAACAAATGCATTGACTTTGTCTCAGACAGATGAAAGCGACACAACTACAAATTATCAGTAAGTTGTATAAAACATTGTACAGAACACTAACAAATGTAAAGTAATTTTACTGTTCAGTTGCAGTAACTGTTTTTCCCCCCTGAATTTTAAAAAAATGCCTTTTTGAAGCGATTAATGTAAGTATGTGCATTAAGAACTGCATCGTGAAATTTTTTTCATCAACAGCCTATAATAGGACAGAGAAGTACATTTTTTTTCATTACCAGTTCTAACCATTATACTGGGGAATTACCGTCAAAATACAGAATTTCAACACATTTTCGTTACAAAGTATGTTTGTTTGTTTATATTTTTACACAGTGTTTGCATTTATTTACCATGATCATTAGTTCCTTAAATTTCTATTGCGGCCATTTAATGTAGCTCTTTGCACTTTATTGACTTCAGGAGAATTTTCAAGTATGATTTGTCTCCTGCGGCCTTGCTCTAAGTGAATTTTAATAATAAAAAAATTAGTATGCTCCTATAAAGTGTTGATCAGGCCTCAACCAGAGCAAACTTTATTTAATCACCGAAAAAACTAACAATAATTGGAACAAAAATTCTGTTTCAGGAATCACCATATAGTTCTCCTTCACCAGAATCTCTTCGATGGTTCGACAGAAATTCGAGCATTCAGCATTATCTTTGATCATACATCACTAGACATTCCCCCAGGACTTACGATGGCACTTCAGAGAGCGCCATCCAGTGTTACATCAAAAGGAGATAACACATTTCTTGCGACTACTATTTATGGACAGTGAATCTAGTGTTCACGAAAGATTGAAAATTTTTGACATTTTAACGAACCAGAGATGTTTTTTATTTAATCCCTGATGCCATTGTGATAACCATTACACCACTTATAGCTTGATGGTTATCAAAGTGAATATCTTCTAGTTTCAGATTCAAGCCGAATAATTTCCCTGCATTCAATAAAATATTCAAATCTGAATAAGATATGAAAAAAAAAAAGACATCTTTTTCTCAACGTCTCATTTACATGAAATTTCACACACACAAATCATTCAAATTTATCATTTTGTTGATTTCTGATCGAATAAAAATCAAATTTAATGATTCGCGAATCACAAAAAATCTGATATCTTGTATAGCACTACTGATACTACTTCAAATTTCTACAAGCCATCCTTATTTTCAAACATGTTACCTATATCTTGCCAGATTTGTACTGATAATAAATATTTTTATATGTATTTTCATTTATATATTAATTTTGACAAAGCACAAATTTTTTGAGCTGCCTATTCAACCATGACATATCTCCTAAATGCTATTTATGTGGTAATAAAAGGATCTATAATACGCGCATTTGGCTGAAGAACTTTATTTCAAGCTATCAGGAATGTGAGATGCAAAATGGCATCTACTAGAAATAGGACAAGATTTGGACTCGTTTTTGAGCCCAGTCATGTCCTGAGATTAAGTTTCTTTTTTATTTAAATTCGCCCAGAGCAAGGTTTTATGAGACTTTAATAATAAGTCTTCTAAAACCACTATTGCCAAAGTTGGTAGATGGTTTTACACTCACTTCACTATATTATACCAGTTTGGTTGTTTTAAGGAATGTTTCCTACTTAAGAGTGCACATGTTGGTACTAAATTCTGTGGCAGCTCTTTACCATACATGGCTGTTAGTTGCTTCCTTCTAAGTGCTGCTTGTTGACTCGAACAGAAATTCAGCAGAGACAGGAATATATGGTATTTATCATGATTGTGCTGCAAAATGACTCAATTTGGAATAATCTAAAAAGATTTACCTATTAATCAGTATTCTAGAATACCCTACAATTGGGATAAATACATCCCCATCAATTTGAATGGATAACTTGAATAAAAACATAATATCAAGTGACAGACATGCGCAAAAGTCTGTAATCTTTATCTTCTATTGTCAAAACAACGCTTCATTATTACTAAAGATAACACAACGTCAAGTATCGCTTTAGAAAATTCGAACAATAATAGTTCTATGAACTCATAAAGGGCCTTATGATGTGACAAAGCAGCTTATTCAGAAATTTTAATCGCGTCAAAAATTTCCACCGACAATATTAAGAAGATCATTCTTTGGCCATAGATAAACAAGAGCAATGTGAAGACTTCAAAATATGATCATGCGATTTCTAATTTTCCCATCATCATGCATGGACCACAATGCAGATAAATGATACATACTATGACACATAAGGGCCATACTAGAAAATCCAATAATAATTTTTTATTTTGATTAAAAGGAGCGGCCATAACAAAATGATAATAGAAGCGAAAGCCAAAGTTATAACAATAGAAAAAGAAATATTTACTTTGTAAAGTATTGAAATGCCCATCCCGAGTTATTAGAGCCCCCTCTTTAATCTTTTTGACAACTTATATCTGATCATGCTTGGGGCGGTGATAACCTGCATTATGAAAATACAGGTCATCATCACCCCGAACATGATCGAGTGTTAAATAAAAATATTGCAGACTTGAAGCATGTCAATAATGGATTGTCATTCTTTTTTTGTCAGTGTGAAAAGAAATTTTTTGTTAAAAAATTTTCTTCTATGAGGTTTCGGTTTTATTATCGGAACAGGATTCAAGAATGACAGGCTGGGAAGCAAATACACAGAGATTGTCAGGGATAGTTTTAAAACAGGGTTCGGAATTCAATAATCTGATTCAAATTTGCAAAAGTGATAGTTGAATTTGTCAACTTTATTGACATTGGGGTTTGAACCATATGACAGCAATACAAATATACTGCCTGGAGGAAAAGTTTACATGTCAAATGTTGGGATTGGGGGAGGCGAAAATTGAAAATCATTTGGTGTTAGAATCAAATTGAATAATTTTCCCGAATTGAATCAGAAGTCAAATTATAAACAAACAAAGACGTCCTTTTATCTGCGCATAATTTAGGTCAAAGTTCACCCTTATTTTTGGGAAATTCAAAATTATTATGTTATGATTCGGAATTGTTGCAGAAACCGAATCAAATAATTTATGATTCGATTTTGTGTATTGGATTGAATATTTTGGACTTTGGGGTTCAAACTGAAATTTTGAACCCCCAAATTCAAACCTCGGTCAAAAAAAGTTTTGTGATCGAAATTCGCTTTATACATGGTTGGAAGTAGTGCCTGAGAACAACTAGTAATGAGATAAAACATTCATTTTGGGAATCAAAAATCAAAAAAATGGCAGCGGCGAGTGACAGTGTGGAAAATACTGAAGAACTTCAAATTTAATCCAATAATTGTCAAGTGATACTCAAGGAATATACGAGGCAATAAATCGAGTAGAAGAGTACTCAAGTTGGTTATTGTGATGATAGAATGCCTTGTAAATTGAAGCTTTTAAAGCGCGTTTTCAGGTGTATATTGCTTTACTACAACAAATCTGATATATAAACACAGTCATTACAATATACGAAACAAATAGTCCCGGAACCTAATTATTATGGTACTTGAGCACGCGATAGTCCAGACAACAGTCTTTATAATAACAATACCTCCAAGTTCGAGAGTCCAATGTCATTTTAAGACTTTTTTACAAGCGGACAAGATAAGAATAGATTTAATCTCAGGGCAGAGATGTCATCATCAGGATAGTCGTCGTTAGTCAGTTTTTTGAGAATTCTGATTGAAAGTTTTTACATTTTTCGATTATATATAAATTGATTCACTTGCTGCACTGTAAAATCTTGATAAACGGTATGCCAAATTTTATGTACCGGTAGTAATAATTTGTCAAAATTTTTGACTTTGTTGAGAAATGGGAAATTAAAGGGAACAAAGTTTAAAAATCGCACAAAACAAACTTTTTGAGCAAAACATTACCATACTTTGCAGGATTTCCTGATTAAAAGTATGAAAATTATGTTTTTCTATTATTTTTTGACATGATATCATGATATATGCGAAATTTTATATACTGGTAGTAAAAATTTGTCAAAATTTCTGACTTTGCTGTGAAATGGGCAAAATTAAAGAGAACGGAGTTTTGAAATTGCAGGAAACCAACTTATTGAGCAAAAGATTACAATACTTTGCTAGATTTCCTGATTTAGAAGTGTGAAAAATCTATTTTTCTATTATTTTTTGACATGATATCATGATATATGCGAAATTTTATATACTGGTAGTAAAAATTTGTCAAAATTTCTGACTTTGCTGCGAAATGGGCAAAATTAGAAAAAACAGGGTTTCAAAATTGCAGAAAACAAACTCATTGAGCAAAAGATTACAATACTTTGCTAGATTTCCTGATTAGAAGCATGAAAAATCTATTTTTCTATTATTTTTTGAGGTGATATCATGATGTATGCCAAATTTTAATTGCAAAACTGTACATACATCGTGACTTCACTGCAACATATGGTCAATTATCAACAACTTCGTTTATCTGAAATACGGAAACATAATAATTAAATGGTGGATTTCTAATAAATCAACTATATTCTTCTCACTACGCAATTGTTAATATTAGAACAACTCTGTTGGGCTTAGTAGATTTAAAATATTCAAAAAATAAAATAATTGCGATTAAGTAGGTAAATATCTCACTATTCTTAAAGCAATTTGAAGTCCGTAATGAAGACTCATTTTTAAGAGCCGCGTAACAATAAAAATATGTCATCTTCAATGTATGAAAAGATAACAATTCCTTCAAATTTCCCCGTTAACAAAGGAAATGACAGGCGATACAAAGGGATTAAAAGTAATACACAATATCCTTCTGAGAGATATTAATGACAGACTATCTCACTATTCCTAAGGCTTCTTATGAAATTCGTAATGAAGACTCATTTTCAAAATCCGCGTAACAATAAAAACCTGCCATTTTCAATGTATGAAAAGATAACAATTCCTTCCTTTAAGAAAGAAAATTACAGGCAATACAAAGGGATTAAAAGTAATACACAATATCCGTCTAAGAGATATTAATGCTAGACTATCAAAACAGGTGGCTCGAATGTTTTGACAAAGTCTGTATTGGCCATAATACGGTATTTATTGTCTGTTATGAACATAATATTATTAGTCTGTATTGGATGATAATATTACTTATTAGTCAATCACGAATGATGGGTCTTCAGGAAAGTGTGGACGTAATACATATAGCGAGACAGACCGACAGAATACCAGCTGCTCTGCTACTGAGACACCCGAAGAAAATAGATTCCATCAGAAGGAAATTTAGCAAATGGGCAATATCTGAGGATATATCTACAGCTAGAAGATTCAAATACATTTCTTTGAGTGTTTGGTACCAATCAAATCGTATAGAAAGGGTCGAAAACATCAATACTGCTATGAAATAGCCATGTTGATGGTTTCGAAGCTTTCTTTGTCCATCCAAAGAAAAGACTTGGAACATTTCAGACACCCGGAGTAAACAAAGATTCAGCCACCCTGTGGCAAAGTTCCCAAGAAGTTTAGAAATTCAAATTATAGGAACGATAAGTAGAATAATAAGTAAGAAGTCTTTGCAGAAAAGAGTTATTTCACAAAAATCTAATGCGATTCTTTAATTAATAAATGAAGAAAATTCAAATCTGACTGCAAAGACTTATTTAAAACATCAAGTTCTGTGTCAAAGATTGTACAGCCCAAACGATTTTCTATGTATACTAAAAGCCTAAGTGTGAAAATGGCTAGCGAACATCATTTAGCCGTATAACATTGATAAAATAATGCGGAACCTTTGAGTATCCTTATAAAACTTCTTTGAGCAGAAAATCACGATTGATTGCAGATTTGATACGAGTTACGATACAAAAACCAATATCAGCAAAAAATAACTGATCTGGTAATTAAATTTATACATCAATGACAAAAAACAACAAATTAATTCGAATATGTTGTATTCTTAGAAAAATATTAGATCGAATTCATAAATGCCATGTGCTGAATAAAAAATCATTAGCGGAAACGTAAACAACCGTCATAAACACTCAAATTTCAACGTAAAATTCCATGGTTAGATACAGTCCATTGAAAATGTGAGAAAGGTAGCGAGACAGAGCGAAAATACTTTATTTGTGAGACGATTATTCATATTAAATCTGAAAAAACGTAGCAGTGATTTAGAACTTTCAAACGAAATAGTTTTGCAAGTAAAGAGATGAGGGGATAACACTTATTGAAAAAGCTAACAAAAGCTAACAAAAGGTAGTAACATTGAACTTGATCAATTAGATATAGAGACATACATTTTTCTAGCAATGAGAAGATTACTGTAATTATCATTAATATCGATAAAATCGGAATGATATCAATGTAAATTGGATAGGTATGATTTTATCAAAACTTTGTGTGTCAGCAGTTCAGTGGATGTAGACATTCCCACTAGATGGATAAAATCAAAATGATATCAATGGTTAGTGATAAATAGAATGAAAAATATCGTTGATGAGATGATTTCGTGTTTTCCAAACAATAGGGTCTAACAATGACATAAACAGCGATTTCACTAAGAAAAAGGGGAGTGTTTTCTACAACAAAGATAACCCCATCTCGAAATTTTAACAGCAAAACAGAAATTATCGAAACTGAAGCTCATAACTCAACGTGGGCCCACTTATAGCATGAGTGCTACTTGAGGCAATTGGAATATGTTACTATCAATAGAAAACACAGAAATATAGCATAAGATTGACACTTTACATAGATACTTGAAATGTGCTTCAATATCGCTTGATACTTATATGATAATAACACAACGTATATTCGTAAGTTATAGAATTAGTTTAGCAGTCGAGGGAACTTACTTTTATCGAAAGAAAACGGGAAGCTTTGCGAGGATAGGATAGAATTTGAACAGTATAGATTAAAACAGAAATTCAAAATACTAAAAGATTGAGATGCTCCCTTCTGAATGTCTGTCTGATTGAAACAGAACAGTACAGAAATACGAGGTTCGTCATTTTTTACATATTTTTTATTTTGCAAGTAAATCATGATATATGACAAATTTTAAATATTTCACATGAAAAGGGAAAAATTTGGTCAAATATCACAAATTGCTTTTATCTGAAATATTCTATTCATATAGTGAGTTTCAAATTTTAAGAATTGTTTGCCGATATAAGACTTGCAAATTCGTAAATAAATAAAATAAATTAAATAATTTGGAATAAACTCAAAATTTATGTGTTCAACTTCAATGTGTACGGGAAATAAACCCAAAGAATCAAACTTTTATCTGTAAAACGAATATTTTCATAAATTCAAGTACTTCTGACTCTAAAAACCCATAATACTGTGAATCTGCAAGCCTGTGATTCAATCTGATATCAGATGCCTAAGACGTCAAAATATTGGTATCCGCATCAATTGGATAAAATGACTAATTAGGTGAGGTGGAAAATTCGACCCTGACAAGGAAAATAAGTGGAAAATTCAACCCTAACAAGAAAGGAAAATAACCAAATATCTAATTGCTTATGAAATTACTTTAACTTAAACAGCTTCTTATTTCAAATTTAGTTACATCATTTTTTAATTGTTAAATGCAACAACAAAGAAAAATGAGAGTTACACCAAAACAAACTAATCTGCGAGTTACACTAAGCCTGATCTCGATCCTAATGAACCATCGAACGTTGGCACTGAACGGAATGACATACATAGAGATCGACAAAAACTTTGCAACGAATGAGAAATACAACATCTGCCCAGAGATATTTGCAAGCGCTTACGAAGGTTGCCAGAATGTTATGGGTGGAAACTTCTGTGCTGGAGAAGGAGGATACCAGATAGGAGTTACTGGTTAGTGGAGAAGTAGAAGTACGGAGACAAAAGCTATCTGTAACAAATTATAAATATTTAAATTGAATAAACACTACTCTATGTGCTATGATACCATGGCAGTTTTAAAATTGGTAATTCCTTGCCTTGCCACTGCTTTTTTGGTCGTGTTGATTCGTACGGCTTTAAAACTCACCTCAACAGACATAGGATAGGATATCATTTTTATCCTGCGGGAAAGGAAGGCCGAGAATACAGCTCAATCATATGGCAAACCACGACCACTTGTGCAAATAGCAGTTCCGAATCGGGGTGGAGGTTTTTTTTTGGATTATAGTATTTCTCATTTTTCCTGTGCATGGACCAGGTTGGTGGAGGAAGACGTAAGCAGCGCTTACGTGAACCACTGTGCACCGGCGAGACGTCCAGTATCAGAGATGCGTAGCTCGAAGCGTATTCCCAACGCTTTAGCGAATGAGCTAACCGGGCACCGGACAAATCTGTCAGTGAGGAGGATTTCTTCGTTTTCCAACCTACACTTCATTAGCTTTTAGCACTTTAAGTGGTTTCAGGAGGCTTTTCAAGTATATGTTTCTCATTTTTGGGATTTCAACATAGAGTGAATTTCGAATGAAAAAAATTAAAACCTAAATATTATTATTTTTACAGGACGTCCAAATTTCGAAGACCCAAATGTAACAGTTTGTTGCAATCCTAACCATGAGTCCTCAACGAGCAGCACAAACGCCTCAGCATTCGCTGAACATTTAAACGGACAAGACATTGAGGTTATAAACACCATCGGTTGTGATTTTACGACCGGTGAAAGACAATTTATAACTCTAACAAAATTTAAAATAGCAAGAATCAAAAATAGAAGTAACAGGCCTCAACTTACACCCGAAGATTTACTATACATTAACGATGATAGAACACAACAATGGGTACGAAGTTTGTCACATGATGGCTCTCTCGGAACGTCTGAAATGAACATTGAAACTGATGTATTCAAAGTGACAAAACCTGAAGTTGTAAAAGCATTTTCATTTGTTAAAAATGATGGAACGGGTGACATGGTGACAGTAGCATATACTGATGCTTGAATGGAAGGGTCGAGCTTTAATCAGATTCGAGATAAAAAAAAGATAAGAGCGGATACTGCTCGGCGTTATACATCGAGAGGTCGTAGACACTTCCCTAAAGACACGAGTGAACAAAACATTGACAATTTTATCCACTTATCTAGTGTCTACATCCACCGAACTACTGGAACACAAAGTTTTGATAAGATCATACCTATCCAATATCTACTAACATGTAATTAGATTTACACCGATATCAGATATCAGGTATATTTTGTACCGGCATACCACCTCTGAAATGCCGATATTACCGGTATGACAAGCCATTTTCTGCTATCAAAAACATGCTATTTTGTCGTTTTAAAAATCCAAGAGATGCGTGACCTAGTTAAAAAAAATCAGGTGCATACCTCTAAATGCGAGCTGGTTGTTGTTTCATGACATTTTTTGTCGTCACTTGACGCGATAATGCATCAACTTGTAACCATTTTAGGCGGCATTTCGCGAAATACCGGTATCACGGCTAACCTAAATTTCGAAAATTAACGCGATACGATATTTTGGAAGACTCAATACCAGTATTTACCGTCCTACCGATATGCCGCCCAGCTCTACAATAAACAAATTTTATTTCTTCCAACCAAGATCAGAGGGAGAAGTCTCATCTTTAGTCTGTACTGACTAATCAAATATATAAAAGAAATAAACTTTACAATCTAAAAAAAGCAAACTATATGAATACCAACTCTCGACAGTAACAGAATCTCGTTCGTCCCCGAGCATCCTCAATGTTCATGTTATTTTTTTCAATGATAAAAAAGATATGAACACATCTATTTCATAGCAGTATCGATGTATATAAAACTTTTACTTCAGTTGCTATGGTTGCTACAAAACATTTAAAAAATATAAAATATGAAAGTGACAATAGCTGCCTAACGTAACACCTAAATGAACCCCAAAGTATTTCCAAGATCGATGATCAGAGAAGGCTTGAATGATCAATACATGTGGGGTGCTCCTGGGCGAGGCACTGTAACCCACAACCCTGGGACTATGCTCGATAACCTTACGGGTTCCTCATACGTTCCACACGGGATGAAATAACAAGATAAATCTCGTAACTAGATATAAGTATGAACACTGTTAATTGCATACTGTGAAATAAAGTTCATTTCATTTCATAAAATATTGCAAATTTGCAAAATTTTCTCCTGATGTAACATATTTCCTACAGGTGTCTTAGTAGCGGACCAGCTGACATTTCGCCAGTCTGTACTGAATAATCAAACCAGGAGAGAAAGATACCGGTTTATTCATGTATTTTTCGTTTTAATATCTTACTTTATGTATGTGTTTTTGCTTGAATGGCTAATAAAATATGATTTGATTGATTATTATTAGGCTCAATGATGGTTTAATACTGTTATAAATAAATATATTTTATTTACTATTGTATATTGAGTGTTTGATCACTGATGACCCTATTATTGACACAAGGACAACAACGCCGGCGGCCTCAAGTACTTTCAACTTGGGAAGGTCATGTAGATATTAGCTCTTGACCACCATCTTGAGGATAGGATATTAATGTATATGGAATCAAGCAGGATGAATGGCAGCTCGTTCCATCAGGGATACACACTTAACGCAGTTTGTGCACAAATGTCTTTCTGATCAATAACAAACAAAACTTACAACAACCATCAAAATCACCCAAGGTCTTTGGAGACCTTGAATTTACCAGAACAGGATAATATGGACCCTGGAAAGGAAGATTATACTGTCTTTCCCAAATCAACCATTTGTTACCATTATTATAATTGATAATTATCGATGCTGAAATGAAGCATAAAGTACCGTATGTCACTCAATAAAATAAATCATTTTAAGCATTCTGAGCCAGGGTTCGAATTAGCTATTCATAGTTAGTTATAGTTATCAACTATTTATAGTTTACATGGGCTTGAATATTGTTATATTTGCAAATTTGGTAGAAAACTGGTATTGAACCATATTCCGATAATGTTACTACTGGCAAGGGTTTGAATTTCTGTTCTTGCCAATCGAAAATTTCATTTTACCAAGCATGAGCCACAGATGGACCGCACCTTGACGGTGCAATTCATCAGTGTCCCATACTTAACAGAAGATATTTGCAAAGACAATTTCTGGCTGTTTAGGGGTTAGAGCTGGGCGGCATATCGGTACCTGTGTTGACTTTTATAAAATACTGTATCGTGTTAAATTTCGCAATGTCGGTTTGCCGTGATACCGGTATTTCCTGACCTTTCGCCTAAAATGGTTATGAGTTGATGCATCATTGCATCAAGTAACAAAAAAAACAGGTCTTTAGACCACTTACACCTGCTGGAATGCCTCGATTGAACTTTTGCAATGTCATGAAACAAATACCCGCCCGCATTTACATGTGTGCACCTGATTTTTTTACCTGGTCTAACGTGGGTCTTCAAAACGACACAACAGCATGTTTTTGATAGCAGAAAATGACTTGGCATACCGTATACCGGTAATACCCGCATTTTAGCAGCGGTATGTCGGTATCAAATTTAACTAATGCCCCCCACCTCTACTTGGTTGGGGTTTATTTTGAACCTTTAAACTCCTTTATTCGAATTCCGTACTCAAGAATTTTGAGTGCCAGCAATACAAAAAACAATGGCAATTTTACAGAAGAACACAAAACAGGAAGTTTCAAACCTTGCTTCACACCTCTCTAGTTGGTGTATAACCTTGATTTACAGCATACAGATCTCTCATTAGTCCTAAAGTATTTCCTGCATGTCGTAAAAGGCGACTAAAAGGTAACAAAAAAGTGGTAGATGGTTTTACCATCACCCAGAGCAGATACCACCCACTGTATTTTACCATGACGGTTCAGTTCTGTTCGGGATGTTTTCCGTTAGAGTGCGAGTGCTGGTACTACATCTTTTAGTAGTTCATTGCTATTAAATGGTAATTAGGTTCCTTTTAGGCTCTGCTTTCGGCATTACTCAGAGTGAATTTCAATAGGAAAAAAAAGGATAAGTAGGCTGGTTAGTCTACACTACCAGACCAATAGAAAACAGAATGTTGTGCAGAATTAAACTGCTTAATGGTAACAGAATTCTACAAAAAATCATTAACAAAGAAATGTTGACGGTTTTTAAGACTGTTGACTAAACAGAACAAACTGATATACGGTAGTCCAATCTAAGAAAGATTATACTGTCCTTCCTCCCCACTAACTTTTACTGTCATTAATAATCCGGATGAACTTCAGCTCCCTCAACTCTCTCTGGTCAAAACACTGATTAACAATCTGCTAGTTTTACTGAAGTTGGACACCAAAGACTAATTGACCAATAAGATTAGTAATTATTAACGCTTGAGCTACCGACAAACAAGAACTAATTTACAAAATCAATATCTAGGACATTGCATTGAACTTCCTTTTCTAAACAAATAAATAAAGTCAGTTCAGTTCAAATACTCGTACGTGCCATTGTTAAATAAAAATTTACAGACAGGTTTTGGCTGAAAAATCAGTCAGAAATTTTACGCAAAGAGAAGTAATTTAACTGCTCAGAATTTTGATGGATAATTCTATATATATATATATATTGTAAAATACACCAATGAGACATATTCCTACTGTGACACACTTAAAATAAAAAATTTAGACTTGAAGGTTTGGTGAATTAGTGGACAGATCCCCAAAGCAATGTCCATCGTTCTCTGCACTTCATTATGGTGGTTCAGTTCTGTTTGGGATGTTTTCCGCTTGAAAGTGCAGTTGCCAGTACTACGTTTTGGAATAGATCTTTGCAATATCATAGCCGATCGTTGGATCTTTTTGGGGCGCTGCTTCCGCCCGCGCCAAAGAGCGGATTTAATAACAAACAAAAAAAAAAAATGTAAATTCTATTTCAAATTATCGAAATGTAGTTCAGATCATGAAAAAAAACAACAACAAATTTATTTTTCATTGATACAAGCCAAGATGATATCAAATTTCATTGTTCTTACAATAATGATGAACAAAAGAGAGCGTTCTCACACAGACTTGCTACATTGTTACAGAATTATTATTAAAACAATGCCGACAACCCCTGCTTTTTAGCCATATGAAAAAATGTTTGTTATCAGAAGAAAGCTTATAGATAAAATGATATTTTCAGATAAGCTGTTATAACAAAAACCAGAAAAGAATAACCAATCTTAACACTAATTCATAAAGTATAATCTGCATGAGCTAACTAAGCAAACTCTCCGTACTTGAACATACAAAGTTTTGTCCTTTCGATCGATATAAGTTGCGTATTTGAAATGCGATCATTCTCTATCATATATGCCTATTACATGACCAGTGCTATACTAAGGTCAGACTAATAATAGAACCAAAAATGAGCGGGTCTCATGGGAATGAATTATGATTACTGTTACGGTAAACCATATTATAATAATACAATATGAAGATTGATTTATTTCCACTTAATGCAAATACATGTGTTGTGTGGACACTCGTATATATAAATGTATCAATGAGAATTAAAAATAAAAATCACAATCACAGAAAAAATATTCCAACAAATGTATTTATGAATGGTAATACAAAACTTGAGAAAGGTCTCCCTTGAGAGATGAAAATAAACCATGCAATACCCATTTCAAAAGTTTTATTTTGTCAAAATGCTGTTGCAGCATGGAACACTGGCGAAATGCTCCTTCCTCAACAAAATATGATAGAACAAGAAATTCCCAGGTGGGTAATTATAACATTTAAATACTAGGCCATAGTTGCCATGTTGGTCTTCGGCATCAGATAAAACATTATCAAGAGAAGGAGGAAACAACAAAACAAGAGTACGACAGATAACAATGAAAATCAATTTAATTTCGCTTTTTTTTTAAAATTCACTCTGAACCAAGCGGGAAGCAGTGCTTGAAAGGTACCAACAAATGGCAACTTAAAAGCAGAGAGCTGCTAAAAGATGCGGTACCAAGCAATTGCACTCTAAACGAAAAACATCCCAAACGGAACTGAACCATCATGGTAAAGTGCAGTGAGTGGTATCTGCACTGGGCAATGGTAAAGCCATCTACCACTTCTTTGCTTCCTTTTAGTCGCCTATTACGACACGCAGGAGATACGTTGGGACTATTCTAAAAACCGTGCCTACAGGGCCAAAACCACTTTGGTGATTTTGAAGTGGATTGTGTTAATTCTACATCAAAACAGTTCACACGAAGTTGCCAAAACCTCAAAATAACACAATTGTAATCAATCTTACACACATTGTGTCAAAATACACAAAAATATTTCATTCATCAAGACAGACTAAACTCATATATATTTAAATACACATAAGTCCATATTTTCGACCAGAAGTTTACCATCATGTCAAATATGGACCATAGATAGACCATGCTAGTTAGCATGGTCTATCTATGGTTCATACTTGGCAAACAATTTTCTAAAACACCACAAATTCTTGCAATTTACGGTTATGTCAACACAAGATATATTCCACTTGGCTAAAAAAATTTTACATCCGAATGGACAAAAGGTGGGAACATGGATAATAGGACAATGTAAACATAGTAAATAAATATAGGATTTCTACACTTTTGTTTTTTTGATGAGAAAAAGCTTTTGTGGTCTGGAGAAGCGTGTTTTATTACTAAACAGATAGTAAAAAAATGTTGGTTCGAGTGGAGGAAAAGAAACCTGGAGCATTAGTACATAAAAAATAGCTATTAATATATATGAGTATAGGAGTACTGCAAGCAGGGTTAGAATTAAATATCTGGCGTATGGATATAAGTTATGCTATATTTGCAAATTTGACTGAAAATTGGTGTAAAACGATAAGCCAGTAAATCTCTCATTTTTGTGACAATATTTGACCTATAAATTTCACACCTTTTGGGGTTTTATGATCCATGAACAAGGAGCAGCATTGTTATAAAAACCATCAATTCGCGTATGAAAGTAATACAGTCTTAGACAAGAGGCATCAGTCAACAAGCAGCAAGCAAGCATCGATTTGAAAATTAGAGTTAGGCAAGTGTTTTAATGAAATTTACTACGTTTGAGATTAGGAATAGTTAGAATAAAAGATTTCCAACAGAAATTCACTCCAAATCAAGGTTGGAAGTAACACCTCAATAAAGATATCAGCATTGATTCAGCAAGTGCGCTAAAAAATCTTGATTTTTTTCAAGTTTTACAGTAGTGCAGAATTTAACATATCATCACAATCTATATTACAGAATGTTACTGATAACAATAATAGACTGATTTTGCAGTAAGACCATGACAAATTTTATGTTGCAAAATGCGTATAATCATGGTTAATTAAATATATTTAATTTCGAACACCATTTAAAATGAACTATATGAAAGATAATTTTACATCTATCAATGACAAAAATCTTTTTCAGACCAGAATATTGTAAAATTTTCTCTCTTTTTTATGATAAATTTTTGTAAAATTTTGCTCTCTCTTTTTCGTGAAAATTTCCTGAGCATTTCGAACAACGTTCAAACTGAATTATATAAAAAGACAATTTTAGATCTATCAAACACAAAATACATTAAAAAAATCTCTTTTTCAGACTAGTATATCGTAAAATTCTCCTCTTATTTTTGTGACAATATTTGATCTGTAAAAGTTCTCAACTTTTTCATGTTTTACGATCCATGAACAAGGGGCTAGCATTGTTGAAAAACCATCAAGCCGTGTAGAATTGTTTTAAACAAGAGGTACATAAATTATAAACAAAAGTACCATTTAGGCAAGCATGTATATGACCGTATAAGAACAAGTATATTTATACATAGTCCATGTCTAGTCAGAATAACCTCAAATATTAGAAATGAAGTCCTTTCTCCTCAGTACTTCTATGTTACCGGCACATGTTTTAAACCATTTATATCAACACTAAATTAAATTTAGTACACAATTTTTTATCACAAATATTCTCTGCATTACGCGTGGGTTTAGTATTTAAAGTAAAACCAAGACTTGTTCTTAACGGTAAGATTAAATTGATATTTTCCCAAGATTTTTAAATTTAGAATAACTGTCCAATTTATAATGAGAAAAACAACATAAAAATGCTGTATATCATGCTTCTGTTGCGTGATAACTTCGAACTGACCATACAAAACACTGCGGTATGTTAAAATATCCCCACTTCGAGAGGATAGTTCACACCTTATTTATGTTTTATGATCCGTGAAAAAGGGATCGGCATTGTTATAAAACCACCAAGCCATATAATATTGTCTTAGATAAGAGGTGTCGGTAAACAAGCATGTAGGTTAGACAAGAAATAATCAATTTTGAAAAGTTTTCGTTGTGAAACAACTCTAAGTGTCGGAAAACAATAGATTTGAAATATTCAACTTACAACACTTTCACAATGAAGAAGCGTTATAACATCTTTAATAAATAACATCTTTAATAAATATCCAATAAAAAGATTTATAAGTTTTCTGCCTAAAATTTTTATTTAAAATCTGTTCTTGTAATCTACTGATTGATCTCAGGCGAACAAATTCAACTAAAATGCAACAAAATACAAGTTTTTCGAATCAGATAGAAATGCAATCTATACCACATTTTTTAAACTAGTTAGTAGATTGAAGTCAGTGAAGTTGTATCAAAGAGTCTGACAGTAACCAGCCCCGTAATTTAAAAAAGAAAAACTTGAAAAAAGATAGTTTTGACATGCTCATCGGTTATTGAAACAGTTATTTTCAAAGTACATTCTGCACACAATGACAGCACTGTGATAAGAAAAATCTGGGTATTTTAATTAGACATTGGGATGAGGCAAATAGGAGACGGCTACTGAACAAACCAATAATAACAGAGTCATAGAATTTTGCTATCCTTTAGCGTGTCTGAGAATATAAAGGTATCTTTGAGGATTACAATTTTTTCATTTGTTGATTGCCTTGCTCAAATTTATGGCAAAATTCTTTCTGATTGATATTTTTTTGAGTGTGTGAGTAATAAGGACATCTTTTGAGCAAATTCAAATACTTCAACTGGGGGTTAAAAATTTTGTTTTATTTAAGATTTTTTTACTGAAAATAGGGTTGGGATCAATAATTAAAAAAGTTTCAGCTCCAGCTTCTAATTGGAATCGTATAGAATAAAACAAGTGGTACGGTTCGATTAAATTCAGGGATATATTTACAATTTTGGAAGTGTATAGGGTTATAGTCCTGTGCTAATATTATGAAAAGAACCACAAGGGTTTGGGATTTCAATGCTGCAATAGTTCTATACACTTTTCAACCTTTAGAAATTTGAGCCTAAAATAGTGAACAGGACACATTAAACTTCTTCAATCGAACTTTTTAGATAATAATAGCCAAACTTACTATTAAAATGGATCTATTTGTAACGATAGCAGCATTTCTGTTGATTCTGAATTCTGCTAACTCTCAACAAAAATCATCACGATATGTTCGGGTTGATTTCAGATGGGAATCGGAGTTGCGAGAATTTACTGAGTGTCGCTGTGAGCGTGTCCTCCATGGGTGCCAATCAATCACTGATTTTGCTGAAGAATGCAATGACTGTGTGTTCAGGGAGGAGTCTGAAGGACTCCGAGCACCTCTGGAGGATTATTTAACAATTTGTTGCCGATATTTAACATATTTCGATGAAATGATGGAAGTCAATGATTTTTTACAATTCATAAATAACACAAACATAAAATATTTCACAACGCTCGGGTGTGATTTTGAAGATAAAGAGCGTACAACAACTAAAAATGATCCTGAAAACTTCATAGAAATCAACGATTTCCGATCAATTAGAATAAGAGAACAGGGCAACAAAGCGAAATTACTCTCAATTCTTAATGTTACAGACTCATATGCTAATATATGGGTGTCTAGATATCTCCCGCCGAAAAAGGCAAAAGACTTGTCGAGCACATTACATGTTGAAACAAAAGTATTCAAAGCGGCAAACGAGAAAAATGCAACTATAAAAGGGTTCAGTGTGCTGCACCCAAATGAAAACAACACAGACGGGGAGCTGCATTCCTACATGTATGTTGATAATGAACTGGAAATTGAAACAACGGACATTAGTTCAGATACGAGCGTTATAGCCTCAGCAAGTGCTAGTGCATCTGCAAGCATAACGTGGCCTTAAAAAATATCCTGTAAAAAAAGTTTATGTTCTAGAATGACTTTTTAAGAATGTGTTAAAGACCGCTAAAGTACTTTGAACAGAATGAAGAACCAACAATCACACCCAGAGCAGAAATAACTAATCTACTATTGTCCTTTGCCATTTGTCAATGAAACGAAACACAATGCACGACTTCACAAAACAAATCCTCCGTTTTCTTCGGGTGTCCGAAATGTTTGTCATTTTCTTCGGATGGACAAAAAAAACTACAAAATCATCAACACCGCTATTTCATAGCAGTACTGATGATTTTGAAGTTTTTTCTGTAGTTTGGTTACTACCAGACACTCAAAAAAGACGTATAAATGTTCTACCCGGAGATATATAATAAAATATTGTCAGTTAGCATAATTTTCCTCGGATGGAAACCATTTTCTTCGAATGTCTGAGTAGCTGCCACTCTGAAGCGGCACATAAATCAAAAGATAACTTAACCGGGCTTTCCTTATTAAATTCAAGAATATTCATGTCATTTTCTTCAAAGTGGCAGTTTCAAAACCAGCAATAAAGGTTTAAAAAGTAAGTTTTTGTAAAACTACAATACATGCCATGAGTCATCTAAGACCATTTTAAATCTTTCGTCAAGTGATGAAAAGGCATTTTGGAAAAATTTTACTCTAAATCGCTGTATGAACCAGTAGAACCAAATTAATATGGTTTATGCAGTAAATTAAAGTACATTATCTCTGATTAACTACAAGAGGCTGCTAGTGTACATCCCCGATTCAGAGTTATCCACTCACTATAGAAAATTTTGAAAAACTTTTCTATAAATAATTTACACAGATAAATTCGATTCACTGGCATTTAATAATAAACTGTATCAACCCCTTTTCAATCTTTTCAACTCAAAATCATCAACGCTGCTCTTTAATTTTTTTTAATCGAATCCACTCTTGCCTGGTTACCTGATAATGACTGAAGGTTACATATATACATTAAAAAAAGAAACTACATTATAAGCATATCATACAAAACTTCATTGCTACAGCAGAGAGCAAAGAGTGGTATCTGCCCTGGAAGACAGTCAAATTAAAGATTACTAAAATAATATTTTCTGCATTCATTTGTCCTTTCCTCATATTCCGTTTTGTAAATTCTCATTGCAGTGATTCACTTAAGATGTTTGGGTAGCAAACTTGTGGTCTCATGAAGTTTAGTACCATATATCTGATTATCATAATAATTTCCCATGTTGCAAGCGAATCATCCTAACCCGGGAGACAATGCCAGATGCTTGCAGCATTGGCACCCCCCAGTTAGGATGAGAATATTCTGCCAGTTTTTATTTTAATGACATTCGGGAATATGGTACTAAATTTCACTAGACCCCAAACTTCAATAATATTAATCTTTTTTTTGTTGAATTTTTATATTACTATTATCTCAATTATCTTTTTCAATGTCTATTTTCTGATCATGATATTACAAGGAGTGCAATAGAATATAATAAAACAATTCATCATCAAATAAATGGCTGATAATAATACAGAAACAGAACATGAGCCAACGTTATAAGTGCATTTCTAACAGCAAAATTGTGTGGGTGGATTCTTAATTAATGTGTTACATTGCTATAAAAAGAGTCATTCAGATTGTGTGAGGTCTTAGTCATGTTAAGAGATTTTTTTGTGGAATCCATGCAAAATTTACTAATGATATGTCATCGAATAAATAGCACAAAATAGTTACACTGATATTGCTCAAAATGAAACAAGTGCATTGAGCATATTTGAAGGGTTCCTGTAAAACCCAAAATGTCATTGTGTCAGGTCAGCTCAATCGGTAACTTGTTGGGATAAGCTTCTAGTTACACATCACTGGTGTCCTGGGCCCAAATCCCGTGAGGGATGATCACATGTGAGAGGTCTGCTGGACGCCTCGCTGGCTCACATAAGCGCCGCTTATTGCTACCTACATAAACCAGGTTCATGCATGGAATAAAAAAAAAGTGAAAATATGTGAAAAAAAGCCCAAAACCCTCACCCCTGATTCGGAACAGGTATCTGCGTAAGAGGTTGTGACAAAATCCTTAGCGCCCCCCATCAGGTCATATATCAAGAGATCAGCACGCTAATGAGGTTTTCGGGAATTAAAATTACGGGAGTTTGCCATTCAAAAAGAACTACATGAGAACTCATTCTTTTTCATCAGTAAATTTTTACTAAGAAACAATTAAAGCAAAAGACAGTGACAAAATGATAATCAAGCACAGGGAAATTAAACTACATACTTACTCTGCTAAAAATGGCTAAATAGCGCTACCTTGAGAGTTAATTGTTCCGATAAAAATAATGATTATGCCCTGGCAACCATTGTGGAAAAGAATTTTCATCTAACAAAAAATTGCAGCTGAAAATCTTATTCAGAAGAACATAATTTGGAAAAAGTAAAAATTTAGCATATTTTCATATAAAATCAAAAATACCAGGGGTCGTCTGTCTCTTCGAAACTCAAGTTGGAGAGTGCAGTACATGGATCCACAAAGAAAATGTCAAAATTTACCATAGAAAAATGAACCAACAATGGCAAACATGTTTAAAATGATAAAAGAGCCACCGAGCCTGTAGTTCAAATGTTCCCAACTAGCACAAAACGTCGCCTTGAAAGAGGTTAGCATTGATGCATGCAAACTTCCATCAGCATTTGATTGCAAACATTCCAAATTCTTTCTGCGAACTAGTTGAGAAATGCCGGGTTAATACAAACTACCCGGCACCACCACCATTTTCCTACTGACAAATCTTGGAAGCATTGGGATGCGACAATGAACTTATTTTCACATAAAGTCCATAATTGCCTTATGATGCTACAATGTTTATTTCTTTTGGTAGTTAGTCACACATATGAAGCGCTCCGTTTCCAACCTACATTGGTAATATATATCGACAATCACTGAAGAAAAAAAAAACAAGGGGACAAGTCCTTGCAATCTGCAAGGGATTCGAACCTGCGTGATAGCGATCAGAGATGACGCGTAGCTCGAAGCGTACTCCCAATGCTTTACTGAATGAGCTAACCGGGCACCCCAAAAATCTTAGATTTAAGTTAAGAGAGAGTGTAACAACACACTTAGTAACACTTGTTACCATTAACGAGAGAGATCGTGTGGTAACAAAACACAACTCTAAAAACAGAAAACTCTGTTCCAGCAGACAGAGAGTCAGAGACTACTGATACCGGGTCTCATGAAGTTTAGTACCATATATCCGATTATCATGAAGATTTCCCATGTTGCAAGCGACTCATCCTAACCCAAGAGACAATGCCAGATGCTTGCAGCATTGGCACCCCCTAGTTAGGATGGGAATATTCTGCCAGTTTTTATTTTGATGACATTCGGGAATATGGTACTAAACTTCACTAGACCCCTGATACCAATATTTTCCCATTCACAGTTTATAATTGAATTATCTTCTACAAGACTGTAAGATTCCAAAGGTAAGGTAAAATACTTGGGCACTCAGAAACCAATATTTCACCATTTTGGCCGCCAATTCTCCATTCCCAGTTATTTTCCATTTTATGGTTAAAATCAAATATTATTCAGTTTTTAAAAACAATAGAAAAAACACACCAGATCTACGGCACCATTGCTGAGCTCTTTAGGTCTATAGCCTAAACATCAGTAGAAACGCAAGATCGAGTAATATAAAATTAAGAAATTAAGGCTCACCGGGATCCGGATTCGGAAAATGAACGGATATTCGGTCACATCTCGGAGGAAACTCAAGAATAAACACAAAATACAAAATCGCCGCCTTTACCCCAGATTCTTTTAAAATATTTTGACTCAACATTGACACCGCGCGGAAAATACAAAATAAATAATTTTAAAATTACAGTTGCCAGAAAAATCCAAAAATAATTTTTGAGCATGACATATATAAAAAGTAGTATATTAAGTTTATGTATGAATAATAAAGCATAGAATGATACTGTAATAAATTCAATTACGAAATTAAACAAGAAATAGCATATATGACAAAAAGTCATAAGATATTCTTCGTCCTTCAGACGACATTGCAAATAATAACACTGGAATATCCCAACTGTTGGCAACCCTTGTTATCTAAAATGGATATCAGCAGATGTTTTGTCCAAGTGCTATTTCGCTTTATGCGTCCATAGTAGGTATTTGCTGTTTTTTCCTTCCAAAATGTCGCCTGCAAAAGAGCCTCTAATAACTTTACGGATTAGTCGTTCAGTGCAATTCACATTTGCTGCAGTTGCTGGTGCATCTGTGGGATATATTATTTGGAAATGGCTGGGTGGGGAGGAGAGAGAGACTCCAAAATTGAATCGTAAAAGAAGAAAAACTGTTCCGGGCCTTCTGAATGTTGGAAATAGCTGTTTCATGAATTCGTTGCTTCAGGTTTGATATTTTTAGTGATTTGATATTATGTAAAATGTGTGGTTTGGAGTGAAGAGACATAATAAGCCTGCTGGTCTGTCCATATACTATATATGCGTAGGAACATCTTCTAACCAGGGGGACAGGGGGAATTCTCGAATATTTGCCTCGTTGGGACTCGCACTGTCTAAGGACATGAATTGGAGTGAATATGTCACTACTCCCTAGTATTGCTAAACAAGCCTCGATGAAAGTCTGTTCTCTATATCGAGCTCCCCATTATCTCACTCCTGAAATCATTCATTTGCTGTTTGTATAAATCACTGATTCGACCCTGCATGGAATATTGCTGCCACATTTCGGGGCAGTGCCGCTGTCACTGTTCTCAGCATGCTTGACCGTATTCAACGACGTGTGATCAATATGATTGGCCCTAAACTTCCTTCCGGTCTGCAAAATTTGCCACATTGCCGCACAAAATTTCAAAGTAGTCCCTCCAACCTTTCCTCCCCCAGATCGAAATTCGAAATATGTGATCAGTGATTATAACACCAGAGCATATAGAACAAAATTACCAAAATGATAACACAATGTCTTGCTTGGCCGAACCTAATTCTCATAACATAATTGTTATCCAGTAAACATAAAAGTGTCTTTTCTTTTTGTTGCGAATAAAATCCAATGCCAATCCAGATTTTTTTTATTATTTTGATGATGTCAAATGTTTGTTCAAATTCAGGTTGATTGACCCAATCGTATCAAACAAGCCCGATAATAAACAGAATGAAATTTAAAAAAAAGATTGAGTAGGCTACATAAAAGTGTCATTTTGTCGTTTGGGCGACGATGTCGATAACAATGTGGCGAGAATTGTTGCTCTGCTATGTGGCACTTTGGCCGTTTTGGTATATTTTACATTTCTTTTGAAGTCGTTTCTGTACATTTCGGTCATTTAGTCAATCAGGTGAACTTCTGGGAAAAATCTACTTCTTTAAAAAATCAGGAATACATGTGAAATAGGAATAGCGTAAATTTTTACTTTTTAAAACAACCAAGTTTAAAATATGGGCTCCAAGTTTAGTTAAGCTTTAGTCACTGATGAATTCCACCCATATACCCACATACCCACTTTTCTCATGTCCTTGATTCTTATTTTTGACAAAATACTAAGCTTCAATTTTTTATTTAAAATTGGGAAAAAAACATAGATATAGTAAACTACTATATGTGCAAAATGTAGTGTAGTAAATTCGAATGTTTTTGCTATGAGCCGATTCCTCTTTGAGAGGGCACTGCCCCAACTCTGTCTCGGGGGGTGTGCACATCCCCGTCCTCTTGCCCACCCGGTTCCTACGTTCATGGACCAGTCAGTAATGTACAGTGGAAGTGGTATAGAAGTGTCGCAATCATTCACTGCACATTATATCAGTGCACTTAGAGAAAGAGGTCCTGGTTAATATTGGACAGATGTGAAAAGAGCAGAAGATTTTCGGAAACAACTCGTTCATGTGCCAAAACATAGAATTCAGTCCCATCCGTTCATTTCTCGCCATTCAAAGTCGCACAGAGAGCCCTGAATATCATGAATATATTCATGGAAATTTGGTGGCAAGTGTGGAATTATATATTTCAAAAAGCAAGGAACCTGTTTGCAAAGTCATTTTTCAACTTCTAAGTCTTTCCAGAGTACTTTTCGGTACTTCCTGGTCCTTTTCAGCATAAATCAGGAACCCACTTTGCATGCAGCTGCTGGTTCTCCATTTTGAAGTAGTTTTCGCCTTCGGGGTGAATCGCAGTTGGTTCTGTCAATGAGTTTAGTCGCTGCTTCCAAGTCTTGCGGAGAGCAAAATCCAATAAAAACCCAAAAGTCTGTTTGGCATTTTGATTTGAATAAGCTGTGTTTGTGACTTCTGATAAAAATGAAGTCCAGAAAAATGCACTCGAAGAGTTCTGTGCAAAGGATTGTGACATAGTAGTCTGGTCCGCAACTAGGTTAACTATGTTCATAGTGAATCTAATTGCTCAACCGGTGATGTGCAAACGATATTTTATATTTATAAAGTCGTTTCGTTAACTAGAGTAATCTGATTTTATAATTTTGAATTGAATGACTATCAGGTGAACTTCTGGGAAAAATCTGCTCCTTTATAAAATCAGTAAAGCAATATAAAATATCGTTTGCACATCACCGGTTGAGATGAATTAGATTCACTATGAATTTCCCTGGTGGCAATCACTCAATCTCTAACTATGTTCATATTGGAAAGGTGGCTTTAAAGTTGAGCTTTTTAATTCCAGTGCTTTGCAACCTGCCCTGCATTCATTCAATGGTTGAATAACTTTGTGGAATCAACAAAAGATGACAAGGATCATGTCTACATGGCAAATGTTTTGTTTAAAATTATCAAAATACTGACTGGAGATACAGAACTTCATGACTATTATTATGAGTAGGTTCTTTTTTATAGTCACTGGTTTGAGTAGATCACCCTGAGTAAGGCTCTATTACAACACTGTATGAAAACCTTTTTATACCTTTTTAATCATCCAAATTAAAGTACATTAAAATTTCCATCTCCAGCAAATCAGTGTTCTGTCACCGTGCCCCATACCCAACATTTGTCAAAACTAAATTCACGATGATGCTTCACAATCCAAATGTATTTATCATTCAGCCCCTCAGAACTTTTACAAGACATGGGGGGCCGTGGTTGGCAGATATCATCCCAAGAACAAGATGCACACGAATTCTTTCATGCTGTGATGACCACGTTATTGGAGGAATATCACCACCAAGTGTCCAAAGATACGAGACCTCTGCAGATTTTTGAAGTCAAAGGTATGGTACTTTATCTGTTAGATTTTACTTTTTGGCTTTCAAATTGAGCTTCACAAGCTTTTTAAACAAGTAGTTATACCGGCCCTCCGTAACAGGGTTGGGAAGACTCGCATCACCTTTTTCAATGACTTGACTTGAGTCCTCTTAGCAAAATAACTCGACTCGAGTCTGCAATCACCTTTAGACAAAAATACGTTGTCTGAGGACTGATTAAAGAAGAAACTGGGCCTCTCAGGATAATAAGCGAAATCGATGTTTGTCTGCCTAATGATAATGAATTTTAATAGGTACTTATAGACTCTATAGAGTGATAAGTGGCAAAGCAATGTGATGGGGGCGTGTATTTTCTTTTTTTTGTTACTCGAAACGTTATGCAACACATCTGCAAGACAACTTCACATGTATTGTCGCCTTAACATGTATCTTAGTTTTATTAGTCTTATGGGACCAACATCTGGACATAATTTGACGCTATTTGGTACAAGCTTCGTTTTCTTCCAATGGTAGAACATTATTTTTAAAATAAATTCCACTGCTAGCTATTCTAAATTACCGTACCTGTAAAATCATCCATGATGTAATTATGCATATTTTACACAATTCATGATTTTGCTGCTTAATGTGCTGAGAAAAAGGTAATTTTCATTTTCTTGGATTTCTAATTCAAACTAGTTAAACGTTTATCCCACCAACACCAACTTTGCAGAACTTCTTTCAAAGTCATACACAAGTCCAGGAATTACCAGAGTCAGCATATCACCCAAGAAGGAATGTTTCCGTACACCGCCATCAACAGCAGATTCATCCAAGACACCAGACCCACCATTCAGAGGAACGTTAGCTTGCGTACTCAAATGTAAGACTTGCGGATATCAAAACCCTATAAGGTATTTTGTAAAGATTTTTTTACATAAGATCACCTCAAGTGGCAGAATCTTGATTTTCTTTGAGTTTTTCTTCGATGGGTAGAAAAGCTTCAAAACCATCAACACCTCGTATGTTTCTGACACTTTATCTATCGAGCTACCATCACTATTACGATTTTGGTAATTTCAATCTAATTTCAACAAATCCAATACTCAAAAAAACTAATAAACTCGGTTACAAATGATATAGATTATAATATCGCGGTTCATTTGTATGGAATAATTCAGCTTATGGTACAATTGTTGTTTCTTGTTCAAGTTGCTATTTGACTAGAAATCCATATTTCATAGCAGTATTGATGATTTCGAACTTTTTTTGTACAGTTTGGTTGCCACCAGGCACTCAAAAAGGGACATTCAAATCTTCAAACCATGATTTTATCATAAAATATCGCCCATTTGAACATTTTCTTCTAATGGAACCCATTTTTTCGGATGTTTAAGTAGCAGACTAGCTGGCGTTCTGCCAGCCTGGCACACCTTAACCAAGGCTGGCTGCAGCTCCTAAAAGAAACTAACTGATACAATGGAGATCTACAAAAATTTATAAGTACTAAATCCTCTGGACATCTCATTTTTGCCCTGTAATACTAAGAGGAATTTTACATTAGTTTTCCATGTATTGCAAATCGCTCTATCGGCACTGGCCAAGGCCAAACGCTATTACAAAATTTAATACACCTGCAACTTAGACTGGACGATTTAATTTCGTGAATCGAATTGTTCAGAAGTAATATTCTTCAAATCAATCAAGAATCATTCATAAGAGCAAAGACTTGCAAAGCGAAGTGAAGTTTTTATTTTTCAATAATAAATAGATTTCGGTCAAAATCTAATATAAAACTTTTTGCTTTTAGACATGGAGTGCTAATTGAAAATACATAGCCTGTCTGTTTATGCTAATATTAGCAATTCGTAACTATAAATTTAATGTATGAAAAATGATTCAATCCGTTGCAAAAAAATTACCCAAATCAGATTCGAATTTCAAAATATTCAGTTTTGCCTAGCCCTACCAGCAACTACACTGAACGGAAAAAAACAGAACAGAGTTCAACCGCTTTAGTAAAGGTCAGCAATGGGTATCTGCCCCTGCTCTTTTTTGTTTTTTATGCAGGATATATCTTAGGACTGTTTTTAAACTTGTACCTACGTGAATCCGACTTTATCTATCCTATGTTTGTAGAACTTGTAACATTTTGAGAGATGTAACGAAGTAATATGCAATAAAATAATCTGTTTTCAGATACGACGGGTTCGATAGCCTAAGCTTGCCGCTACCGTCAAATACACGACCTTGGTCAACAGAGACAAATTTGATAGATTGTCTGAGAGATTTCGTTGCACCTGAAGTCATGAAAAACGTAGATTGTCAGAATTGTTCGAGGCTGCGGAATAGAGGTTTGTGCTGTGTATCATTAACTAACAGAATCTTGATTTCATTGGGTGTCCATGTCACTTTCTACAGGTGACCAAAGAGCAGACCGTCAGCAATGCTATTTCATAACAGTATTGATGATTTTGAGCCTCTTTTCTAAAGTTTAATTGCTACTAGACACTCAAAACGAGAACTTTCAAATTTTGTAAGCACAATTATCATGAAATAATTCGCATTTGCTAAATTTTCTTCTAATGGAACTTTCTCTGATATGACATTTATTTTCTGTGGGTGTCGAGTAACTGAGTGTATTTCTTCCTGGGTAAACAACTCTTGTTTTTGGACTTTTGCATGTGTTGCTCAAAGTATTGCACTCAAAGGAGTGTCTTCTTGACAAGAAAGAATCATTAAAAACTTTTATCGACAGTTCGGCAAACTATTTTGAAGATCAATTTATTTTCCTCAAATATAAAAATTGTCCCCTTATGTTTTTACAGATGCAAATCAACATCACAACAACAATATTAAACATTCAATCAAAGTAAAGAAGTCTGAACCAGTGAAATCGGTAGCACAATCTGCAGAGAACACTTGTGAAAAAGTGGATCAAAACAACACTACTGACATCGCACGTGTGGATAAATCAACATCAGAGAAAGCACCCGACAAGGATGCTACTTGTAAATCTAATAAAGCAGAAAGCAATATCACTATGTATGTCTCAGAAGCGCAGACTTCAACTTATTTGAATCGTAATACAGAAATTACGTCTTCAGAGAAAACATGCTCCAATGCCATAACATCGGGACAAATTTTGATAGAAAATAGTCCTCCAAAATCCCCAAATGCTCAAACCGTTGCTGGTTTGAAGCAAGATACTAGTAGTAACAATTCACATAATAATATTTCGGAGGGTGACATGGAAAATCCAAACTGTGATGAATTGTCAACAGGGATTCATGAAAATTCTCTAAAAATTGAAAGCGAATCAGATAATAACTGTCAAAATAGTGGCAATGTTTCGAGTGATAAAATATCAGACAGGGCAGGTCCTTCTCATTCATCTGAGCAAATTCTTAATGCTGAAAACAATATCTCTGCTAATTGTTATAGTATTGTTGAATCCACAGACCCATCCGCCTTAGATACTGTCGTCAATAACGTAGAAAACCAAACTATGCAGAGAAATGAACCCTCAAATGTTTCATCAGGCAGCCCTGAACCTTCTACCATCTCTGAATATTCAAGAACAAAAAAAGACCCGATAATGCATCCTGCAAGAAGCAAGTGCCCTCATTTGCCTACACATATGTTAAATTTTAAAGGTCAGAAAAAAAGATTTGAAAATTATTATCACAAACGATCTCGTGGTTTGAAACTCGGTGGTGAAAATGCTTTTGTACCAATAAAACGAGATTTTTTGCGCCGATTGTGCATTGGTAAGCTTCCAGATTGTCTGTGCATGCACCTCCAGCGCCTCGTGTGGATTGGAGGGATGCCCACGAAGAAAACAAACTTCGTGAAATTCCCGGAAATACTTGACATGGGACAATTTACAGAAATATCTCGTATCACACCACAAAGTATGTATAGTAACACCGACTCATTTAAAAAACAAATCAAAAAGATGAAACCTTCGGAAATGTGTGAAATGTTACGTAAAAGACGAGAACAAAGACCAGGTGCTCCACCATTGGGACTACAAGGTGGCTCGCATAGCGTCAACACTGTTGAGAGTGGTAATATCAGGTAATTAGTTTAAGTTTGGGGGGGTTAGCCCGGTTAGCTCAACCGGTAAAGCGTTGGGAATGCGCTTCAAGCTATGCATCTCTGATCCTCATGACGCAGGTTCGGATTTCGTCAGGTATTGATTATATGCGAGAGTTGTGCTGGACGCCCGGTGCACGGTGGTTCACGTGCTGCGCTGCTTACAGCTTCCTCCACCAACCAGGTCCATGCACAGGAAAAATGAGAAATATGATAATCCAAAACAAAAAATTCCACCCTGATTCGGAACTGATATCTGCAAAAGGGTTCGTGGTTCGACACATGGTTAAGCTGTATTCTTAGCTTTACTCTTCCGCAGAATAAAAATGATATCCTATCCTAAGTTTATGTCGGGTTCTATGATCAGTTTTCTTAGCCATTATACAGCAAGGTCGGGTTATTATTTATTCACTTAAATTCGCTCTAGCCAAGGCCGAAAGCAGCATCTAAAAGGAACCAACTAACGATCGATTACATTGCAAAAAGCTACAACAGAACTGTACCCTAAGCAGAAGTGAAGTGAGTAATAAGATAGAGCAAGACTGGCAGAATATCTGCTACTTGGCTGTCATCTGAAAACTGTTGCGAAAATGACCACATCTTTGTACCACATATAGTGAGATAGAAATCTCTCTTGACAGTAACAAAGTGTATAAAAGTCTCTGATATCATGGAATTTGCTATGCACGAGCATGGACAATTTTTGATTTTTTTTCGTTCACAAAAAATAGTGGAATATTTGAACTCCTGAAGAACAGAATTTTGTACCTGTTTACTGGGCAGCCCAGCTAGCTCACTAGGCAAAGTGGGGAAGGATTTCATTTTTGTTCTGCGGGAGAAAAAAGCCGAGAATACAGCTTAACCATATGGCGAACCACGACCTCTCATGCAGCTACCAGGGAAAGGTTTTTGGATTATCTTATTTCTCAGTTTTCCTGTGCATGGACCTGGTTGGTGGAGGAAGCCGTACGTGAACCACTGTGTACCGGCAAGGCGTCCAGCAGACCTCTCGTGTACCATCATCATCCCTCACGGGATTTGAACCTGGACGATCATAGATGCGTAGCTCGAAGCGTTTTACGAAGCTAACCGGGCATATAACTAATTCTTCGAGCTAACCGGGCTAGGTGATAGGCGTGTGCTTCAACCAACACTACCTGGTTCGTATATTGGGGGGATAATTATGCGAGAGAAGAATACTTGACACATCATTGTAACGGTTGATTTATAGCCATCGTCCTCCAAGCGTGTTCACAGGGGATATCACTAAAGGCTAGGTAATACCAGCCACGTTCCTCACTTGAATGCACGAGAGGTGTTCTCTATATAATTAAGCCATTTTATCAACTTGTCTTTTCTCTCTACTACATGATAAAACTATATAATACCACATTTGCACTTTATATTGTTTTAATATTTAACCGACTTTTCAGTCACCACAAAGCTCTCTACAAACTAGCCTCGGTGATTGTTCATATCGGTGACTCTAGCTTCTGTGGTCATTTCTTCACGTACAGGAGAATGCCTGACGGTAAAGATAACGAGTAAGTAAAATTTTTCGTACTGTTCATCATTATAAGCAAGCATGGAAGTAACTATCACCCAGGGCAGATACTCACTGCACTCTTTTATAGTCTTAAAATGGTTTAAGATCTGTTGGGAATGATTTAGCAAGCACAGGGCTTCAGTTCATATCGGTGACTCTAGCTTCTGGTCATTTCTTCACGTTCAAGAATTCCGTGCAACTCTTATGTAAAATATTAACTGTGCAAGATGGTGCATTTCTGGATTTAACCACAAGGTGCAGTTTGGTAAGTGATTTCTAGTTCAAATGGCACTTGCTTGAAAACTAGTGAAAGGAAAATGGCAATTATATCAATTGTAAGCTGAATTATTACATACAAAATGAACCGCGATAATATCTATATCATTTGTAACCTAGTTTATTAGTTTTTTTGAATATTGGATTTGTTGAAATTAGATTTTGAAATTACCAAAATCGTAGTAGTGACGGTTAGCTCAATCGATGTCAGAAATGTCTCAAGTGTCAGAAATATACTAAAAGCTACGCATCTTTGATCATCCTGACGAAGGTTCGTACCCCCTGACGGGTCATATGTGAGAGGTCTGCGGGACGCCTCTCTTGTGCACAGTAGTTTGTGTAACGACTACTCCCAGCTTACTCCACCAACCGGGTCCGGTTGGAAATATAAAGCCCAAACCTATCTCGACTTGAAACTGGTATCTGCACGAGAGATCATGTTTTGCCACATGTATAAGCTATATTCTTGGCTTTCCTCTCCTGCAGGATAGAAATGAAATTATATCCTGCCAGTAGTGTTGGATTGTAATCGCTGTACGCATTACGTAGTTATGTTCGATTTATTTACATATTCTCGTAAATATTAACATTTCTGGTTTCTGTGAATTTTTGCATGATATGTTCCTAAGCGGTATATGTTTGCAGCGATACTCAAATGCACATGCCCTAGTACTATATTATGAACCTCAAAAGCGTGACTCCGAAATCAGAAGTTAACGTAAAAATTCAAATCTAATACCAACTGTAATATAAAGTGGGCGGTGGCAGCGGTGCAAACGATTGGAGACGTTGACATTAAAGCAATTTAGAAAAAACAGCCTCTATAGCTCTACTACGTAATTCTGTCGCCATTGCGTAATTCCGTTGTAACTTAGATTCAGCCCAGCTCTAATAGTCAGTGATGCTTATTTTTGTTGCACATTTTATATTTCAGATGGGTGTTTGCCTCCGATACTCTGGTCAGAAAAGCCACCCAAGAAGAAGTATTTTCTTGTCCTGCATATATTTTGTTTTATGAGAGAATGAAAGGCTGACGAAATTGAGGCTGGACGTGCCGAGATGGCAGAATCATGTTTTTCTGGGGGATCTGGAGCAATGTCATTTTTCACTGGATAGAGAAATCATCAACACTGCTGCTCTGTAGTATTTTGTGCAGTTTTATCCCCGTTTCACACTCTTGATGGACGTTGCAATCTTTTTTTAGGCGAACAATTTATCATGAATCAAACTTCTTTTGTTGAATTTTCCTCCTAGGCTGGTCGTTTTATCTCATTGTCTGAAGTAGGCTGGCTCAATGGCCGCTACTCTCCTACTCGGACACTTGAAAAAAAACTGGCGCTATCAGAAGAAAATGTAGCAAATACATTATATTTTATGATAAATCTGAGACTTAAGGATTTAAACGTGTCTGGTGGCAACCAAATTGTATAAAAAGATTTAGAATCGTCATTGTTGATGGTTTTGAAGCTTCTTGTCTACCACCTGATCTGAATAGCTGACACCATGCTCAGACCGAGTACTTTTGATTTATTATTTCATTAGTTGTAAATTGTGAGTGCTTTTTAAATTTCAATGCTGCGGCCGGGTATTAATTACATCATCGTGTTAGGCACTCACTAGTGGTGGAACCATATCTCTCTAATTCTGTGAATATAGTAACAGTCCATCCGACAAGATTTTGGAATTATACATGAATATGTCACTAATGAACAAAAAATTTTAATTTTTTTCACTCCTAGTCTTGATGATAAGTATTAACATTGTCTTGGCCCAAATACCACTTAAATCACAAACACATCTCGTTTCCCCTAGTACGACCAAAAAATTTTTACAAATGTCTGGCATGAATATTTGCATTTCCTCCTGATAAATCACTCTCCAAATGTTTGCTAACGATTATTGCTGGTGCACAGTCGTTTTATTGCCGTTCATGTCATCATTTTTTAAAATTTAATTCGCTAAATGATATTTGCTTTGTATAATTTAAATAAATCATATTCCTTCTTTATCACATTGTTTTCCTATTGGCGTTTAAATTTCTGAATCTATTAAAGTAAACCAGAAGGGTGGGTCTTGAGCTCATGACGCTTGCGATTCCTAATGGCTCCGAGATAGGAATTGTTTGGGATGCGACAAATAATGACTTGAAACTTGTTTAGTCCGACTATCTTTTGTAAGAAATATCTGGTTTTGAACAAGATTTTACCCTGTGCAAGAGTGAAGTACAGCATACGGATTAACGTAATGTTGAACTAAGACACTCTATGGACTTGCTAGCTTCAATCCAATAGTGGGGAGGCCTACGATTAAGAGCACAACATATCCTGAGTTTATTTAACCTGCCAAAAAAGCCTGTGCGATTATTTTGTTGCCCTCAAACCATGGCGATCAAAGTCTCGATGACCATACAGTCCAGTGCTGATATGCTTCGTTTAATTTGTTTTGCATTAGGAGAATACGCATCAGGCAATATATGCATCTCTCGTCATATTCCCGCAGTTTCGAATCCTTCGGTGTATACTGGAAATCTTGGCGCTTCATGTGAACGCAGATTATGACTTCATCAACCATGTTCATTCACAAAAAAATGATCCAAAAGATCAGGCAAAAACCACAGAATAGAAATCTTATCCTCACCATAGATATTGGAGATGATGGGCCGATGTATCGGTATCTCAAGTATTATTGATTTTTGTAGTATCGGTGCTGATAACTGAAAATTTTCATCACCATAGCGAGTTTGTCTAAGGATGGTTTTTTTTACAACGCAGGGAATTTATTTATGTGATAGCAAATGGAAAAGCAACTGTTTCATTACACAACAATTGAACTCTCTACTTTGGATTCCACTGCCATTATCTTTGACTAAGGTATACGTGTACACACAAACCTTTTTTTCCCTCGTCTAGTCACATGCAGTCTTGAATCAAATAGTATATTTGCATCCATAAAAGTTTGCACTCAAATGGATGTGAGAGTTGAGTGCAAGGTATGTAGGCGCAAACATATGTGGGTTCAACTGAACCGGGAGCATAATTATGTGAATACAAAAAGGCTTTTGACTTATTGAAATAAGTGCTTGGCCGAAATATAAATTAAGGTGTTATCAGCCCATTTTTAGTAAAAATATGACCAAAACCTTACCCCTGATCTAGGGCTGGGCAATTCGATTCAGTGATTCGAAGCACAATTTATTCGAATCAATTATGAATTGTTTATAGGAACCAAAAACATGATGAAAGACCTGGGATTTACATTTTTAACGATAAAATGCAATCGATTTCGGTCAAATTTGACCAAAATCGATTATATTTTGTCGTTAAAATATGAAAATCGTTGCTCTTAGTGAATGTGAATCAAAATCATACACTGTGAATTTCTTGATTTTCACAATGAAGACTGTTTGTAATAGTAAAAATGGGACATTTGTTATTTACATGGAACTAGTGATTCGATCCCATTCGAAGAAATTATCCGAATCAGATCCAATTTTGCCCAGCCCTACTGAACTGGTATCTCCTAAAAAAGGGTCATGGTACGCCAGGTCGCCAAACAATATTTAACTTTCTCCCCCCACAGAACAAAAATGAAATCATATCTTAGCAAAATTAAGGCCGTCACCGTTACCCATTGCACAGTAATTCAATATGAACGAGCGTTTTTAAGCAATCCACCCACATTCATTCAGTGCAGATCCAAACCTGAAGTCGTGCTGTGCGAGTTGAGCCTAAAACGACTAAAGATCCACGGGCGAAACCCGGCGTTTGTGGCCTCTCACCAGGGGTACTTTCCACAGGTAAATCATGCAACATAATAAAATGTAAAGGAATGTCTCTCCGTTAGGCAGTTGGTTGAAGATCGGCAAAGTCAATAGTGTAGGGGATTGTTCGGCATTGACAGATCAGATATGGAAATGTGATTGAGAGGCGAGTTCAGGCATTTCAGTTAGAAAGTATATGTAAAGATGACAAGGAGGGGGGGGGTGCGGATTGAACGAAATGACTTATGTTTTTTTATATTATAGTTATGGTTACAATGAAGATACCCATCAAGTTTTGAAAAACAGGCAATAAGGCCCCATGTGTCTGCTTTTTACTTTATAAATACAAACACTTCCGCACAAAATTCAGAGTCTTTCAAGTGCCTGTTAACAGTGCAGGTTCAACTACATTCTTCAAAACACTCCAAACCACTCCTAAAAAGAAACAATAAAAGCACTCAACAGAAATTGTGAGATATTTCCAGTTGGCAAAGCTCCATTTACAAAGAAATGCCTACATTCTATATTTTCACAAGCCCACAACCCTTTAAATAAACAAGCTTCACCGTTATTAGGTATTTTAATAATTACATCATATTCCGAATATTATTAAATATAAACGAAAGAATGAAATTTGCAGTAGTGAATCAGTGATCATAAAATCTGCAGAGAATTTACAAAGTTTTTTTAATTGAATCGTGCAAGCTCAAAGAAACGTTTCGCAGTAATCGAGCAAAAAGAGCTACCGTTATAGTTTCTCTCAAAATCCCTGGAGTTCATATGAGAGTCAAAATTTTTCAGGTCTCGATTTTCTGTTTGCACACTCAATATTATCTCATTCGTGCATTCTTCTGACTTCTCTCACATCCGGATCCAGGAAGACATGGAAACAAGGAGCAGGGACAGATAGTTCATTACAAAATATCAATTTTTTTTCCCACACCCCCTGAAGATAACATAATTCCAGAATGATATCGAGACTCCATATCGAAAGGGCCATTAGTAATTTTATCACAAACAAAACACGAAGTAATTTTTGACATCAAGCAAAATAAAGCGGCGGAAAAGAAAAGCGGGCAAATGTAAATAAAAAAAGCATCTCAAATTATTATATATGTACATTGTACAATAATGCCAATGCATCAGAGAAATACGGTAGCACAAGTCATCTAATCACAAAGTTCGAAAACTGAATGAAAAGATACGATGGATCACTGACGATTTCTTTTTAAATGACACATTTTATAACGAATTAATGTCTCTCAGATTTCAAAACTGACCCTTTTGTCATTCATGGGCAAAAACATCATAGGCAGAAAAATTTTCATGACAAGGTGAATACTATTAGCATTTGAGCTTGGAAATTTGTCCCATGCAGCGCAATTTATTTTAAAGCCACTCAAGAGCATGGTTCGCCCTGAGCAAGGCGGTTTTACGAGTGGCCAGTTCTAGACAAACAGGATAAGTATTATCGAAAAGATATCAACTTTATTACGCCCTGGTTTGAGTGGTGGGCATGGATTAGAGAAACAGACTTGCTGGATCCAGGATCTTAAACTTGTGATGCCAAAATGATAACCACTAGGACATCGCCGCCACAATTTCCAAGAAATGATGAGATTTATTTCCACAGATGTAAATAATATATAAACGAATGGTATGAAATTTATTGTACAAGAAAAATTGCTCTAAAGTGAAAGAAAAGTCTGTACAACTATCGCTCAGGGCAGATCCCACTCACTGCACTTTATTATAGCAGAACCGCCGTTTCTGGAACGTTATTCACCCAAAATGAAGCTGCTGCTACTAAATTCTGTGGAGGGGTTATTAGTTCTCACTTCTCAGGCTCTTTTTCCGGCCTTACACAGAGCGAATTACAATAAAAAATACAAACATGTTGAGAAAGAACAAGAGGCAAACATTACAACAGCCTTTTTTAACCAGGTTGCATAATACTGGACTCATTTTTGACGTCTTGACGGTATTTTGTTTTGTTAAGTTCAAGTTATAGAACTAGGACCGCACTAGTGAGATGCGGTATATCTTAGACCCATGCTCCACATATCAGCTCGGAAAGTGCTTTAGAATTGTCCAAACACATTTTCTGCATGTCGGTAGGCGTCAACTGGGATCAATTCTTCCTAAAAATGCACATCTAAGTCATATATTAACAGGCAAGGCAACATAGATTCTCTCGCAGCTGCATGTTGTAAGATCAGACCTGAAATCATTTCCACCAAAACTTAAACTAACGACACATATTCACGGCTATGGTGGTGCTGATTCTATATTAGCAGATATACTTTCGTCATTCTGTCCAGTTTTATTATTTTCCTGTTGTGACTTGGATGATGAAGCAGCAGGGTTGGTATCTAATGGTGTCGCGCTGTCTTCTTGGAATGTCGTTTCAACTGTTTCCATCTAAAGAACATGTGGATTTGTTAACATTTCCTATAGCAATTTAGGCCTGTTGTGCTCTCTGTTAACTTAAACACCATGGAATGGCAATACGAGTGGATACTAATTTTATCCTGTGGGAGAGGAAAGCAGAGAATACTGCTTAAGCCTCAGCTATCGCCATACCATCATTTGTGGGTGCGATAGCCTAGTGGTTAAACATGTTGGCATCGCAGCCCCGGCGAATCCGGCTCGCTTATCCATGCCCACCACACAACCCAGGGTGTAATAACTTGGGTAGGCTAAGCCGAACAGAAAAAGATCATATCTTTCCAGTAATTGTAACCCTGTCAGTCTATAAGTGGCAGCTGTTACAAGGCCTTGGACAGGGTTATCCACTCTAAGAAGTGGCTATAAATAAAAAAATATTCAAAAGTTTCAGGTTAGAGGTTTCTAGATCTTTACCTAAACAGTATTTAATTTCTAATGTATGGACACCGTTGATCATCATGGATCGATGAAGTACCCAGCAATCATTTTGTGTATTATTAACATTTCCATAATATTAACATAGTACCATGTTGTGAAAAAATCCTTTTAAAACAAAATTTTTGCACTTTTATGGTTCATAATGTCTCAGACGAAAGCTAGCATGATTATGATTGAATCATGTTCAAAACTATATAATAGGCTAAATTAATCATCTATTAGGTCTATGTAAGGTCTCAAAATAGAAAGCGGATTCAGAGAGTTTGGATTAAAAAAGTAAATAAATTTATTTGAAAGTCGAGTGAGTACCTTATTTACTTAATAGTAATTGTAATTGATAGTTAAAAATGTAATGTAAGCCGCATATACTGGTACTGTGCCGATGCTTATATGGGTTGATGACTGATAAAGCTGACCGATAAAGTTTAGACAGAGTATCGGCATCGCAAAGAAAAAATGTAAGCCGCCCTTGAATTCAAGCCGCAACTATGATGGAAAAAAACTTCTTAAGCCGCGGCTTACAATCGAGTAAATACGGTACTTTTTTGAGAAACAACGAACCTGTGTGTCCTCAAGACCTTCAGGGCATTTCATCTTGGCCAGAACAGCTTGAAGTTGGGTGACGTGTCGTTGTAGTGCGGTATAATTATGAGCTATGTTCCTGCGCCCATGTCTCTCGTTCGCTTGTTGTTTAAGATCGGCCAACCACTGGTCGCATTGAGCGAGAATCTCTGTTCGCTTGAGCCAGAAATGATGTTCAATAACCTATTATGAGAATCAAGAATGAGTCTTGCAATGCGAAGAAATTGGGCACAAAAATTCAATGGTCTCCATGAATGGTAGTTAAGGAATGTCAAAAAAGATACCATTTCTTTAAAAATTTACTAAGCTCACCACTTACCCAAGTCAGGCATCTCAGGCAAACCAACAAACGTACTACTATGCCAGTTTGTGTATAAGGACATTGTTCAACGAGATCTATTTGTATTGGTATTGGATATATATTTTCCACCATGAATATTGCAGGAGCTATTACTACATTTTGTGTGGCTCTTTGCCATTAGTTGGCTCAATCAGGATCTTACTCCTGACCTCGCTCATGGTGGATTAATATAACTGCTATTATTTGTCCACAGATGGCTGTTGGCATTTGCTCAGAGTGATCACACAAAAACATACTTTTCATTTACAGCCACTTCTTAGAGTGGATCACCCTGTGCAAGGCCCTGTAACAGCGGCCACTTATAGACGGACAGGCTTACAATTACTGGCTTAGCCTACTCAAGTTATTACACCATGGGTTGAGTGGTGGGCATGGATAAGCGAGCCGAACTTGCAGGGCCTGGAACCCGAGATCTTCAACCCGCGATGCCAACATGTTTTACCACTAGGCCACAAAAAACTTAAAACAAGAATTCCTATGTACCTCTTTGAAACAAGCTGAAGGATTCCTCAATTGCTCAAGCATTCCCCATCTCACAGTCGCTTGTTGTATATTAGAATCATATTCCTGACTGCTTTGTTTTCCTGCCGGTGTTCCACGCGATCGTTCATAACCCGGCTCATTAAAATATGGCTCAGCTACAAGGATGAGAGATTGGATGGAGACAAGGATCTGGCAACACAAAAAAAATTCCGATTATTTTCAGTCATTGTTGAGGTGTCTGTACTTTGCATCAAACTACCTCCTAGGATAGGATATCATTTTTCCCCTGCGAGCGAGGAAAGCCGAGAATACAGTTTAACCATATGATGGACTACGACTTCTCGTGCAGATACCAGTTCCGAATCAAGGTGAAGGTTTTTGGATTTTCGTATTTCTCATTTTTTCCTGTGTATGGACCTGGTGAATGGAGGAAGCCGTGAGCAGCGCTTACGTGAACCACCGGGCATCGGCGAGGCGTCCAGACCATATAATCCTCAGCCCTCACGAGATTTGAACTTGCGTCATGATGATCAAAGATGCAGATTGAGCTAATCGGGCACCCAGTTCCTTGTTTCCTTCTATTCGTAGATCAGTGTTTGAGAGAAGTCACAAGGATGCAAGAGTGAGATAATATTGAGTATGCAAACAGAATATCATCTCTTTCTTCCACAGAAATATAAGTTTATTTAAAGCTTTCTTCAAATTATGGGCTTCCCAACTTGTCTGAAGAAATTGGACCATGATCTAACGAAACCTTACGATAAAATTATATTTCTGTGGAATGCGATTCTATTTTTATTTTTGTGAGTTCATTTTGTCAAGCATGAGCCATAAATGGGCAGTAGCTAGGCGACGCAGCAAAAAAGTTTTTTAAAATTCTCAAAGTAAAGTTACACATTAAGACTACGTTGATGTCCAAAATTGAATATGATTAATTTGGTAATCTAAAATTAGGATTGGAGCTTCGCAGTTCAGTCGTAATAAGCCTAATTTTACAAAGAATTTCACCCTGATAATTATTTCTGTGTTCCCCCATACACTATTGCATATCAAACCACATTACTACACTAATTTGTAACTGGAATTTCAAACCGAAATGTTTTATTGCGACGAATGATTGATTGAAACGTATCTATTTTAGTCCAGACTGACAAAACCTAATCTATGTGTTAAAGAATGGACTTCGAGCTACGGATCTCTATTTGTCCAGGGTGCTTGTGCTGGATGAAGATTATATGTGATAGGATCGTTAGACATCTCGAAAGTGGTCCACATACCTGCTGGTTACGGCTTCCTCTGACATGTTCATGCACAGAAACAATCGGTTGAAACATTAAGACGAGAAACCAGAGGCAAAACTGGTATAGCAAGAGTCCCCTACAAGATAAAAATAAAAATGAAATTTCTATCCCTATAGATTTGCTAGACGAACCTGTAGAAAACTTGAAGTTTGAGGATTCCATTTTTCTTCTGGTCTTCCGTGCCAAGTGTTCAAAATACTGAGACAAACCTGGAAAAATATATTAAGAAATTATAAGAGGGACGCAGTTAAGGGGGGTGGTAAAACAAATGAAGAGTAAATGTTTTCAGCTGCAATATGGATATGCAGTGGTTCAGTTCTGTTCTCAAATATTGTTTTTGTTCAGACGTACTTGCTTGGCCTTTTTCCATTTCGTTGCCTAATCAAATTTGATCAGACCCAGTCAGTTCAGCCTGTGAAAGCATTAAGGTATGAGCTATGTGGTAGATGGCTTTACCATTGCCCAGGGCAGATACCACTCACAGCACTTTACCATGACAGTTCAATTTCAATTGGGGTGTTTTCAGTTTAGAGTGCAGTTGCTGGTACTACTAAATGCGATCATCCTGACGATGGTTAGAATCCTGAAAGGAATGAATACATATGTGAGAGGTTCACTGAACAACTCTCCAGTGCACAGTGGTTCACATAAACCCGTGTTATGATTTTCCAAACAACCATGCCCATTCACAGGAAAGAGACCGAAATCTTAACACCAATTAGGAACTAGTGTCCACAATGACAGGTTATGGTTCACCATTTGGTCAAGTCGCATTCTTGGCTTTCCTTTTGCACAGGATAAATAAGAAAACTTATTCCACCAAAATAATTCAGAAAAGTAACTCACCTTCCCATCATTATATAGATTCGGATTGAACCTCACACTGTGGTTCCCGGTGGTTTGCAAGTTGACCAGTGGGGGGGAGTTGTTATAATCGGACGGAAAGAAAACATCAAACTCGAAACATCCGTTCGCATACGGGGTTTCCGATGGACCAGTGATCAGAACTTTCATAACGTCAAGACGTTCTTCGTCGCATCTGGAAATATATTTTAATAAAAATATTCTTTATTTAATATTATTATTTTTTTCTATAGCCACTTCTTAGAGTGGATCACCCTGTTCAAGGCCCTGTAACAGCGGCCACTTATAGATGGACAGGGTTACTATGGCTGTAAAGATATGATATTTTCCTGTTCGGCTTAGCCTACCCAAGTTATTACACCCTGGGTTGAATGGTGGGCATGGATAAGCGAGCCAGACTCGCCGGGGCTCGAGCCCGAGATCTTCATCCTGCGATGCTAACATGTTTAACAACTAAGCCATAGATGATTGTCAGGTATGTGATTGAAACATAAACCAGGATATGAGGTGTCATGCAGATACCAGTTAACAGAAATGACTCATCAGAAATGGTCTCATCTAACTAATAATTTAGTATTAGCCAATCAAGCTAAAGTAACAAATGGAAAGACAATTACAATGATTAAATAAGTTGAGAAAATATTGTGTAAAAATCAATCAACCAATATTTTATTTCATCGTTCGGTGAATAATACAACACAATGAAAAAAAAATAATGTTCATAAATAAAAATAGAAAAAATCGAAAAGATTTGTGTTTCACTATCTCTGAAATAGACTGGAGGCGAGAAAGACTAATCCAAGTCATCGAGTAGTGTCACTAATTGCTGTTCAAATTTTTAGAATCGGCTGATGTATTTGCCACAAAAGATGAATCGAAATGAATAACATGAAATTAATGTCGATATTATAAATCATATACTAATCGTGATGCTTAAAATTTGTAAAACATTGTTGGCAATGATCAATTACACCGTTTGGTCTTTGTATTTGAAGTCGTTCGTTTAGAGGAGGAGGGGGTGTTGGGCAACAATAACATGTCTAGTTTAGCCACAATGGGTGATGCGGATCCATCAGTAATTAGTAACTCAAACCAGGCATATTGCCTGAAAATCGCCAATAATTACAATATACATTTGCTTATATTGGACAGCATAGCCAGCAAATGAGCATACAGTAGGATAATGAGAAGAACCCTGCACTAGTGAGGTCTCCAGCAATTCCCTTGTGTGTACCTGTCCCCTGCGATATTTAAATTTGCATCTCCTCAGCAGAGCAATATTGGTGGTACTTGGATTGAAGTTTATTCCCTATATCGCAGCTCGTCAATGACTCAAACTCATAGAAACATGTTTGTTCTAAATTCTTCTTATTGAAGACATTCAAATGAAAGGAAAACCCATGCCTTACCTTACAAACACAGTTGAACTATGGGAGAGCGGCAATGAATTAGACAAAGTTACAGTTTCTTGTGCGAGCCTCCTTGCTCTTGACGCATCAGTTACATTGGCTGCATCTTTGATGTGTGAAGAATAATGGTGACCAGAAGGAAACCGAAGCTTGCCTGAAAATGGGAATGAATGTACTGTTTTATTTACTTTTTTTATATATAAATTCACTCTGAGCAAGGGCGGAAGCAGAACCTTAGAGGAACCAACTAACGGCCACTTCATAGCAACGAGCTACTAAAAGATGTAGTACCAGCAACTACACTCTAAGCGGAAAACTGAAAAAGATCTGAAAGTTCCAAAAGGAACTGAACCACCATAGTAAAGTGCAGTGGGTGGTATCTGCCCCGGGTGATGGTAGAAACATCCAGGACTTCTATGCTTCCTTTTAGTGGCCTCTCACGACAAGCAGAAAATGTGTGTTGGGACTATTCTAATGCCCGTATTACAATATAAATTCTAACTGTAAGAGAGAATAGCTAAATTTTTTGTCCCTATGTCTGAATTGGTCAAGTGTTGCGAATACGGTTCGAGCTTCGCATCTCTTATAGTCGTGAGGAAAGTTCCAATCCCGTGAGGGATGATGATTATATGTTAGAGGCCTGTTGGAATTTGTAGTAACCAGAAATGCTAATATTCATGGAATCACGTAAATAAATCCAGCGTAATTACGCAAGGCTTTCATCAGTGTGCGATTAAGTTCCTATTTTTCCAATAACACCAATCCTGCCTATAAGTGGCTGCTGGTACAGGTCTTGCTCAAGGTCAGCAATTAATTGAAATACCTAATTAAAATTTATAAATACAAATAGCTAGGTTTTTCTTGACACTAGTTACCATTATCCTCTTCCACTTGGTTGAGTGGTGGCATGGATAAGCGAGCAGGAGCCACCGGGGCTCGAAGTCGAGATTTTCAACCTGCGATGCCACCACTAGGCCATCGCTCCCACAATCCTATCTTCCAACAACACAAACCCTGCTTTCCTATAAGTAGCCCCCAGTACGGGGCCCTGCTCAATGTCAGCAATAAATTGGAATACATAATTAAAAAATACAGCAAATGGCTAGCTTTTTCTAGTATCACTAGTTACCATTATCCTCTTCCACAACTAATTCCGAAGTGTCAAACTGCAATTGCTTCATATCTTCGATATATCTACGTTCGAGTGAATCAGACGAGAGACTTAATCTTATTGTTCCAGGCGGCGTTGCTCGGCCAGAGTCTGTACTGCTTGTAGAGTTCGAGTTTCTTGCTCTTTGAGAGTCTGTACGAATAGAAAGATGGTTATACCATCACGTATGTAAGGGATATCTAAAACATTCTATATGTGATTCGCGAATCATAAATTATTCAATTCGATTTTCCCAGCGGTTTGAAAAAAACATATTTTCAATAAAGTGTACATTTTCAGAAAACAGATGTATATTTTGGTGTGTTAACAATTTTTTGGGAAAATTTTCTTGTTTATTAATTATAATACTGCTGATTCGAACATTAGATCCGATTCTAAATTCATTCAAGCGATATTCGATTTCGGACACCCCTACATATATGGTATACTGTGTTGCAAACCGTCTCTAGTACTAAATGTATAGTGATCTAGTTCTGCATAAGTTCACTTCTTCCTCCAGCCTTGTTCAAGAGTAAAAAATTTACACTCTCTTTAATAAAGTGGTTCTGCTCTGATTGCGATGTTTTCCGCTTAGAGTGCAGTTGTTAGTGAATATTCTCCAGTTCCATATCTTTTTTGTCATGATAAGATTAGTTGGTTCCTTCTGAGCTCTACTTCCATCTGTGTATGAAGCGAATTTCAAAGACAAAACTCTAAACATCAGAACATACCTTTTAACTTAAGCTCTTTAGCGATTCTAGTCAGCATAGATTCTGTCTTTTGTACATTTAACACAAAGGATGTGAGTCCTTCTTCTCCTTGGCTTTCAAGCGTCGTGTTGATTGCTCTGTGAGAAAAGAAAGAATTGATGAATGGATTCACCAAAGCATCAAGGTTGTACAATTTCCAATAAGCAATAATTGGCTCCTAAAGTATGTAAAGTACACTGGTATACCATTGACCAGGGCAGCTACCACTGATTGCACTCCAATACAGCGGTTCAGTTCTGTGTAGAATGTGCTCCACATAAGATGCACTAGCTGTCTTACATGGCAAGTTCTTTGCCATATTAGTAGGCATTACTTTTCAGACAATATTTTCAAACCTTATATGGTATAAATGTCCATGCACAAAAGAAAATAAAGAATACGATAATCCAAAAACCTTCACCCCGATTCAGAACTGGTATCCGCACGAGAGTTCTTGGTTCACCATATGGTTAAGCCGTATTCTTGGCTTTCCTTTCTCGCAGGATAAAAATGATATCCTATCCCTAAATTTGAAAACTCAAAATTGTACTCCTTTGTTGAAATTTAATTAGGTCAATTTTAAATCACAGACAGAACACAACTGTGACTCAAGCTTAACCACGGCGAACCACAACCTTTTGCGCAGATACCAGTTCCAAGTCGAGGTTGAGATTTTTGACAAACCGTTTACTGATTATTCCTGTGATGGCAACGTTAGTGGAAAAAGCCATCGGCCTATAATTGTTGAATATTCTAACTTCATTAAGCAGAACTACTCGAAATTGGAGTTCTAAACCAGTCATGAAGACAAAGATACGTACACTATGAGACTCACTCTAAGACCGACCCCTAGACTCTGATGTCCAAGAAAAGCATTGTAAAAAGACATGGCACAAACACTAGATTGCAGTGAATACCAAACACTAGAAGCAAATATACCACAGTAATTATCTGTATCTGAACAACCCTGTACCGGTGAGGTGTCCAGCACTCTTCCTGAGTGCAATCATCCTACATCCTATTCGAATCAAGGATGTAAGAGATGCGTAGCACAAGTGGAATCTTTAAACGCTTTCACACCGATTGAGCTAACCAGATGCCCTTGAATTTTAAAGGTCCCAATACACGTGAAGTTGTCTTACCGATGCGTTGCATTACGTTTCGAGAATATAATAAAAACGGCAAAACACGCCCGCGTTGCTTTGCATTAATCGTGTTCAAATGCGTACAAAGCACAAATGCAGAAAAAGGAAACATGCACTCTGCGTTAGCTTCCATAGAAAACCATTTTGTTTGGTTGGAAAACATGAGGTGCATGCAGAGCATTCGCTTGCGCGAAACACAAGGGTAAAATAAAAGAAACCAAGAAAAAACGCAATCTACGCAAACGTGTAGTGCGACCTTAAGCCTAAAGACACTAGAATTCGAAATACTTCTATACGTCAAAAATCACTTACTTCAATCTGCTTGCGTACGTATCAACACATTTTCTCATTTTTGTTAGAAGCGAGAGAATCGAGTCAGAGCTTGAAGACTTCTCCTTGCTGCCATCTGGTGATTGTTTGCTAGTCATCTTTGAATCCATAAGGAGGCGACAAAGAACAGGGCAAACAGCAAATGATCGAATGACACTCAACAATGAACAGTATAACGGAACATGATGAGCCATATCGAGAACTGGAAAATTTGAAAAAATTTCGCGGTTATTTTTGCTATTGTCACTCATTTCAGTAAATCACCCTGAGGAAGACCCTATTGCCAGCACTTATGAGTGAACAGGGTTACTAATATTGGTAAGTATTGAGCTTTCTGATCTGTTAAGTATTTAGCCTGTTAAACAATATTAGCCCCGACAATATGTAAGACACACATGATTACTTTAAACAAACATTGTTACAAAACTAAGAGCAGCCACCATGCTACGGCGATCCTCACAAGATAAAACAATAAAATCCCTGAAGCGTAACGAAATGAATCAACCAATCACAACGAAAGAATGCAGTGATGCTGGAAATATTAAAACTAAATACCAATATTAACAGAGCCTACCCAAGTTATTGCCCCCAGGGTTGACTTAAACCTGTGACCCAACATGTTTAATATCTCAGCCTCATTGATAATACAAATATTTACAAATGTAACATTTCATAACAATCTTTTTTGGCAGAAAATAACCAGACGACTTACCTGAATCATTCCTCAGGTACGAAGCAATCGCTGGTATCAATCCCGACGCCGACAATAACTCTGGTATCGCAGATGCAAATTTTCCTTCAATGAGAAGTGATTTCTGAGCACTGGCTTGCTCAGAGCTGTTGGATGAACTTTCACCTTCAACCTTTGTCTCTGGGCACACAAAGTTTGCAAGGACCTGGTAGAACAAACACAGACATGTTTTCATGGATTTGGATATATATCCAAACAGAGCAACTCAACGAAGAATTTCCCAAATTCCATTACGTGAAGAACAGGGCACGGATGACCGAGCAATCAATCCACCGGTGACCACCGGCCACTTATCAATAATAGTTCAATTAATTTATCGACATACAATCAATTCAGAATGATCATGAACGATGAATTAGGGCAGCTTTGAGCTCGGCTTTTGTCTTTGTGAAAAAGAAACAAAGTAGTGTTAGATGGTTTTATAATTGCCCAGAGCCGATACCACTCATTGCACTTTACCACAGCCCTTTAGTTTTATTTGGGATATTTTCAGCTTAGATTGCAGTTATACTAGTTGGTACTACATCTCATGATAGCTCTTTGCTATTAAGTGGTCGTTAGTTGGTTACTTTAAGGCCCTGCTTCTACCTTGCTTAGAGTGAATTTCAATAAAAAAAGTAGACGATCAGGAAACACACATGAGTTTCAAAGGTATAGATGATCATGATATTTGATCCATGGTTCCCAATGTTTTTGGAATTGAGAACAACAACAATACTTCTGAAAATATTTAAATTGGTGCTTGCTATCCTTGGAGCTGCTGAATCATATTTTCGCTATAACGTTGACAGGGTGGCAAACTGTTGGTTATTTTCAGGCATTGGTCGTTCATTATTTTCTTAAAAATACAAAATATACAAATATTTCTATTTCAAGTCTTTTGAAAAGTTCTATTACTAGGGTTAGCTTAATCGGTAAAGTGTTGGGAATACGCTTCGAGCTACGCATTACTGACCTTTTGGGTTTGAATCCTGTGAGGAATGATTATATGCGAGAGGTCTGAGGGACCCATCACCGGTGCACGGTGGTTCACATAGAAGCTGCTTATGGCTTCTTCCATGAACCAAGTCCATGCATAAAAAAAATGTCACTCCAAAATACATTCACCCTTGATGCGGAACTGTTGTCTGCGAGAGAGGTCGTGGTTTGCCATATGGTTGAGCCAAATTTTTGCCTCTCCTTTCCCACAGGATAGAAATGAAATCCTATCCTATTTATTATGAAACTCACCTCTAACAGCACAGTGATATATCCTTCATCTTTCTTTTGTTTCTTCACTGCATTTCCAACATCCCAATCGCTAGTGGTTGATCCAGTTCCAAATCTAAAAAATATACAAATAAAACTTATTTCCAAACAATTACATCACAGATTTCACATCGTTCTAAAGAGTTCCAGGTTGGAAACACTGTTGGTGCCACAATTTAATATGGTGATTATATAAAAATCTTCTAGACCAAAACCCTCTTGCGCTGTGTTGCAGAAAATGGAAAAAACTCACCAACACATAGAATGTATTTCTATTACCTAGAGCATGGAAATTGTTCACACTCTCGTTAAAACAGTGATCACATTAGACACATCACATACTCATATTCAAACAGTGATCATATGATCATAGTTGGAAGTAGAACCGCAAAAAGAGCATTACCTGATCAGAGAGTTCGTTTTGTCAAGCATGAGGCCCTTTTTTAGGCTTTGTAGGTACGGGCTTTAAAATAATATTAACATATTTCCTGTGTGATGTAAGAGGCGACTAAAAGGAAGCGAAGGAGTGGTAGATAGTTTTACCATTGCCCAGAACAGATACCACTCACAGCACTTAACCATGTCGCTTTAGTTCGGTTTGGGGTATTTTTCGTTTAGAGTGCAGATGCCTGTACCACATCTTTTAGTTCTTTGCTATTAAGTGGCCGTCAGTTGGATCCTTGCAAGCACTGCTTCCCATGCTCAGAGTGATTTTATTAAAAAAAAAGCGAGTTTCAGAAAGATAAGCGATAAAATAAAAAAATGAATAGAAATTATCCTGTCACAGACATTATTATTTCAAGAGTTGCTAGTCGGGGACTTGGGACACATAATTTAATCTGGTGATTCAATTCAAGGGGTCTTGTGAGAAAATTAATTATTAGATTGCTACTAAGATAAGGTAATTTTAATTCCATTTCCTAATATAAAATGCTGGCTCAGCCAATCATTTTTTCTGTGTATATGACGTTCTTGACATGTACTGAACAACAAATGACTCACCCAGTTCCCTTAGCCCAGTAGTTTTTCTCAGCTTGTTTTGATGCTTCACTGGGCATTGGTTTCTTAGGAGTAGCTTGAACTGTGATTGGTCCCTTATATGAGGGCGGGGCTACATTGATAGGCGGGGCTTCATGCTCTGGTAAAAGCTGAAAATAAGAAAGATTTGTGGGATATGAAACATAAATTTGACATTTTACATGAAATATATAAGTTGCAAATTAATGAAAATCGCCGAGTTGAAATAAAATTATCTGAGCCTTCTGCGTAACCTAATGTAATTTTAAATCATCCTAATCAAGAAACATGTTCTGTCAATCATGAACCACTAATGCCATTCGCAGTTCATGCTCACAACAAGAATACTTATTTTTTTAAAAAAAGTGAAAATAGGAAAAGTTCTGCAAACTTTTTGCTCAAAACCAAAGTGAAAAACCGGTGAAATTTTGTTTGTTCCGTTTATACTGAATCACTTCAACGAGTATTCAAATTGGACACTTATCCCGAGCGAGGGTCCCTGGATTGATTAAAGGTAACAATTTTAACTCGGCATCCTCATTATACAAGACATATGTTAAGAAGTGCTTCATCTTGATCCATCATTAACGCCAACTCACGTCTACATTGCTTTACTTTAATTGTATTTGTGAATGTTTTGGGTTTTATCTGGAATGTCTAGCTTGCCTTGTGATTATCTGCTATTGTTGTTAGAACCAATCATTTGTTATTGTTTACATTCTATAATTACTTATTTACTTTGGTGTCTGCCCAACTGTATCATACTGTTAAGGCTTATTATTGCTTGACTTAAAGTAGAGTGAGGAGCTCTAAGTGTGTTTGCCTTGAGGGCGACTTAACTTTTCATTATTCAAAAGCCTACCAAACACTAATGTACGCAACGAAGCGAGCACTCACTATTAGCTCGCACAGCAAACTGTCCCGTAGCGACAGAAAGCGCAAACAAACACATGTGAAGCAACATAAAACGAAAAGTTAAAATAACAAGAAAAAAAACGCAACCTGCGACCATCAATTGGCACATGCCTTACAGTTCCAACTTTGCTTAGAGCGGAATACCAAGTAAAAATATATGTAGATAAATACAGGCAAACTTACAGATGCTAATAACCTCCCAGCAGGCGTATCTTCATTTGGTTCATTATGAGTGAATCTCGACAAACATGCAAGGACTAGATGTATAGACGAAGTTTCGAATGTCATTGCCTCTCGAACGATCATACCAGATGGTGTATCAGGAACGTGTTTTGATAGCAAGGAACATATCGCAGTGAACGGCAACATTGGCAGTGATTGTGCCAGATCTAGTTTGAGAATTTGTTCTGTGGAAAGAAGTTGTTACACCTAAGTTTTGATACTTGTTGTTTTTGTTGGTTGGTTTTGTTTACAACCTTTTCTTGGAGTGGATCACCATGTCCAAGAACCTGTAACAGTGGCCACCTATAGACGGACAGGATGACAATTGCTGAAAAGATTTGATCTTGTCCTGTTCGGCTTAGCCTACCCAATTTATGACACCCTGGGTTGAATGGTGGGCATGTATAAGCGAGCCGGACTCGCCGGGACTCAAACCCGATATCTTCATTCTGTCATGCCAACATGTTTAACCCCTATGTCTTCTTGCCCACCAAAGCTATAACTTGTGATAACATAGATTACAGGATTTGAATCAGATTCTCCTGATAAGGTTACAGCTTATGCAGGAATACTTATGGGAGAATACCTCTATTGCCACCCTTTCTTACAACGCTCGCTAGAGTGGACAGACCATCACAAGGCTCGGTGAAATAGTGTCACAAGAGATCATGGTGCGACATAGTGTTGAACCGTAGTTCTGGCTTTCTTATCCAGCAGGATAAAAATAAGATCATATCTTACTGACAGCTTCTTGTAAATAAAGCTTTCTAATTTTTTACAAACTTTTTAGTTTTTCACAAACTCTGCAGCAATAAACCACCCACCTCCTTGTCCATCATCCTGCACACCCAGCATTAATCTTAACAAACATCGTGCTTGTTTTTGCTGTGATAAAAACTCCTCGGCAAAGTGGGGGACTCGTAGAAACAAACACAATGCTGACATCGTGTGTGCTGGCACGCAAGGGTGAGTAGCAGGACTCACGATTGTCGATGCAGGTGGCTTTTTGATTGTCGGTTTTTGATGTATTTTCATCATTGGTGCCATGTCTGATGGCATGCCAACTTCGAATTCATCGTCATCAAACTGAACAGAAATACAGAAAAAATTTTAAGGGTGAAACGATGGCAATAAATTTTATTCACAAAAAATGATGAAAAGGACATTTTGCAATTAACAATGACAACTTTTTCTTGCTACGAGATGTAAAATAGCGTCTGGTCATTCCATTCAGTGTGGAAGGATTGTAGGCCGCACGGAGCAAGATACTGATTTTTAAAATTTTCTCTAAAATAACACATGGATTTCTAAAATTTAAATTGTCGTCGATCAGCCAACCCAGTCAGAATTAAAGTATACTGTGTTTTTTCTACAGAGGATGTGAAAACACAAATCTTGCTGGCGACAGATTGGGTAGTTCAGGTGAACACTAGTTATGTACAGCTTCAGCACAAGCCATTTCAATGCAATTTTAGATCAATTAATCACTGGTTGGGTTAAACCCTTTTTGCTGATATATTATAATAATGGTTAACATATAGATAGCAGTGTCCTTCTATCAGATGCCCGCTTATCTCAAGGGTGAAGCATTGGGCATATGCTTCAGGGTTCGCATCACCAACGTCTTGGGTCCGAATCCTGTGAGGGATGGTTATATGCAAGAGGTCTGATAGACGCCTCGCCGGTGTGCGGTGGTTCACGTAAGCACTGCTCACAATTTCCTCCGCGAACCATGTCTATGCACAGGAAAAATGTGTATAAACGTTAAGCCAAAAGCTTCACCCCGGATTCGGAACTGATGTCTGCACGAGAGGTCGTGGTTTGCCATATGGTTAAGCCGTATTCTCTGCTTTCCTCTCCCGTAGGATAAAAATGATTTCCTATCCTATCCTAACTATCCTGTCCTAGAATATAATGGATATCTCCTCTTTGTGAAATTTTTAACAAATGTGCGTATAATTATTGATTAATGAATGATATTTCAGCAAATTGAACAACTTGAAGAGGGCAAATGCATTTTGTCATCTTCAAGATGGATCTGTAAATTGGCTTGCTCGACCATATTGCGCTCTGTGCTACAAAAAGATTCAAGTTATTATCTAACTCACCCCAAACCAGTCCTCGTCATCCATCCAACCGGGTATTTGGCTCCCATATTGTGTAAAAGGTTCTGCACCTGAGTGATGCACGTGGGGCATAGTCTCAGTTGGTTTGGTTTCATTGGTGCTCACTGATGCATCACCAATATCAAGAGTCATTGTCGGTAATCGCTGTGCTACGAGTGCAAGACCACCGAGGCTCGCAAATACCTGAATAAGTCAAAAGACAGCAAGTTTGAACAAATGACGATTTTACCTTTGCACAGGTCGGGTCAATGCACTTCAATCGAAGCAATTTAGTTCAGCATGGAATATTTTCTGCCCAGGGTACACATGCTTGTTTTCTGTTTTAAGTAGCTCTTAGCCATATTTATGGTCATATTATTAGATTTTACCATCGTCCAGAGCTGACATTATTCACTTCATCCTTTATATCGATTAAGTTTTGCATGGATCATAACCTGCTAAAGGCTGCACTACACTTTTGTATAGGTTGCGTTATTTCTAGGTTTGTTTCATTTTACCCTTGCGTTTTACACAAGCACAATGCTCTGCATACGTTCATTTGAGCTTTCTAATGAAACAGAACAGTTTGCTATACAAGCTAATAAAGAGTGATCATTTCGTTCGTGCTTCGTACGCATGTGAACACAATTAACGCAAAGCAATGCAGGCGTGTATTGCCGTTTTTATTTTGTTACGTAATGCAACGCATCGGTAAGAAACTTCATGTGCATTGTGGCCTTAGGGGTGCAGTTACCTGTCTGTGATTTCTTGAAGCTACACAATTACGTGATCATTACTTTTAGACATTGCTTCAAACCTTGATTGAAGTGAATTTCAGTTACAAGAAGATGTAAAAATTAATCAAATATGCATACTTCGAGCATAGTTTTCAAGGAATCTTTCTTAGACTTGTCAGAGCTTTCACCAACTGGTTCAAAAGGAATTTCTGTTTCATCATCAGTTCCTGCAGCAGTCGATGTTGACTCGGGTGCTTCATTTTGATCCACCTCATCCTGAAAAATAATGATTTTTTTATTGAAATTCAATATTAATAAGAAAGGTCTGAACGAACCTAAAAGGAACCAACTAACGGCCACTTAATAGCAAAGAGTTACTAAAAGATGCAGTCCAGCAATTGCAGTGTCCATTGCCAAGTTTAAAAAAAATTATGTTATATAAATTATATTACCATGCTGAGCAGTCCACAAAGTCTCGTCCTAGATGAGATAATCGCTAGGCACTTAGCGAGAGTACGCCAAAGTCTGGCAAAATGTCAGCTAATCTTGCTACTCAGACACCCGAAGAAAAACACCTATTAATTAAACCGAAAAAAATGAATTACACGCCTCTTTTTCTAGTGTCACATTCAAAAATCTCACATCCAACATTTCTTCATCTTTCTTTCCCGTTGGTGGCGTTGTTTCCATGACAACAGCGGGGCTATTCCTTCCCTGTTTCATTCCGATTAATATCGGAGATTTGTTGTCTTTTTGAATGTCGAATTCAAATCCGACACTTGAGATGAATGATTGATCTTTGGAGGCCTGGAATGATCAATTGAATAAATTGTTGTATAGGTGGAAGGTTCAGTCCCAACGCATTTCCTGCGTGTCATAAGAGGTGATAAGAAAGTAGCGGATAGCTTTCCTGTTGCCCAAGGCAGATACCACTCACTGCACTTTACCATGGTGGTTTAGTTATGTATGGGATGTTTTCCACTCAGAGTGCGGTTGCTAGCACTACATCCTGTGTAACTTTTTGCCATTTGAGTGGTCGTTAGTCGGCTCCCTTTAAGCACTGTATTCGGCCTTGCTTCGAACAAACTTGAATAAAAAAAAAATACAAAAATGAATATTAAAAGTAAAGCCTGCTAGAATGGAAATCAAATAACGTAATATTATAAAAAAAAAGTCTTATTCTAATATACATTATAATTGTTCTACAACGGCTCGCTAATGTATTAACCGGGCTGCACTAGTAGTTGTCGCCCCTAAGTTTCCTGCGAAATCTTCATTGTAAGTAAATTTAATCATTAATTATTTTCACTGCTATTCTTAAATTTTACCAATAGTTCTTAGGATGTCAGAACAGGGAAACTATGATTTCATTTGAAAATAAATGTGTCCAAAAAGCATGGTGCAAACTAGATCAATTTTTTACTGAGTTCAAGGTCACAAGTTGTACGGGGTTCGAGACACTTCAGCGACACCACATGGTCAGATTTAAAAATCCCCCTTCAGGAGTTTCAAAAACAAACCTTATGCCAGGATATCACGTGCAGGAGAGAAACCTCATCTTCCAACATCTCAGAAGGAAACGCAGGACATGTCAGTCTCACACTTGGTTTACTAATAGTTGTTGAAGTCGTCGTAGTTTCGACTGTGCTCGTAGATGAATCTCCTTCCTTAATGTTGGCAGACTGAAATACCAGTATAATACAATTCTTGGTCAATTCTATTTTTTTTTTATACCCACTTCTTGGGAGTGGATCACCCTGCCCAAGGCCATGTACCGGCGGCCACTTATAGATGGGGAGTGTTAAATTTGCTGGAAAGATATGACCTTTTCCTGTTCGGCTCAGCCTACCCAAGTTATTACACCCTGGGTGGAGGGGTGGGCATGGATTAACAATTTGGACTCTTTGGGATTCAAACCTGAAATCCTCAACCTGCGATGCCAACATGTTTAACCACTAGACCATCGCGCCTAAGAAAGGTTTTAATCCAGCAAGGGATCATGACATGCATAAGGTTCGCTGGACACCCGGCCACTGTGTTTGTAAGCATCGCTTCTCGTTCACAGCTTCCTTTGCCAACCATTCAAATACCGATAAAATACGATAGGTATGCGTGTTTGGACTTCAGAATGAAGGCCGCAATATATATCCAGCAATTGTAACCCTGTCTGTCTATAAGTGATCCTATAACAGACAGGGTGATCCACTCTAAGAAGTGGCTATAAAAATATTAAAAAAAAAAAAATTTGCAAAGCTAGCGCTTTTTCGATGTTTGTTATATTTTAACTTCACATTTTACGTTAGAGCCAAGCTGCGCATGCATTCCTCAATGCATGTAAAGCACTTTATAACCTGAATTCTGGTTCCTGATGAGAGTACCAGAATCTTGGGTTTTCTTTGAAATATTCATGTTATTTCATCAGATGGAAAAAAGGTGTTTTTATATAGTTTGGTTGCTACCAGTCAAAAAGAGACATTTAAATCTTCCAGTCACAGATATATTATGAAATATTGCCCATATATTTTCTAACAGGACCCATTTTAAACCGGAAGATGACATTCTGCCAGGATAGCCCGAGATGAAAGAAATACAATTGAAACAAACTAGTAATCTAACTTTTGATCAGAGGTTCAAAGTCTTGCTCCACACTTACACACATTTATTTCTGTAACGTTTCGTCTGACCACCGACTTGCTTGTCTGAAGAAGTCAGTGGTCAGACGAAACGTTACAGAAATAAATTTGTGTAAGTGTGAAGCAAGACTTTGAACCTCTCTAGTTAGTCACTTGCTACTGTATCCTTTCATGTACCGCATACGGATCCGCAAACACAAAGGTACAGAGGAAGGATAAGTAGTTGGTCCACGTCCCCCGAACCAATAATTTGTGTGAGTGTGAAGCAAGACTTTGAACCTCTCTAGTTAGTCATAATTACTCTTGCTACTGTATCCTTCCATGTACTGCATACGGATCCGCAAACACAAAGGTACAGAGGAAGGATAAGTAGTTAGTCCCGTCCCCCGGACCAATAATTTGTGTGAAGCAAGACTTTGAACCTCTCTAGTTAGTCATAATTACTCTTGCTACTGTATCCTTGCATGTACTGCATACGGATCCGCAAACACAATGGCACAGAGGAAGGATAAGTAGTTAGTCCACGTCTCCCGGACCAATAACAAACCTTTTGATGTTTTCTTTTCTTCTGTGCGTTCTTCCCACTGATCAAAACATCCATAAGTTCTTTTGCTTTGTTCATTTCCTTGGTTGCGATGGATGTCAGTTGCGGTTTCATTATTCCTACGTACGACGTACCAGGAGCAATATAGGATGGAGGTCCTACAACCTGAAATTTTAATTTGGCATCAAATTTCCTGACACTCTAAGCAAGGCTGTCAGCGCTTGAAAGGAACAAACTACAAGGCTATTATTTAGCAATGAGCTACTCCTGTGCTAGTGCCAGCAACTGTATTATAAGTACGAAACATTTCTGAGAGAACTGAACCAATGTTATATGAGTGTGAGCGGTATCTGCCCTGGGCGATGGTAAGACCATCTACCACTTCTTTTTAGTCGCCCCAACTTCTAATTTGGTTAATGAGGTTAATTGTTGGAGGTCCAAAAATCTTAAAATTTTTTCGGGGTCATGTCTTCTGGCACTCTAAGCAAAGCTGTCAACGTTTAAAAGGAACAAACTGTAAAGCTATTTAGCAATGAGCTACTCCTGTGTATAATGATGCTGTATTGGAAAAAGTTCAGACAGCCTAAAATTTTTTTATTCATTTCTGCTCTAAGCAAGGTCAACTAATGACAAAACAAAGTGCCAGCAACTGCACTATAAGTGGAAAACAACACCGAGAGGACGGAAACACTATTATATGAGTGTGAGTGGTATCTGCCCTGGGCAATGATGAGACCATTTACCACTTCATTTTGGTCGGCTCTAAGACACGCTGGAAATACGTTGGCATATTTTTGAAGATCTAAATTATATATTCCGAAAGAATCATATTGCTCCAAGCATTTTATAACAGTTAGTCCCACAGATACAGAAATTCTCCTTAAACCACTAGTGTGCAAAGAGCTACATGAAGAACGAAAGTCAAGATTCCTCATCACTGACAGATGTCCATTTTCTTTTTATAGGCCCTGTAACAACGGATACTTATAAACAGACAGGGTTACAATTGCTGGAAAAGATATGATCTTTTCCTGTTCGACTTAGCCTACCCAGGTTATTACACCATGGATTGAGTGGTGAGCATGGATAAGCAAGCCCGAGATATTCTACCTGCGATGCCAACGTGTTTAACCACTAGGCCACCGCGGGAGTTTCAAAGCTTTGCAGATCACAATCACATCATACAAAATCACATACCTTTTTGTCACTTCCAGCTCCAGTTATATTACTTTGCTTCTTATCTAAACCAAACTTGTTTTGGAATTTCTCTGTGCCCAATGGTGCATCTAAACATAAAAATCGTGTCATGAAATTCGCCTTTTTGATCGAAAAGTAGGGAGCAGCACCTTAAAGAAACTGACTAGAGGATAGGATAGAAATTCATTTTATCCTGCGGGAGAGGAAAACTGAGAATACAGCTTAACCGTATGGCAAACCACGACCCTCTCTTGCAGATACCATTTCCGAATGGGGGTGAAGGTTTTTGGATATAGTATTTCCCATTTTCTCCTGTGCATGGACCTGGTTGGTGGAGGAAGCCGTGAGCGGCGCTTACGTGAACCACCGTGCACCGGCGAGGCGTCCAGCAGACCTCTCGCATATAATCATCATCCCTCATTGGATTCGAACCTGCAAAATGACGATCAGAGATGCGTAGCTTGAAGCGTATTCCCAACGCTTTATCGATTGAGCTAACCGGGCACTGGTAAACGGCCACTAAAATTAAGTATCGGCATCTGCAAACCACGTTGAAAACATTCCAAACAGGAATGGACCTTTTGTCCGGGTGTCTGAAATGTTCATAATTTTTTCGGATGGACAAAAAACCTTCAAAACCATCAACACTGCTATTTCATAGCAGTATTGATGACTTTGAACCTTCTCCTACAGTTTGGTTGCTACCAGACGACACTCAAAAAGAGATATTGAATTCTCACACAAAAAGATATATCACGAAACAGACTATAGAAAGTTTAATGATTTGAAGTTGTAAGATGGAAAAAACTTCACATATAGAACTGCTGTGACAGTGAATTGGAAGCATTGATGGGTCCATCCAACATATTATCAAAATTCATTACCTGATGCCATAGACCATATGTCTTTCATTAACGAACTCACACCAACTTCATATGTTCTTGTCAGATGTCCCGTTCCAAACATAGGGTGATGTTGCGTAGAATTACCACTGAAATAAATAAATTGTCAGTTCGGAGAATAAAAAAAGTTAATGTCTCTTTGAAAAACCGCTCATCACACACGCAACCCTTCATTTTGTTTATATGGTAATTTTAACTATTTTAAGAAACTAGAGTAGGAGGTGGTTTTACCATAACTTATAACAGACCCCCCTCGGTAAAAATAGTTTTAGCATTTCCCGGGGCAGATGCCACTTTTTTGCTCGTTTATTTTTTATAGCCACTCTTTTGGGGTGGATTACCATGACCAAGGCCATGTACTAGTGACAGTTCATAGACGGACAGGGCTAGTGTTGTTGGAGAGATATGATCTTACCGGTTCAGACCATCTCACCCAGGTTATTACTCTGGGTTTAGTTGTGGACATGGGGATTAACTAGCTCCGGGATCTTCAATATGGGATGCCGATATGGCAACCAATAGGCCATTGCACTTCACGTTTGAGATGTTTTAGCTGAGCAGGATTTGCCGGAACTATATTTTTAATAGCTCATTGATACGGTTTGCTGCTTGCAGTATTAGATTATATAACAGATTATATAACTAACCTCGATAGACTATTGCTTTGTCCCTTTTGTGGTTTAACTGACGACAATTTTACGATGTATTGTTCATCTTCAAGCACCACACGAAGCAGTAATGAGCGTATGAAACCACTCAGTTGAGACAGTTTCTCCGATCTGTCTGAGTGGAGACTAATGGGGAAAAAAATGGGAAAAGATAAATCAATCATGTAGCGAAATAGAACTATAAACATTATTAACTGCATAAAAGTCGCAACTGTGAAAAATAAAATTCATTCGAAAATTAGGTAGGTAACTAACTTACCTGACAATATCACAAAGAGTTTTTGTGAAAAGTTGTTGATTTCTAGCACTGCATGTTGTGACATGCTTCAGTAATAATATTGTAGATTCCTGGAGGTCTAGAAGAAGATATCGAGGCAGCCTTGATGTGGGAGAACCTAAAATAAGAATAATAAAACAAGTTGGAAATGCTTAAGAATAGTCCTAACATATTTCCTGTGAGTCGTAAGAGGCGATAGAGAAACAAAGCAGTTGCAGACGGTTCTAAGATTGCCCAGGGGAGATACACCGGTTCAGTTCTGTTCGAGATGCTTTACATTTAAGAGTGCAGTTGCTGGCACTACATGTTGTGTTAGATCTTTGCTATTTGGGTTAGTTGATTTCCTTCTAGGCGATTCCTGGGGCCAGAGTGTTTTCATAGCTTAATATCACCATTATGTCCCAGATGAACAGCAGCTGTTATTAAACCTTTTTTAAACTTTTTCCAGGCATTTATCAACTTAATGGGGATTACAAAAACGCTGTTACAAAGAGGAAACATTCCAAACAGAACTGAACCGCTAGAGTAAAGTGCATTGAGCGGTATTTGCACAGGGCAATGGTAGAACCATCTACCAGTTTTTTTTCTTTTAGTTCCTTCTTACGACACTTCATTGTAATGATACATGTATGACTACTCAATTACAATTTTTTTTTAATTTTTTTATTAAAAATTGAATATTTGAATCGCATTTTAACTACTCACAAAAGTAAAACTCACCAAAAACATTCTGTCCATTTGCCACTATCATAACTTGATACATTGTTTTCAAAAGTATTTGCCAGGTTTTCATACCTTGGTCTGAACCCAAGTAGTCTTGGATGATTTGTAAGTTGCAGAGATTGCTAGAACAAAAGTATTTGGTTGTATTATAATGGAATACAAGAATGAGAGGTGTATTTAGTTGTATTAATATGAAAAATTGAAATATTGGGGGGTGTTTGGTTGTATTAAAACAGGATCATACATTTGGTTGTATTATAATGGAATAAAATAATGAGGGGTATATTTGGTTATATTGATATGGAAAACTAGAATATTGGATATATTTGGTTGTGATAAAACAGTGATCATACATTGATCCTTATCCAGATAGCCATGAATTGTTTGAATTCAATTGCATTAAAATGAGGATACATTTAAAAGCTGCATTTTTTCACTCATATATAACCAATGGATCAAACAATAAAAATTATTTCTACATCGTAGATAGCATATACATATATTTAGTGATAGACCTGATATCAGACTTTCAGAACTATTAAAAATATTTACCTGAAAAAGTTGATGACAGCGATCACGTTGTGCAGATTGACTTCCAGTACCGGGTCAGAGGTCGAGTCAAAGGTTAAACCAACGAAACTGGGATTAATCTGATAAACTTCCAACACATGTCGACAAAATTTTTGAAGTCCACTTGAAAATGCCTGAACTATTGATTTGACCCCAAGAATCTGTAAATTTTCAGTTTATTATTTAACTTAAAAAGATTCAAAAAATAGTGCTACTACCTCTGAATCTCACTTTGAATCTAGGTTTAGCACAGGATAAGATTTTATCGTGCAGAAGAGTAAAGGCGAGAACATGGCTTAATCATATGTGGCAACCACGACTTCTTATACAGACACCGTGTGCTGTTGAGATGTCCTGCAACATCCTGCCTGTAAAAGTTTCTTACGAGGATCGGCCTAGGACGATCAGAGATGCATAGCTTGAAGCGAAAAGACCTCGCTACACTTATGCGTTTTCCAGGTTTATTTCATTTTACCCTTGCGTTTCATGCAGCGCAATATTCTGCATGCATTTACTTAAGTTTTCCAGAAACAGAACGATTTGCTATGCAAGCTAACAAAGAGTCGTTGCGTGCGTTTATGCTTTGTAGGCATATGAACACGATTAACGCAAAGCAATGCAGGCTTGTATTGCAGTTTTTATTTTGTTACCCGAAACATAATGCAACACATCTGTAAGACAACTTCGCGTGTATTGTGACCTTAAAACCCAGCACTTTTACTGATTGAGGTAACCGGCCAAGCTTGCCTGAAAAGTATCCTCTCAGTAACAGAGACTGAAGTCATGATTGAGGAGTAAGATAACTTAGTTCATTGTTATAATTATTTATTATTTTATTCATTCTAAACCAACAGAAACAAAGGAATTTTTATTCTGGGGAAGAGGAAAGCCAGGAATACAGCATAATCATATGGTGAACCACCGCCTCTCGTGCAGATACCAGTTCAGAATCGGGATGAAGGTTTTCGGCTTATCATTTTTATTTTTCCTGTACATGGACTTAGTTGGTGGAGGAAGCCGTAAGCAGTGCTTATGTGAACCACCGTACACCGGCAAAGCGTTCAGCATATCTCTCGCATATAATATTCATCATCCTTCACGTGATAGGAACCTACGTCATGACAACCAGAGAAACGTAGCTCGAAGCATATTCCTACGGTTCACCGATTGAGCTAACCGGGCATCCTATACATAATAAACTATTGAAATATCTCACCTTTATGCACTCAGGAGTTTGTGAAACAACAGTCAACGTGTCAATCTGACCTGATGTCAGTGGTCTTCGTGTTGTAACAGAGTAGTTCAGTCCTGTTAAAAATTAGTTGAGAATTTAAGGCCGCACTACACGTTTGCGTTGGTGGTGCTTTTTCTAGATTTGTTTTAATTTTATCCTCGCATTTTACGCAATGCTTTGCATGCATTTACTTATGTTTTCCTATGAAACGGAACGGTTTGCTATGAAAGCTAACGAAGAGTGCTCGTTTCGTTGCTTGAATTTGTGCTTGTGCCTCCATTGCCGTTTTCATTTTGTTATCGGTAAGACAACTTCACGTGTATTGTGTGGCCTTTTCCACTCACTGCCTTCCATAACAGTTTCCCATATTTCCACTTCGAGTGCAGCTGCTAGTGCCATATTTTGTGATATCTCTTTGCCATACAAGGGTTGATAATTGGTTCTTTTTAGGCATCGTGTCAAACCTTCGGATTTAATTAAAAAACTTGTGTTGAAAAGAAAAGATGCAAATTTGCGCGATTCGTTGATATATTGTGATGAGCTACCTATCCCTCCGACCGGTTTCCTTAAAATCCTGGATCCGCGTGTGAGAGAATTCACAAGGATACACGAATGAGATAATATCAAGCATCATTAATCAAAAACACATTAAAATTTTTAGTCCTTCTATCAACCATGTTCATGCCTAGAAAATAATTTTTTTTTTATTGAAATTCACCCTAAGCAAGGTCGAAAGCAGCTCTCAAAATGAACCAACAAACAGCCTCTCAATAGCAAAGAGTTACTAAAAAGAAGTAAAAGATGTAGTACCAGCAGCTACACTCTAAACTACAAATAATAAGCCAAAAACCTCCAAGCCAGGCTAGGAACGGGTAACTGCATGAGAGGTCACTCAATATTCTCAGCTTTGCTTTCCAGCAGCATAAAAATGATAACCTACCCCTAAGTATACGCTTACCCATCCATTCCAATATTGCAATGTAATTTTCAACATCAACATGACAGAAAGAACATAACAACCAATCTAACGAAATCTTCAATGGTGATGTTGATGAATGTCTCGAAGGAAACGATGATTGTAGACTAGGCTGGAGAGACTGAAACATGAATATATATATCAAAATTTTTTTATTGTAGTTTGTTCTGAGCAGGGTCGAAAGTGGCAGCCAAAAGGAAGTCAACTAACGACCACCCAAATGGCAAATAGCATACTTGAGCGGGAAACATTCTTAATGGAACAGAAAAGGCATGGTTAAATGCAGTGAATGGTATCTCCCATGGGCGACGATACCACTCACTATACTTTCCCATAGTGGCTCAGATCAGTTTGGGATGTTTTGCTTAGAGTGCAGTCGCTGGTACTATATCTTATAGTGCTCTTTGCAATTAAGTGTCGGTAGTCGGTTCGGGCACTGCTACTGGCCTTGTTTATACTATAGTGAATTTCAATTTAAAAAAAAAAAATCAACTAACACTTCTTAATGAAGGTTAGTAAGAAAATTAGGTGAGATACAATACGACATCAGGGTTATATGTGAAGCGCTACACATCATGCAGTTACAGACATTACAAGCAAGTAAAGTATTTCCTGATGTAAGAGGCGCAAGCTGTGAGAGGCGAACAAAAGGAAAACAAGAAGGGGTAGATGGTTTTGTAACTGCCCAGGGCGGATACCATTCACTTCCCAGGGTGGTTCAGTCTCATTTGGAATGTTTTCTGGTTAGAGTGTATTAGGCGGCCATTAGTTAGTTTTTCTAAAGCAAACCTCTCAGAGCTTAGAGTGAATCCCAATAAATATAAAATAAAATAATTAAAATAAAAGAAAAATGTTTGAACGTTCAATGCGACTATTTCAATTTCTCAAATAAAAAATCGTTATCTCACATACCTGTGACCAATGGTACAAAGTCCTTGTTAGTTCCAAACTGGCACAATTCTTAGCAGAGGTTGTGTCAGCACAAGACCATAATGCACAGGCTATTGCATGGATGTGCCTGTAGTCTGCAGACATTGGAATCAAACTTGCGACCCCTGGCTCAGAGGACGCTGAACAATCTGACACCCACTTCAACATTTCTGACAACCTGATAAATACATTAAGAGCAAAATCAAGTATATTTTTACTTAGAACAGGTAAAACTACTAACAGCTGTTGATGGATGTGAAGATTTTGCCAATACAACAAAAATGACACAGACATTTCAGACACCCGAAGAATACAAAGATTATGCTAATATGCTTGGAACACTATTTTTTTTCTTTTTTTTTTATAGCCACTTCTTTGAGTGGGTCACCCTGTCCAAGGCCCTGTAACAGCGGCCACTTATAGGCGGACAGGGTTACAATTACTGGAAAGATATGATCTTTTACTGTTCGATTTAGCCTACCCAAGTTTTCACATCCTGGGTTGAATGGTGGGCATGGATGAGCGAGCCGGACTCGGTGGGGCTCGAACTCGAGATCTTCAACCTGCGATGCCAACATGTTTAACCACTAGGCCATCGCGCTCACATAAAAAACATTACTCTAACCTCAGTTCTAAACTTTCGTTCTTTGTGTTGCATAGAGAGTACAACAGGTTGACGGAAGATTCTGACGCTTCGTTTGATAAACCTCCGAGGAAATGGTCAGAACTAGGAAAAAAGGTATTTTGTAAATATTTCTCTAAAAAAATCTAGCCCTATATGATGAGTGAGACAACAAAAAGAAAATAGAGAAGGGGTGCATGGCTTTATCATCGCCCAGGGCAGATACCACTAATTGCACAAGACATTATTTTGGAATTGGTGCATGGCTTTACCATCGCCCAGTGCAGATACCACCTATTGAACAAGACATTATTTTGGAAGTGGTGCATGGCTTTACCATCGCCCAGGGCAGATACTACTCATTGCACAAGACATTATTTTAGAAGTGGTGCAAAGGTTTAACATCGTCCAGTGCACAAGACAATATTTTGTCAGCCTCCAGTGAAAAAATGAATATTTCTTGAAAACCCTTCATTCCTCCAAAGTGATCGATTCCCAAGAGAAACTAGTTGCAATAGGAATTCAACAGGAAGCAGAGGAATTTCACTAATTTAGTCCTGTCAAGCCGAAGCCACTGATGGATCGCACCCAGGAGGCACAGACCATATTTTTAAATTCACTCAGAGCAAGACCGCAGGAGACAAATCATACTTGAAAATTCTCCTGAAGCCACGAAGGTACAAAAAGCTTCATGAAATGTCGAAATAGGAACTAGGGACCCTGATAGATGTCTGTATATTATTCGGTTCATGTTTGACAAAATTCAATTACTGACTGAGACGTGATCTTAAAAAATTTAAAAGAGAAGGCATTTTAAAACAACTCGAAAGTTCTAGTATTAATTGAGTATACTCGGAGTGCAGTTTCTGGTTCTACATTTTGTTGTTGCTCTTTGCCACTAAAACGCCCGATAGTTGGTACCTAGTCGCTGCTTCCAGACGTGCTCAGAGCAGATTTCAATTCTAAAAAAATCCTACCTTGCATCAGTAGATCCTCTTAAAATACAATTTATCAAATGTGATACTTTTTCAGGCACACCAGTATGCAGAAGTACGGCTTCTATAGCTGGCTGATGCATTGGAGGGTTGGATTGATGAAGCAATGCACATAGGGTAGGAATCAAACCTGGAACCTCGAGAATAACATCATGGAACTGTGAAATAGGAAAATTAGCATTAGAGTCAATAACTGTTACAAAACGTACTGAAACCAATTTCACCCCGAGCAGAAAAAATTTCATGAGAACTAACACAGCAGCAGTTAAGTGCAGTGGGTGATATCATCTGCAGTGAGTTATATCAAAACCATCCATCAATTGAAGAGGAGGCATGTCCCGACGTAAAGCAACTGTCTCAAAATGAAACACATATTTAAGACATTCAAGTTCAGAAATATATTTTAGACTGATTTGTGTTTGTAAAAATTTTGAAAACTAGGATATTTTTATGTCTTGCACTTGAACTAACACATTATTGGGAATAAGCAAATAATTCATGAATTCATGAATCACATTTTGGACAGCCCTATGTGGTAGGCATCGAATAGCGAGCAGAACCTAATATCTTGAACCTGTAATCCAATGTGATAACTCTTATTCTTAGCTTTAGTAAGTGTTCAGTGTTTCAGGACATTCACAAATTGCTCTTATGCATGTGACATCAAAATGCCTTATTTAACGAAAGTTTAGAGAGCAAAAATGTAGAATTGCTTTCCGGCAGTTTTGTTGTTGTTTTAACAGATTCCTGTGTTGATTTGCTAAGTATGCTTCTGGCATAAATTAACACATAAACACGGTCCACGCACAGGAAAAATGAGAAATACGATAATCAAAAACCTTCACCCCGATTCGGAACTGATATCTGCATGAGAGGTCGTGGTTCGTCGAATGGTTAAGCTAAATTCTCGACTTTCCTCTCCTGCAGGATAAAAATGATATCCTATCCTGTCCTATATAAATTAACTGATTGCAACATACCATAGCTGTAGTTGACCCTTCTTTATCTGCAGTGATGCAATGGTGGAGCAATTTCAACCAATTCAGAGTCGAGCGTTTGTCAATGTTCTGGTTGAGCGCACCAAGAGCTTCGTTCAATATCTTGCTGTTGGTCGGTCCTGATGCCATCACATAGTCCATGAAGTTTGGTACACCGTTCACTATAATTTTAGTGAGGCCTGAATAGAAGAAGGGTACCCAGTTAGCTAAATCAGTAAACATTAGAAAATACACATTGAATTATGCATCAAAGTTCGATTCCTCTGATGGAAGATTATATGTGAGAGGATGCTGAACACCTTGTCGGGCATTGTGGTTAAGAAGAAGGGCTTGCTGAATCGGGAAACATTAGAGATACACTTATAATTATTCATCGCAGGTTCGATTTGTGAGAGGATGATTGGCACCGGGCATTGTGGTTATGTAAGCACTGCTTACAGCTTCATCCACCGACCAATTCCACGCTCAGAAAAAATGAGCCTATGGTTAAGCCGAAAACTTCACTCCTGAACTAGTACTTGCACGAGAGATCGTAGTTTGCCATAATACAAATGAGCCACAGATAGACTGCGTCTGGCCGTCACAATCTTACTAGTATATTTATATACCTGAATGATAAAAGTAGACACATTTCATAAAAGAAGGAAATTGAAGGCTGCAGTGCTCTATTATATTCATGGCCACTTATTTGGATCACACTGACCCCAACAGACCCATGCACAGAAAAAGGAGGTTAGTTAGGCAAGAATCTCCTGATTAGGAACTGGTATTTGCATAAAAGGTCATGATTTGCCATGTGATTAAACCGTATTCTCGATCTTTTTTACCAGCAGGATTAATTTGAAATTCTACCCTATCTTATGTTTGGTCAGTATGAGTCACTGGATCACTGGACGAATTTTAGCTATGAATTTATTCACAGCGCCACCCGTTTGATAGGTAATTTGGTGATTTGGACATATTGACCATACTAAAGTTATACATGATAAAAAATCGATCAAAGGAAAAACAGCACACATGAGATTCAAACTAGACTAATCTTTCATGTGTGGCACATGTGAAGCGAAAGAAAAGAGCTGATAGGGCAGCACTGCCCATTACCACTAGGCACTTATAGACGAACAGAGTTAGTGTGATTGGAGAGAAAACTTTTGGCTTGACAGAGCCTATCTGAGTTATTACACTCTGGGTTGAGTCAGATTTAATGGGACTCATAGTTGTGAAGATTTTGAGCAAAAAATTCATCAAATTCTTTTCATATTAGAACATTTTTCCCAATATATTGATTGAAATGTTGGCTCTTGAAGGTGATCAAGTGGAATCATTTCTGAAGAGAATTAATTCAAAAAATAATGTATGACTGGCAGAATGTCAGCTGCTCTGCTCCTCAGACACACAAAGAAAATAGGTTCCATTAGAAGATATTAAGCAAAGGGGCGATATTCCATGATATATCTATTGTTAGAACCTAAGAAGGTTTCTTTTTAGCTGACTGACAGTGACCGAACCTATAGAAAAGATTCGAAATCATCATTACTACTATGAAATAGCAGCATTGATCGTTTCAAAACTTTATTGACCATCTGAAGAAAACGACATGAACATTTTGGACGCCCGAAGACAGACAAGATTCAATCAGCCTGTTGCACACTCACCTATAGAAGAAGAATCCACAGGTCTCTTCATGTTGATTTTCAACGAGGCCACGACCAGATCATTAGGTGGGTTGATCACTATTTGACTGAGTCCGTTTGTAGCCAGAGGTACGGACACTGGTAGATATGGAGAACTTGCAGATCCTGTTCGATTGGTTTCCAGCATTACGGCTGATGGTGTAGCTGAAATAGAATGATTAACGTTAATATGGGGTCGTAGGTCAACCTAGTGAGGCGGTTGGGAATAGGCTTCAAACTATGCATATATGATTGCAGTGGGTTCGTATAGTGAGATGATAATATGCAAAGAGTTTACTAGACACTTCTTCAGCGCACAGTTGTTGAAGTATCTACGAGGTATGTCTTCCTCCACAAACCATGTCGATGAACAGAAAAAATCAGTAAACGATTGGGAAAAAGTTCAACTTCAGACGAGGAAAGCGAAAATCCATTAATATATATTAAACAACACCTACTACAAGATGTAGTACCAGTGAATAATAGTTATGTTATGAATGTCATATTGAAGTGGTGGACGATTTTACCATCCCCCAGGGCAACTACTACTCACTGTGCTCTACTGCAGTGGTTCAGTTCTCTTTGATGTTTTCCCCTTGGGATGCAGCAGCTGGTACTATGTTTTGTATAAACTCTCTGTCGTTAAGTGGTCGTTGTTTGGTTTTCTATTAAGCACTGCTTACCTCCTTGCTTAAAGCGAATTTCAATGAAAATAATCTAACTGCTATGGAAAGGGCCCTTAGATGAAATTCTATATAAAACAATTGAGGAGACAACTTACTTGAGAGTGACATTGTCATTGGAACCAACTTCACGTTTTTCAAGACGAACGCCGTCGGAAAGTTGAGTTGTAGTGACACCCAGTGGCTTTTGGTAGGGAAGTGATATGACCAGGAGGGGGAACGAGAACGCCGATGTATCGCCTTTGGTTTGAGAAGAGATTCTGCAGGTTGTGATGCCGGGTCAGAGCAGGTAATCGTTGCTGAAATGAAGATAAAAGAAAAGTTTAAGTTATTTGAGTTTGTGATTTACTTCGTGACACCTTGGCGACATGTGGTGGTTCACGTCCTCGCTGGATATGGCTACCGCCACCAACCATGTTTATGCATGCAAGCGACGCAGTAAAAAGCCAAGCCAAAACTTGTGACCTCAGACTCGAAACTAGTCTGCATGAGAGGTTGAGAACCTTATCATAGGGTGCCCGGTTAGCTCAGTTGGTGAAGCGTGGAAAATTTGCTTCGAGCTACCTCTAACGTCCTGGGTTCGAATCCTGTGAGGGACAAATATATGCTTGAGGTCTGTTGGATGCCTCGTGCATGGTGGTTCACGTAATCACTGTTTACGGCTTCCTCCACCAACCATGTCCATGCACAGGAACCATGTCCATGCACAGGTTCACCATATGGTTAAGCTATATTCTCAGCTTTCCTCTCTCGCAGGATAAAAATGAATTCCTATTTGAACCACTTCATTTAATTTAAGGTACTCATACACTAGTGTTCAAAACTTCGAATCTGTAGTTAAAACATATTTTCTATAACATTTTAAACATTTTCTTTAGAATGGCAATCCTATACTACACTTAAATACATCAGATGGTTTAACCGTGTTCTCGCCGTTCTTGCAGAATAAAATAAAATCCTATCCTTATATAGAATATCCTTATATACTCACCGACTGATGCGAAATCGAACTCCTTGTTGTCCTTCCAAGGATGACTCAAAACCTTCACACCAGGGTTGCCAGCATGTACTGCACTATTCACAGCAGAATAATTGAATCCCTGACCCCCGGTTGTGATCTTTTGCACAGGTTTTCCAACAGGAAATGGCAACCCTGGCCAACCAGAATCATTATGGAGAACCACCGGAGCTCGGGGTGCATACGCTGCTGCCCTGTCTGAGGCTGCTGTCAGATATCGAAGAACCTAGAGAATGAGCCATAATTAGAACACCTAATTAAAGTGAACTGACCAAAAAGACGATGTTTAGAAAAAAATGGGTTCAAAGTTCAACTTAAATTTTATATTCTCCAAGAGTAAAAAAGATGATCACATTGGGGGTGAGAGAAAAATTAGAGTGTACTAACAAAAAAAACATTGATTTGAGAAAAATGGGTTCGAAGTTCGATTTAAATTTCTATTTTTCAAGGGCAAGTAGAAAAGATGATCACATTGGGAGTGAGCAAAAATTTTTAAAATTATTCATTTTTTAATTTTTTTTTATTGCTTAAAACACAGATTGTTCACTTTAACTTCAGGGATTTTTTGAAAAGGCCGTCTTATTTGGCAACATTATTCGGAAGGTTTTAAACTGAATTAAAAATGAGCAGTCTTCTAATTTCAGGGTCAATTGAATCGGAATAACAAACATCACCAATGATATTTGAAGTAATAAAGCATGCACACTAAAAATAATTTTTAGTACATTGCAGACACCACCTACTGCACTGTACCATAGCAGTTCAGTTCCGTTGGAATGTTTTCCACTTTGAGTGCGATCGCCGATTAGGGTTGAAAGACATCCACTGACAGAAAACTAGAATAGACCACGTTCAAGGACCAATTTGGGATGGAAAACACGTTGGTTGCTCCAATCACTTTCAAAATCGGAAAAAAGTTCACAGGCACATCTATCATGACCTACAGTTAACTGAAATTGAGAAAGGTTTTAGAATCGAATCAAAGTCTTATAAAAATATGAATCTGAAAGGTAGACGTGGCTAAAATATGACTTTAAATTTGCCGATGGCACGAAGCAACTGTATCGGATGGTATTAAACGACATACTCTCCAAGAATATGGATAAGGAGAATAAGGAGTGGAAGACAAAGAGAGCCTACTTTCCCAGATAATGTTACACATGCTTCAGTTCTGATTGGGATGTTTTTCCCCTTCCTGTTGGCACTACATCTATAGTAGCTTTTTGCCACACAGGGGGCAGTTAAGTCGTTTTTTTTTACGCTGCTTCTGGCCTTGCTAAGAGTGAATTTCAACAATTAAAAGCTCCAAAAAGATGGCAATTACCTCAGAAGTTTTTCCATGTCGTTGATCGACCGTTTCCTTGGCTGACGCCACAAGTGAATCTGCTATAAGTCTAGCACCACCTAGTGAGCAGAATTGCTTGACGTTTTCTGGTGATTCGATAACCGAGAGAATGTACCATAACATTGGCATAGACAGCTGGCATGTTGGAGACTCCTGAAAAACAATAAATATCATGTTCAATATTCAAAACCAACAAACAGTTATTACAGAAGCAATAAATTTTTTCAGTTAATAGTTCTGATTCAAGATGGGGCCTTACCAGCTGAGGAAAAAAACGCAGGGGATGTTAAAAGTCGAACAGCAGAATGCAGGTTTCAAAGAAGAATAAGACAACTTTCAGTGTAATTTATCATTTCATGTTACGTCGCAACACGATTGAGAGTCTTTTTGATAACGATAGAATCTCAATGAGTATACATTTTAATAAAGCCCAACATTCTAACCGGTGTAATAACTATGGCAGACTCAGCTTGTCAAAAGGCATTGATTTTACCACCTATACGTTAAAGTTACCAGTTTGAGTTGAGGTGGGGCCTTAGCAGGCAAAGAACAAAATGCAGAGAATGATAAAATAACTCAGCGGAACGTCAGCTTCGAAAAAGAGCAAAAAAAAATCCAATTCCCCGTTTCATGATATTTCACAATGTATATTTATCTGATCTGATATTGATAAGCAATGGAACTTCAATACCTCCAAGCCCTCAGCAATTACCAACATTAAACCCAAAGTGTAAAAACTGTGGTGGGCTCAGCTTGAAACTGAAAGCTGTGGCTTTCCAACAGCATTAAACAAGCCCATTCTCCAAGTATGTGGGCGCGATGGCCTAGTGGTTAAACATGTTGGCATCGCAGGTTGAAGACCTCGGGTTCGAGGCCCGGCGAGTCCGGCTCGCTTATCAACGCCCACCACTCAACCCAGGGTGTAATAACTTGGGTAGGCTAAGCCGAACAGGAAAAGATGATATCTTTCCAGTAACCCTGTCCGCCTATAAGTGGCCGCTGTTACAGGGCCTTGGACAAGGTGACCCACTCAAAAAAGTGGCTAAAAAAAAAAAAAAAAAAGTAGCATTTAAACGAATGACATATATATTAAATATATTAAAATCGCGGGTTGGAGACCTCTGGTTCGAATCCTGGTGAGTAAGTCCGGTTCATTGATCCACGCCCATCGCAAAATCACGGTATGATGGCTCTGATAGGCTCATGAGTCACCTGAGTGACATATTGATAAAATATATGAAAAAAGGAACCTTTGCAGACAAATATCTTCCGTCTTCCAGTTCTCCATTGTTCATAAATTTCAACACAGCTTTCAGTGGTAGCACAGGATTGGTAGTGACATCTCCCAGTCCAGATAAAAATATGTAGACACCGTCTCCAGTTGATAAAGCTGATTTCTCGATCACAACACCAGGGAGGATATGGTGCCCACTGAAAACCGAAGACATTGCAGATCTGTGGGGAAAAAAAGGGATTAGACTTCAATTTTATCTTGAGGGAGAGGAAACCAACAATACGCACCATGACTAGACAGGCAGATACCAATTCCAAGTCTTAAAGAATGTTTCAACTCAACTCAATTAACATGCTGGCATCGCAGGTTGAATATCACGAGTTCGAGCCCCAGCGAGTCCGGTTCGCTTATCCATGCCCACCTCTTAACCCAGGGTATAATAACTTGGGTAGGCTAAATCGAACAGGGGAAGAACATATCTTTCCAGTAATTGTAACCATGTCCGTCTAAAAGTGGCCGCTGTTACAGGGCCTTGGACAGAGTGATCCACTCTAAGAAATGGCTATATATATATGAAAAAGCGTCCAACAAACCTCTCCCATGTAATCATCCTTTATGGTGGGATTTGAACTTACGTCAAAGTCATTGAAAAACCACTCATTAGACTTTACCATGATGGTGCAGTTCAACTTCGGCTTGTTTTTTGTTTAGAGTGCAGTTGCTGGCACTATACCTTATAGCAGCTCATTGCCAGGTTGGTTCCTTTTGTGCACCACTTTCAGCCTTGCTTAAAGCAATAACTTCAATGAGTGCCACTTACGGCTTCCTCTACCAACCAGGTCCATGCACAAGAAAAACGAGAAATACGATAATCAAAAACCTTTACCCCGATTCAGAAATGATGTCTGCATGAGAGGTCGTGGTTTGCCATATGATTAAGCCGTATTCTCGGCTTTCTTTCCCGTAGGATAAAATTCCTCATCATGAATTTGGAATGCTTTTAAAGAGCTGAATTCTGTCATCGCTAACTACGAGACTACGTCAGACTATACAAAATGATATCTACATATAAAAAAAAATTCCTCTTACCCCCTGCACATAACCAAGCTTGAGAAGAGCAATCCCATTATATTGTCATCCTCTAGTATGTGATCAGCAATTGTACGGAATGGTTTGGGTCCCTTCACTTGTTTCACAGGTTCAGTCGGTTTTTGGTCATCGATATGCATTTGCTGTGCGATAAAATAGTTACATTTTAGTATAAAAAAGCGGTTATCATGTTTGCATCGCAGGTTAAAGATATTGGGTTTATGGCCAGGATAGTTCGGTCAGTAAATCCATCCCCACAACTCACTCCATAAACGATGTAACAACTCGAACAGGTTTGACCAAAACCGATAGATTACAACTTTTCAAACAACACTAATCCTGTGTGTCTATAAGTAGCGCTGGTACAGGGTCTTAGTTGAAAAATGAAAATATATAACTATGACGGTTAGGATTCCATACATATAACAGAACAACTATAGTAGAGTGCAGTGAGCAGTATCTGCCCCCAGCAACGACAGAACCATACATCTATTCTTTGCGTCTTTTTGTCACATCTTATGACACACAGAATCTACTTTAGACCGACTATAAAACCCACAACATACAAAATTAGGTTATCTTATATGATAACCAACAACAATAGTAACCATGTCGTACAACAGGTTCAAAATCATCAACACTGCTATGAAATAGCAGTGTTGTTGGTTTTAAACCTTTCTGCACAGTTCGATCACTACCGAACACTCGAAAGGCAATTCAATCTTCTAGCAAGATAACCGACATAGAATTCTACCTATCTGGTAATTCTTTTTATAACCACTTTTGGAGTGGATCACTCTGACTAAGGCCCTGTATCAGAAGCCACTTACAGACAGACCGGATAGAATTGCTAGAAAGATACGAGTTTTTCTTGTTCGGCTTAGCCTACCCAAGTCCTTACGCCCTGGGTTTGGTGTGCATGGATTAACGAGCAGAGCTCACAGGGACTCGAATCAGAGATTCGCTAGGCCGTCACATCTAATATCTCACTCAAATAAGAATCGGTCTGTCAGTTCTTCATGAAAGTACTTCTGCTAATCTAGCTTAAAGAGTTGACTTAAAAAAAAAAAAACGTTTTACCTTTTCATTCTCTCCACCTTTTTCCTGTTGTTCTCCGTCCACGTCCATCTGCTCTTCCTTGCTTTGTTCCTCAGACATTTCCACATTTTGAGGAGAGGTTGGAGTCTGCTGCATTGGAGAAGCTGGACTTTGTTTCGATTGACTGGGTGGGATGGGTATCACAAACTAAATGTACAAAATAATGTTTTTTTCATTGTCTTGAATAATTGTATGACAAACAAAAGCGTATTGTAGATTAAGGGTAAACAGATTTAAACGAAAGGTAGAAAAAAAATTCCTTGCAATAATTTTTTTTTATGCTAGACGTGAAAGATTCAGTACAATTTCCTGCTATTACTATTTGGCATTTGGTTCCAGTATGAAATTTCCTTGTAATCTTGTATATTATGACAAGTCTGCAACATTCGACCACAATAAATGACTTACCCAAGCAAGTTCTGAACAGAGTTTAAGTAACTTTAGCATGAGGGCATCTCTCGGTGACTCTATCTTTGATGGAAAAGCACTGGATCCGGAGCTGTTCAGTAAACTGGATAAAAAGCCCGACATGCAAGAACGGGGGTCAACCTAGGCGCAGGAAGAAGAAACATAATAATGTTGATGCGTTTCAGGGAACAAAACAACACTGTAAACAATACCGCATAAGTTTGAGTTAATAGGGGTCACATGCCACATGGGGTCACACGCCTACAAAGCACAAACACACGCAACAAAACAAGCCGTCTCTGATAGCTTGAAAGTGCACACTGACAGCTTTGCGCTAGTGTAAAACGCAAGTTTAAAATAAAATAAAACAAATCTAGAAAGAACGCACTCAACGCTAAGGTGTGTTACAGCCTTTAATCATACAGCAACCATTGATTCTATGAAAGACTGCTTACTCTGTGAGCTTGAATGTGAAGCTTAAAATAAAACAAACCTAGAAATAACGCATACAACGCTAACCAGGTCCATGCACAGGAAAAATGAGAAATACGATAATCCACCCAGATTCGAGACTGGTATCTGCTCGAAAGGTTGTGGTTCGCCATACGGTTAAGCTGTATTCTCGGCTTTCCTCTCCCGTAGAATAAAATGATATCCTATCCTAACGCTTGTTGCAGCCTTCAATTATACGGCAATTGAATCTATAAAAGACGGCTTACTCTGCGAGCTTAAAAGGACCGCAAAGTGCAATATGGGCCGAGGACAAGGTCGACAAATAACACCAATCTCACCCCTTGATCAGAATCTCCTTGCACCGCAATCTCAGTCCATTGTAGATATTTGAAAGAATTCTCGGCAACATTCTTGATGATTGTTAAAAGTATATCAACATCCAACTTCCACAACCTGAAACAGAATATGCAATGTATAAATATTCTGTCATTTTTACGCACTGTTGATTGAGGCTGTCTGAAATATTCTGTTCAATTTGTGATTCACGAAATCATCAAATTATCGGATTCATTTTTTTCCAGTGACTTAAAATCCAATATTTTCACAAAATAAATGTGAATTTTAGTGCATTGAACAATTTTCTGAATTTAAGCCTTTGTCCGGCTCGCTTATCCATGCCCACCACTCAACCCAGGGTGTAATAACTTGGGTAGGCTAAACCGAACAGGAAAAGATCATATCTTTCCAGTAATTGTAACCCTGTCTGTCTATGAGTGACCGCTGTTACAGGGTCTTGGACGGGGTGATCCTCCCTTAGAAGTGGTTACAAAAAAAAATGTTCCTCATACTTTTTATTATAGTTAATCATTTTGAGTGAACCAGTCCGATAATTCCAATTTGAATGTACGATTCATTGTTTCTTTTAGCAATTAGGACCAGCGGCCACTAAGGAAAACATCTCCAAAAATACTGAGCCTTTATAATTGAGTGCATAGTCGTATCTTCTACGGTGGTGGAGCTACATTTTGTAACAGCTCTTTGCAATATAAGTGGCCGTTAGTTAGTACTAGGGATGTAATTTTTGAATATTTTTTTCGATTCAAATTTCTACTAAAATATTTTCCAACAGTTATTTCGAATATGATTCTCTCTAAAAAAATTCACAAAAAAACAAAAAATATATTCATTGTTCAATATCAAGCAACACTTAACAAGAATGAAATAGCTGTGCACTGATTTCACGACTGGGCATAATAAAATTTGAAAAAATTGTCATAAAATCATCAAATAGCGAAATAAGTTTAAAATATTTGATTTCAAGGTGCGACAACAACTAAACTTTACATTAGAATCGCAACGCATTTTCTTGATATGCCTAGAATCGATACTAAATTCTAAAACTTATATCCCTATTTAGTTCTTTAGGGCGTTGCTCCAAGTTTACTAAAAAACCAAGAACCACTTATCATGGAGAGATCTACATAAGACGTAAACCTTTATAAGCAAAAAACATTCTTTAGCGAACGACTATAGATACTGGACTATTACCAATCAAGTCAACTTACTTGAGTTCAAAAGACCATTTCTCATTTCCAATAATTTGACATAAAGCGTCGACTAACACTATCTGAGCATCCGATGGCGTCACTGAGGTATATCCCAGTGCATCACGTCGACAAAGTTGATACAACGTCAATAATAACATGTCTTTGTATTCTGTGACTAGTGGAGGCAGTTTCCTGAAAAGAAAATTTATATTTTTTTTATTGAAGTGAACTGTCTAAACAAATAAATGGCCGTTTATATGGCAAAGATAGGACAGGACAAGATTTCATCTCTATCCTTCTGGAGAGGAAAGGCAAGAAGACGGCAACCACGGCCTCTCGTGCAGATACCAGATTCGAATTAGTTTTGAGGCTTTGGCCCGGATTTCAGTTAATTTACCCTGTGTGAACATGGCAATTTATCCTGAGTGAACATGGTAAGAATAGAAAGGAATGAAATCATAGGAATAGAGTTTGGGAGATTGAGATATCTGCTCTGGGCAATAGTAAAACCATCTACCCCTTCTACTTAGTATCATTGGAAAAGATGATAAAACGTATATTAAAGAATTGTTAGATGGTCAACCATTGTCTTGTCCAGAGCAAATATCACTCACTGCATTTTACCATGGCAGTTCAGTTTCTTTGAGAATGTTCTCAGCTTAGAGAACTGGGATTCGAATCCTAAAATCCAAGCGAGTCCCTAGTTGCTGGTACTACATCATGTAATAGCTCTCTGCTATTAGGTTTGAATTTCAATAAAGAATAAAAGATAAATACAGACATGAAAAACATGTGAATATTTGGATGCGCTCACTGGTGAGTAGTGACCAGCAGCATATTCAGATACTTCAGAAGGGGAGGCGAAAATTCAATAATTTTTTAAGTCAAATTATGAAGACATAATGGGTTTCTCATGCAAAGAACTAGCTGGAAAATAGCTTTCCTGTTTATCACTTACTGTGATGAGATTACTCCAAACACACTGCAAGCCAGAGTAGAGATATGATAGAACGAAGCCAGAAGTTTGGTTAAATTTTCACATATTGATGTTCCCAATAACGATACAGATTGATTGAAACTACGGCTGCTTGAATTTGATGCTGCCATCTGTGTGGAACAAAATAATGAAAAAAAATTGGGTTAATCATTAATTAATAATTAAAAAATTTGTTTTTAAATAAGATTTCTAGATTACTCACTTCCGAACATAACATGTTGACGAAGAACTCAACCAATCCAAAGCTCGGTTGCAATATTTCGTGTAGAAGCAACGCATTGCCATAGAGAGGCTGTAAAAAAATGTTAAAGATGAATAAATTAACAGTAATATTAAGAAAATAGATAGATTATACTGTAACTAAGCAAAAGGGGTAGTCATGATTTGGCTATGTCCCATACGTTCGGACATATCCCTGCTAAAAAAATTGATAGGATTGGGGGTTAATTTTACATTTTTTTATATTGAAATTCACTCGAGGCTGAAGTAGCTCCCAACGGGAACCAACTAACGACCACTCAATAGCAAAGAGCTACCAAAAGATGTAGTACCAGCAACTGCACTCTAAACAGAAAACATCTCAAACGAAACTGAAACGTCATGGTTAAGTGCAGTGAGTGGTATCTGCCCTGGGCGATGATAAAACCATCTACCATGTCTCCCATGCCATCTATGTCCCTACTAAATATGCTATGTCAACTATTTCCCCACTGAAATGGCAATGTCCGTCAAATATTAATCCCTTGATTACCATCTGCTAAATTGGTGGGCATAGCCATTTTCATAGGGACATAACATCTATTGATTAGCATGTGCTTGTCCCTAATCCCTACACCCCGTACCCTAACCACCTTTTAACTACAGATATATGGGACAGTGTGCCAATTTATAAAGACCCTGTAAAATGGATGGAATCAGGGTAGTAATATGTTATTTTTCTTCGGGTGACTGAAATGTTTATATAATTATTTTAGGATGAAAAAAAGGCTTCAAAACCATCAACACTGCTATTTCATAGCAGTATTGATAGTTTTGAACTTTTTTCTACAGTTTGGTGGCTACTAGACACTCAAAAAGAGATATTTTAATCTTTAGTTGCAGGTATATCGGGACATATTGGCCATTTGCTAATTTTTTTTTTTCTGAGGGAAGAGATTATGTTCGGGTGTCGGAGTAGCAAACATTCTGCGCGTTTGGATAGATAGCATATGTTAATATTTTTTAAGTGTCGGACAACATAATGGAAGGCCAAATCTAAATATATTCCACTATTTTGAACACATTCTGAAAAAACAATACGTAATTTTGAGTATATATGATGGTAGAGTGCACATCAAAACCAATTTTGTTCTCTACTGTTAATTCAACAATCCTTAACCATTTATACAAGTAAAGGTTGGAAAAGTTAGCTTACATGAGAATTATCCACAACTGGTCCAATGAGGTTTAAAACCAAACTCCAAACTTGAGCGTTTCCATGGAAATTGTTACCATAGTTACTGTTGACAGCCTTCAATAATGCTCTGGTGCCATCTAGTGATAGAATATTTGTATATTGTCCATCGGAAGATTCGACTGATATATCGAAGTCTTTATAAGCATCCTGAACAAAAAGGTTGAATTTTAGGTTACTTATTTGCCTCATTGCCGAATAGAAAATTTTTTTCTGCTTGGACCAGAGCAAAGTCATTTGGTAATCGAGCTGAGTGATTAACCAGTAGTCATCGCAATTTTAAATGCGACTTCTGCATAAGGGCGGTTCCAAAATATGAATTTTTAAAAACATAACTAGCAGTCGAATAACAAAAACACACAGTTCATTTAAGAAAGATTTGAAGAGGTACATGATATATTACCATAAATATGGTATATTACCATAAAAAAGCCAAAAAATAAGGCCCAGAATCGGTTGCATAATAGTACTAATTGCCCGATAAATTGGTAAATTGTGGAATTTCCCAATGGGGGGGTATTGCCACCATGGACATCTCTCCTTAAAACATTAAGGAACTTAAAATGTCATTATATAATTTTTTTCGGATAGAGAGGGGTCCATGGTGCCATTACACCCCCCCCCCCCCCCACCAAATATGTTAGCAATTCTAGGATAGTCAATATTGAAGATTTTGTGAAAAAAACTTTTGAATTCTTGAAATAACTAAAACATTTTGAATCCTTATTTCGACAACTTTCCTCACTTCTGTACCGAGTATCACATATTTACTATATTTAGGTAACCCCGGGTATAAGGCTTTGCTCAGGATGATTTGCTTTTGCAAAAAAAAATATCTACCTGGTTTCATGATAAAGAATAATAAAATCTTCAAAAATTCAAACCTGTAAAAGAACAATCATTTCAAACAACGTTGCAAGAGGAATTGAGTAAGAATCTGCTTCTTCTAATATTGATAGTATACATGAGTGTAACATTCTGGACGTAGCCATCGGGTGGCATGGAGGAGCTTGATCTGTGATTGATTTAGAAAGAAATGTGATTAATGGTTTGAGTAGCAGGTATGGAAAAACTTTTGTCCCATAAAGTTAAAATATTTTTTTTTTATAGCCACTTTTTAGAATGGATCACCCTGTCCAAGGCCCTGTAACAGCGGCCATTCATAGATGGACAGGGTTACAATTGCTGGAAAGATATCACCTTTTCCTGTTCGGCTTAGCCTACCCAAGTTATTACACCCTTGGTTGAGTGGTGGGCATGGGAGATCTTCAAGCTGCGATGTTACCATGTTTAACCACTAGGCCATCACGCCTCTCTAATATAGGATATGATATATGATAAAGGGAGTGACATGAAACAGGATGGCAAATCCAACAGTATTCAAAATTGAAAACCGAAACCACATAGCTAAACCAAAGTTTAAAATTCGATTCTGGAGAAATATCTTGTTTATGTGGGAATATATCACATACATACACATAGCACATGTTTCTTGGCTTTCTCTTCGAAAAGTTACAAGGCCCTGTAGGTACTGTAGTCCTAAGTCCTTTAGAATATCCCTAGTATTCACTGCGTGTCGTAAGAGGCGACTAACAGGAAGCAAAGAAGTGGTAGATGGTTTTCCCATTGCCCAGGGCAGATACCACTTACTGTACTTTACCGTGGCGGTTCAGTTCTGTTTGGGATGTTTTCCGTTTAGAGTGCAGTTGCTGGTACTGTATCTCTTAGTAGCTCTCTGCTTTTAAGTGGCCGTTAGTCTGTTCCTTTCAGGCACTGCTTCCGACCTTGCTCAGAGTGAATCAATCGTGAATCGTTCATGGAACAAAAACTTGCTAAATGAACTAGAATTTTCATTTTTAACAACAAAAATCGTTAGAATATGAAAATTGAGGAGTGTGAATGAAAAAGGCAATATAAACTATAAATTTCTTGATTTTAACAATGGAGACAAGTTGTAATAATACAAATGGGATATTTGTTATTTAAATGGAATTTATGATTCGATCAGATTCGAAAAGAATCAGATCCAAATTCGAAATGACTGGGTTTTTCCCAGCCCTATGCACAAGAGAGCTTGGCTCAACACATGGTTAAGTCGTATTTATGACTTTCCCATTCCACACAATAAAAATGAAGCCCTATTCCTAGATGCAGACATAATGCAAGACAACAATGATAAATTTTTTTTTATTGAATTATTATTATTTTTCCAAACGGAACTGAACCGCCACGGAAAAGTGCAGTAGGTGGTATCTGCCCTAGGCTATGGTAAAACCATCTACAACTTCATTGCTTCCTTTTAGTCACCTCTTACGACAAGCAACTGCACTCTACACAGAAAACATACCAAACGGAACTGCATCGTCATGGTAGAATGCAGTGGGTGGCATCTGCCCTGGGCAATGGTAAAACCATCTACAACTTCGTTGCTTCCTTTTAGTCACCTCTTACAACACGCAGGAATTATGTTAGGACTATTCTAAAGCCTGTACCTACAGGGCTGAAAATCATTTAAATTTGCTGCAATCAATTTTGTTAACAAAACCCTTTCCTAAAACTCTATATTCTGAAACATCAATAACAATTTTTGTAGGTTTGCCTACCAGATTCCATATAATCTGAGACTTCTTCTCCATCAACAACTTTCGTAGGTGGACTTGTGATTGATTTTGATATTGATTTAAGATAACCCATTGTACATAGTTTCAATGTTAGTTCTGATCGACGTGATACTCCATGGATGTTTCGGTTGTCATAGATCTGTAGAATGGAAGTAATATTTTTAAGGGTGCAGAACGAGATATTTGAAGAAGAGGTGATATCGTCATCACCCAGGACAGATGTGTTATTCAAATTTTTTTTTACAGCCTCTTCTTAAGAGTGGATCACCCTGACCAAGGCCCTGGAGCACCGGCCACTTATAAACGAACAGGGTTACAATTACTGGAAAGATATGATCTTTTCCTGTTCGGCTTAGCCTACCCAAGTTATTACACCCTGGGTTGGGTGGTGGATATGGCGAGCTGGACTCGGTGGGACTCGAACCCGGGATCTTCAACCTGCGATGCCAACATGTTTATCCACTAGGCCATCGCCCACACTACTTATTATAAAAAATATATATCATGAAGTATTGGCCATTTGCTATATTTTCTACTGATGAAACCCATTTTATTCGCGTGTCTGAGCAGAAGAGCATCATTCTGTGTAAGATTAGGTAATTTCGAAGAATCAAAATTTGAAGAAAAAAAGCAAGAAACTTACATGAGAGCAAAGTAGTTGTCTGTTGGCGCCGCTTGAAGTGAGAGGTCCCGTTTTACCGGTTTTGTTGTCGACCAAACGAATTCCCTTCAAGAATGAAGTCATCGGACTAGAGGGTGGCGATTTTTTTACATCGCTTGTGGGCGTTGTCACAGTTGTCTTTAATTTCAATTTCACATCTATGCCATCAGTATCGGATCGTAATATTGATACATACTGGGATTGCTTTTTACTCTTAGAAGGTGAAGTTGTCGCTTCTTTATGCTTGGCTTGTGATGATGTGCCTGGATGTTGAATTTAGAGAAAAAATTTGAAACTAATCTATGATCTACTACTATATGTTTACATGAATGTCCAGTTAGATTAAAAGGTTCCAGTTTTCCTCAATTTTTTTTATTAAAGTTCACTCACAAGAAAGGCCGGGAGCAGTGACCAGAGTAGCGAAATCGTTGCTACACAAGACACCCGAAATAGACGGCATATATCCGAAAATAATAAGGGGGGAAAAATCTCTAAATGTGTTTGCTTGCCTTACATGCACAAAAGACTTGCGCTGCCGACTATTATTTACTCCTTTTGATGGCATAATCTGCGTGACTTATTACTTATTTATTTCACTGATGTCATATTCATGTCGTAATTCTTGTCTGATTAACAGCCTTGCTATGCAATTGCAACGGGCGATGAAAATTTGAAATTTAACAAAAGTTACATTAAAGAATACATTTCGTGAATTCCCCCCACTCCCCTTTCCTAGGGTTATAAATACGCCACTACCTAGAATACTCCTAATATTGTGTGGTAGCATTGATATTCATTTTTTTTCCACCAAATTATAATTATTTCTGTATAAAAATCAAAACAGCTCAAAATATCAAAAATTGGGAAATTGAGAGAATTTTTGCTGTTGCCAGATTCCCACTTCAATTTTTTTTAAATAAGCTGTTCTATTTTTTAACACAACCGCTCCTTTTAGGAGGTGATGTCAGACGCTCAAAATACAGTATTATCAAACTCAAGCAGGTACTTCCTTTTAAGTAATGCTTAAAATTTTGCTGAGTGCCTGACAAACAGAGTAATTGGCATTCTGAATTGAACTCGTACGCAACAACTGAATTAATCTAGAACGCTGGATAAAAGATTAGCTTATTTCAACGATTCAACATAAATCTGTGAAAATTACTACCTGACGCTTTCGACCCTCCACCAACACTGTTGGGATCTTCCCCATGTTGTATCATAATTCGTTTTATATCATTGATAAATTCCTCAGCATTCGATATGTAAGTGTCGACGAGGGAAATCCGCTTGTCATGTTCATCATTTTTCGGTTCGATTATCTCATTTTCTTCAATTATATCAGACGGTTCAGTTGATTTTTCAATATTTTTAGCATTTTCAGCTATTTCTTCCGGTTTTGCTGGTGTTTGAGGAATCTTTTCCTGTTGAAGCAAATTATTCTCATCATACTGATACATATGTTTGAAATGAGATGCATAAAATTGTTTCTCAAGCCAGGAATATTCTGCACATATAGGCTTAAAACAATAAATGATAAAAAAGAAAATCGAATCAATCAAACTATATATATATGTCAATTTGAGTTCCAATTCAAAAGAGGCATCTTTAATCATTAAGTAAGAAAAAATTCGCCAAAGTGGAAAGATCACATCTTCCCAACAACACTAATCCTGTTCGACTCGAAGTGGCTGCTGGTACGGGTCACATCAGTATTGATGATTTAGTACCTTTTTCTGTAATTCATTTGCTACCAGACGTTCAAAACAAAACTCTTTTCTCTTCTAGGAAGAAACGCATCATGAAATTTTGTCCATTAGCTAAATTTTCTTCTGATGGGACATATTTTCTTCGGGTGTCTGGGTAATAAAGTAGCTGGTATTCTGTCAGTCTGTTTTCGGTCACACCCACCTGTGAAGTGCTAGCGACCTCCGCTTCCATTATATCTTCCATGTTTTCTTGTGCAACCTCCACTAGTAACTGATACGCGCTCGGGTACAATTCCATCTCACACGATACAATAGCAGAATTCTCAGACTCTATGGCATCTTGTAAGAAACTTAAAATTGCATGACTCTGCCATGGACCAGAAGAATTTGACATTGTAGCCCTTGCTCGAGGGTTTCCTTTTTTGCTTGCATATTTCGTGCCCCCGACAGACAGAAGTAACAATTTTTGCATTTCGTCCTGTTTCATGAGGTCTGAAAGATATAGAGGATAGGATGGTACTCTGGCACCACCTTCTGGTGTCTTTTCCCTTGCGCTGTATATACATTGGGTGCTGCACCATCGGCATAATTGGCTTGAAAGCTGAAATGGAATGACAAAAAATAAATGCTTGGTTGTATTAAATAGAGACCTGAAATGGTAAATGGCCAATTTGGTTGTATTAAATAAAAATCTAAAACTGTAAATGGCCAAGCGGGTGTTATTTGAAGATGAAATAGTAAATAGCCAAGTTGGTGGGCGTTATTTGGTTGTATTAAATAGGAAGTCGAAATGGTAAATGGCCAAGTTGGTGTTATTTGGTTGTATTATATAGAAATGAAAAATGGGCAACCAGGGATTATTCGGTTGTATTAATTAGAAAGCTGAAATAGTTGATAACCAATAAAAGCAAACAAAGAAGTCATAGATGGTTTTACCATCGCCCAGGGCAGATATCACAAACTACTCTTCACCACAGCAGTTCAGTTCCGTCTGCGATGTTTCAGCTTAAGAGTACGGTTACTGGTATTACATATTGTAACAGCAAATTGCTATTTGATTGGCTGGTATTCCGAACTTGCCTGGAACGAACTTTCATAAAAAGGAAAAAATTAACCAAACGTTAATTTCATTTTACCTTGCATGCGAGGACAATGAAATCCGATGGAACATTGAAGTCCATTCTCAGTAGCAATCCAAGTATATCTCGTACAACTGATCGACTGGATTCCACTGATACATTGACAAATGATGTGGGGCATGGCAAAGATTCGGAACCTGAAAAGTAAAATGTATTAGATGGTTAAATAAAGACATTGGTATCAGAGTTTTATCAAGCTTAAACTTTTCTGAAATCTGACTTATACCTATGTGTTTGGATGTGTTTCTTTGCGCGATTTTTTGAGTTGCAAAATCCCCAAATTATTTTGTTGAAAATTGCTCTAAGCGAGCCTAGGAGCAATGCCTAAAGGAAATCATCAAATGACCACCAGCAACTGCACACTAAGAAGAAAACAACTTCTCGCATATAATCATCATCCCTCACAGGATTCAAACCTGTATCGTGACGATCAGAGATGCATAGCTCGAAGCGTATCCCCAACGCTTCTACAGATTGAGCTAGCCAGGCACCCCTAGCCCCCAGCACCCCTGGCAAGCTGTATTCTCGTCTTTTCTCTTTCCTAGGATCTCTAGAAAATATCACAAATTGAAATGAATATAAAAAATCTATACCTATATCTTTTTGGCTCTCAGTAGGTTTAACTTTGAATAACTGATGTAGAACAGTTTTCCTGTCCAGTGATCTTCTAAAACTGACGATTCCTCGCAAATGTTCATTAGATTTTGATGTAATGTCCTTAATTTTGACTTGGATTGCCTGATTTTCGATGGATTGACCTGAATAATAAAACAAAACTTGGAAATTTAAAAAAGCAATCATTTAAATATTGTTCGCAGATCAATTGAAAATCACTTACGAGTATGAACATTTCAAAGAATTTAGATCTATTCCATTACTGGACCGCAGAGCCAAGAGCTATTAAGTCAGGATTTTTCAAGGAGTTTTTTTAAACTTGGAACCTTGGCCACCAATGCGCTCAAAGGAGTCATTTACAATTCGGCATCGACATAACTCCATCAAATAACTTTGAACCCACATCGCTCAGTGGTTAAACATGTTGGCATCGCAGTTTGAAGATCTCGGGTTCGAGTCCCGGTGAGTCCGGCTCGCTTATCCATGCCCACCACTCAACCCAGGGTGTAATAACTTGGGTAGGCTAAGCCGAACAGGAAAAGATCGTATCTTTCCAGTAATTGCATCCCTGTCTGTCTATAAGTGGCTGCTACCTTAGACAGGGTGATCCACTATAAGAACTGGCAATAAAATACAAATTTTTTCTTAGGATTAAAAAAGATTAATTTGATTAAAAAAGATTTGGCTCGAAAAAAAAATATTTTTTAGCTTGCGCAAACTCACCATCCTGTTCCCCTGTCTTCATCGATTTGATCAACTCATTCTTTTCTTTAAAAAGTCGAACGAGTTCGGCTCGGTGATATTTTAGTCTGTTCTGCACAGCTTGCATGGAGTTGAGAATCTAAGAACAATCATGAAATGAATAAATATCTAGTCATCAAAATCGTTACGTAGTCATGAAATTTACCTCATTCAGATATTAGTAAACTAAGATATCATTTTTTATCCTTCTATGAACCTCAATATAAAAAAATTCGTTAAATTGTATTTTTATAAGCGACGACTCATGTGAACCACCGTGCAAAAAAAAAAACCTTCAAAATAGATTATATGAAAATTTTCACCGCAAAATGAAGCAAAATATGATCATCTAGTTTTAGACAAGGTACTACCTAGATTACCTAGTAATACTTTGCCTAGTTTTGTGGTGAATTTGTTTTACTTTACACAGTTTAAGAAAAAAACTAGGTTGCCATTAATTAGATGTCACTACACTGCATTATTAATGCCACTACACTGCACTAATGATGAAAGTCTTAAATAGTATGCATACCACTTTGAGATTTAAGGTTTTTTTAACAAAGAGGAAAGGATATTTCATGGCATTTGCGATATTGTACGCGAGATCAATTATTCTCACCCCTGTACCAGCAATAATCAATGTAATTGTTCTTCTAGTTTATTTCTTTTTTAAATTGATTTGAAAAGATTTGGCTCAAAAAAATTATTTTTTAGCTCGCGCAAACTCACCATCCTGTTCCCCCGTCTTCATCGATTTGATCAACTCATTCTTTTCTTTAAAAAGTCGAACGAGTTCGGCTCGGTGATATTTTAGTCTGTTCTGCACAGCTTGCATGGAGTTGAGAATCTAAGAACAATCATGAAATGAATAAATTAACCCTGTACGGAGGAATCAACTCATTTTGGCAGTCCTAATATCGTCCGAACTCAGACCACATTCCCAATAACAGAGGTATATCTGTAGCCAAACGCAAATGCACCCTAAGTGGACAACATTCCAGTGTATAAAATCAAGTATGAGCCATTAATGATAGCCACGATATCATATATCATCATCAAGCATGACCCATTAAAATATGGCGAACCACGATTTCTCGTGCAACACCGTACCAATTCTTGTGATCAATGATATGACATGAATTTTTAGTATTACAATATCCTGTTGAATATGTCCCGCGTCACACGCTTGCACAACAATATATAACATTTACCGTATTTCGCGGCCGAAGCGTCGCTCATGTGAACCAAAAGTTTTCTTTCGAGGTGACAGCAGATCATTGCATATAATCACCATCCCTCATGGGATTCGATTGTTTTCGTGACGATCAGAGATCGTAGCTCGAAGCGTATTCCCCACACTTTGACCGATTGAGGTAACCGTTATCCCAAGTTTATTGTAGAGATGACGCGGGCATACCCTCAAATTGTAGAGAAAAAATTTATAATAGATATCTTTACCGTGTACCTAGCACATGCTCAATCTTTTTGCTTGCAGACATTAGTTTTTACCGTACATACATGTCATACATTGTCCTACGTCTAAAGTACGAAACAAGAATTTAAACTTAGCAAGTTTTATATCTATTACATTGACGGGACTGCACGATGCGCATTGATGTTAAGGTTTAATATAACAAACCTTGGAAAAATCTACAATTGTGACATAGAAAAATTTTTTTGGTATTTAAAAGCCTGATTGCATTAAAAAATAATAAATTATTTCGCAGCCAAAAATATATTGTTTTGAATACCCCCTAAGTAATTTAAACTCGGAAATCCATGCGCCAATTACTTTGACGTTTTAACAATGACGGTAATCTAAGCCACACTTTAATCAACAAAAAAATCAATCAAAAAAGTCCCCACAATTGTACATTTTCCCACTGTCCATGTGATAATGTTTTGTACTATTGTAGAAACTGCTCCCTTGTTTTGGGTGATCACGACATCTTAGTCTTGGTCGGCAATGTAAAAAATCAAAATGTGTATCTCGATAAAAATAATACAAATTTGATGGCAATAATACAACAACAAGTTAATTATGGCGTCTTCGGTGTATGAGGAAAACAGATCATACAAAGGTGATTTTTGTAACGATCGGCTTAGAAGCAGCACTTAAATTTTGTCTGAAATCTAAAATATACCAGCTTTCTTAAAACCATTCACTAGGAATCGGGGTCACTTGTTCCCATGCTTCAACAATTCACCGCCACACTTTTGAAGGGAGAAAAACTATGTTTTACGGTCATCGGCCGAAATGACATTGCACACCTGGCCGAACGACATTGCACACCTGCACACCTGGCCGAACGACATTGCACACCTGCACACCTGGCCGAACGACATTGCACACCTGCACACCTGGCCGAAACGACATTGCACACCTGGACAAAAACGATACTGCGCTCGTTCCACGCGTCTGTGTTAATGAATTACTGTACGTTATTACTTTAGCGTTTGATAAGCGTTTTTGAGGAGTGGTTCAGGGGCGCTTTGCGACTATTATGGTGCTGCGACATATCTGTGTGCAAAATAGCAAAATTATAGAAAAATGACCCTTTGCGACCATTACCACGGAGGTGCTTATACGCCGCAAAATACGGTATACAGATTATAATTTTTGAGGAAAAGAAGTCTGCCTGATCTCGCTTAGGCAAGGCTAAATGAAATCATGTGGAACTTTGGGACAAATGTTATTAATGTTGTCTATAATCATCATATTCTTAGAACATTGTCTAAATTGTTGTGTGGAAACCGTCTATGTTCAAAGATAAGAGTTGGTAGGGACACGTCGAACAGTTAACTTTCCTCTAGAATTAGGAGTCAATATAAGAAGCTATTAATTACCTTGCAGACAATTAGAAATAGCGACGTAAAGTGGGTAACAATATACAGTATACAGTATACCTCAAGTACTATAATATCAATTCGTATCAATATATTTTTCAAGCTTTTAAAAAATTTGTATTGGTAAAAAAATTTGATGGTAAAGAAATAAGCATTTGCTTAACTTTCTTTCGATCAAAACCAGTACTAACAAAGTATCTGGCAATCTGCCAGTATGGTACAAAATCAACATAGAAATTACCTTCATGTATCCAGAACGGCCAGACAGTTTTCGACTTCCTTCGTCTCCCGATATTGCGATAAAATTCCATCGTTGTTTTGACTTTGCTTCCTTAGTTATAGGTTTGGGGCATGATTGTGTTGGTTTCGGTGGCGCGGAGTTACTAGTCGTGGCATTTTCAGATGAGTGTGGCATGGCAGTGCCTCCTGTGACACCGAGAGTATCAGGTATATTCATTGATGGTGGTAACATTATACTAGACCCAAAATGCTTCTGCATTAGCAAAGAGGGGCTCCATGGTGACTCTGGAATCATGCCACTGTGTACTGGTGGTGGTATTGGAGGCATGGCAGGATGGTATGCCACAGATTTTACAATCTTGGACATGGCATTTGGGTTGCTTGTCGTGACATTTGGTCCCGCAACTGAGGCATATGAAGGTCCAGCAGTGGCCCCTGTTGATTCAGTTGTGGCTTTTCCATGTAAATTTGTGGCATCGGATGCATTTTGTGGCTCTGGGCTGCCATCAGATATAAAATGGTCATTTTGTGATGCAATCGTTTCAATCATATGCGTCATATACAACAATATCCATGTTAAAAGGTCCATGTCAAAAGTATGGGGTGCAGTTATACTTGAATTTTGGCTAAACAAATTTTGCAATAAGTTTAACAAGCTTTTGATTAAATTTTCAGCTTTCTCAGGAACAGCGAGGCAACGTTGGCCTAGAGCGAGCAAAATAGAAAACATATGTTCTTTGGGAAGGTTCTGTGCGTCGGAGACGTGCGTAAATGATCCTAGTGTCTTTACCAAAGTTTCGGAAATGAAGTCACCCCACCAAGGAAAAGGAGATGAGTAAGACAATAGGAGACTCGTAGCTTGGACGCGAACTCTAGGGTTTCCACTACAAACCAGGTTTTGGAATAAACTAGCACATAATGAAGGGCTTATGAGAGCAGAAGGTCCGTTTTGCACACCCAAGTCTAAATTTGGGGCAAAATATATCCCATGAGGAACAGATAGCATAGTGTTAAGCATCAACTCACAAAAAGTTTGCAGTTGAGTAAAACTCGCTGGCTTAGTGGCGGGCATATCAAACTGTGGGAAATCTAGCCCTATGTTACGACTCATGGCGCCACCTAGCAGAGATTCCATGTAACAAACAGCGTGAGACACGCGATTCATTTGAACCTGCAAACGACTGCATTTTTTGTACACGGACATGAGTTTATCAAAGTTTCCTTTCTTGTTTTGCGACGATTGGGACATGGATGGTGGATTTTCCATCACCATCTCCAAAATTTTTGTCTTTCTCTTACCGCTATATTGAAAGTTTGAAGATGACAGAAAATTTTGCAGTTGGTTGCATGCAAGGCTGTATCGGCATTCTATATCGTCTTGATACGACCTCAAATAACCTATTGACCTCTGAACTGCTGACCTCCCAGCTACTGTGTCACTTATATCCAACTAAATCAACCAAAATCGGACGCTCTTCTTGGGCACTGCGAGTTTCGTCTTCAGTTTCCTTCATACTTTTCTTTGGAGGTGAAGGAGCTGAACTCTGGGGGTCAAAGTTCAAATGGTTTCTCTGATAACCAATACAAGCAGGACGACCATAGAAGCGTCCTAAGCTGACACACGATTGGGCGTTTGTGGTTCCATATCGTCCAATCACAGTTATTCGTACATATCGGCAAACCACCGGAGGTGCTAGATTACTTAAAACAAAATCATGATCGCATATATCTAACGTAACTCCAATATGCGTAAAGACAGCTCTGTTTAACGCAGCCTCCTTCGATCCCTCTGACCAACCATCGAGGACGAGAGAAGACAAATCTTGACACGACGGTATATGGATATCTGTTAGTTCAATAATTTGCCCAAAATCCAGAACAACGCTTCGGCGAGCTCCAGAGTGCATTCGCGAAACTGTCAGAACGCTAGTGGGGGGCAGACTGAAATTTAAATTGGGGATGATGACATTCATAGGTACATTTTGCTCCGTGGAACTTCTTAGTTCTGTTTCATTTGGAAGAGACTCTGCAAAAAAAGATGATAAATATTCGAATGCAGGTATGAGTCAAATATATGGTACGAAAAAAATGGCAGAATGTCAGCTACTCAGACACCCGAAGAAAATGGATTTCCTCAGAAGAAAATTTAGCAAAAGAGCCAATATTCATAATATTTCTAGATGATTAAAAATGTCTCCTGTGTGTTTGGTAGCAAGAAAACTGTGTAAAATGGTTCAAAATCAATAAATACCATCAATACTAAAACCAAAATTTAATGCCTACCTGAGGCATCCATGAATGCGGGCAGACTTCTTTTTGGGGCTGTATCTTGTGGTACTTTCTTAACAAAACTTTTTGACGAAGATTTCGCACTTTCATCCATAAATTTTGCAATATTCGGAGCAGGTTGTATAGCGTAACAAGCTAGAACGTCATTCACAGCTTCGATATGCTCCGATCCAGACTTTGGGATCATCTCCCACCCAGGCGCTGTCTGATAAGTTTGTATTCCTGTTGTTTGAAAAGGCTGAGCTCCTAAAGCAGGACTCGCCGTAGATGCGACCATATCATTATTAACTGAGATATTTGGAGTCGCATTTTCTGGATCGTTTTCAGACTCGAAACCGACAGAACATCCCTCACTTGCATCAACGCATGTGAAATGCAATGGTTGGCAATCTAAAAGTCCGAATCTTGTTAAGGAGAGTCCGTCGATAAGGTCACCTACAGCAAGTCCGCGCCGCACTCCCAGACTTCCTGGTGTTACTAAATCGTGTATATTGAGTTCCTCATTGCTAAAATATCTCTCCCAGGCTTGTTGTTTCGCAGCATTTTCCGTCGCACTCAACAGTGTCGTGCCACTGGTTTGTGAAAGATTCCTATGACCTCCTGTGACAAACTCAACAGTGAAACGATCGGGGTCAAAGGGCGTTCCATATAACCCATAAGCTCCACGTAAATAGGCATGCATTGGATGAATATTTTCTTTCATTAGAGTTGAAGATTTTGCGAGTGCCGAGGCACATTTTTCTAACAACTCCATTAGATTTGAACTTCGACCTTCTCCCTTTTGAACCTCAGTTGCCACTATGGCACTCAAAATTTGAAAAAGGCAATACAATCCATGAGCAGCCTCCACCTTGCTCTCTATCGCTATTTCCAAGCATTCCATAACAGTATCGCTCAATAATTTAGTGCTCGACAATTTTTCAATCTTTGAACCAATTTTCAGCCCAGCGGTCTTGATATTTAACACCGTATTGAATATTAAACGCAATGCACGAACGGAAACATCTCTGCCGGAATCCAAAAAACAAGATTTCAAAAACTTTCTCAAAGTATAAACGCTATCGACTAGTTTTGTTGTCCTTTCTTTTTTGTCAGAAACTTTTTTCGGGCTTTCCTCCCCGAGAGTAGCATCCAAATTTTCTCCATACCTGACTGATTTCTTAATTTTTCCATCAAAGAAGCAAATCAACCAGGCTAAGGTTTGAGATGGATCAAGAGATCTGCAAGTAGAATATTAGCAAGAACTTAGTCGAAGAGAGTGGCGAAAAAAGATATAAGAAAAAAGTTCATAATGTTAAATCTTAAAATTGGGATATGAAGAATGTCAGCTATAGGGATGCACGTTTCAGATATGTATTTTAATCAAATCTACAATAATTTGAAAAATCGAATCATTTTTTTAAAAAAAAAAACTCATTGTCAATTGTTTTAAGATACTATATTAGTTTACAAAACTCAAAAACATATTCATTGTTCAATCGACACTGAAGAAAAAACGAAATAGCTGTGTATTGATTGTACGATTGAACACAATAGAATTAGCAAAAAGTTTTAATGAAAAGTCACCAAATAGCCAATTATTTTAACAATGTTTGCATCCAAGGCAACGACAGCTCTTCATATACGCGAAACAAGAGGAATCCTTTAGAATCAAAACATATTTTTTGAAATGCTAAGAATCGATTTAAATTAACATTAATTCGAACATATTTGATTCGAAAATTCGGAAACTTGCATCTCTAGTCAGCTACTCTGCTGCTCAGACATCAGAAGAACACAGGCTTAATCAAAACAAATGTAGCAAATGGCAATATTTCATGATATATTTCATACTTAGAAGATTAAAATGTTTTTTTTTCAAGTATTAGGTGACAATCAAACTGTAGAAAACGGACAGAATCTTCGATGCTGCTATGAAATAGCAACGTTGAATGTTTTGTCTTTTTCCTACAGTACGATTGTCACCAAACACTTGAAAAAAAAATGATGAACATTTCAGGCACCCAAAGAAAAGCAAATTCTGTCGTCTGTTGTTTTATAGCCACTTCTGTGGTGCATCACCCTGTCCAAGGCTCTGTAACAGTGGTAACTAAGAGACAGACAGGGTTGCAATTGTTGGAAAGATATGATCTTTTACTGTTCGGCTTAGCCTACCCAAGTTATCACACCTTGGGTTAAGTAGTGGGCATGGATAAGCGAGTCGGACTCGCCGGGACTCGAAACCGAGATCTTCAACCTGCGATGCCAACATGTTTAACCACTAGGCCATCGCACTCACTATTGTAATTTATCCTTTGATGGTCTAAACTGGCTATTATGGGAACTACAAATTCCTACATACATATTACTCATGCTCTAGATAGGATAGAACTTCATTTTAATATGAAATAAACTTTACGTGTTAGGTTGTTTTATTGGATATTTTTCTTGTTTGTCTGAAGTTAATCAAACCTTACAAATGTAGTTAAAATTTCATAGAAAAAGTTGTTTTTGCTTTAAAAATGTAAATATTTAGCTGATATGAATACAGAAGTCCCCTCCTACCTTGTAGCTTGTTTGTCTGAGATTAAAGAAACCTTATAAATGTAGTTGTAATTTTATGGAAAAAGTTGTTTTTGTTTTAAAAATGTAAATATTCAGCTGTTATGGATACAGAAGTCCCCTCCTACCTTGTAGCAGCCACGGATTTTGAAGCGTTAACGATTATTCCATTGCCTTTTTTACTCTCGTTCGGATCAGCTGTTTCCATGGCTCCGACCCAGTTTAAAATATCCAGAGCTGCGGTCTTCTGCGGCAAAGACTTTGCAATAAATATCCCACCACTTGAGGTGCTGTTGGCATCTTGTTCACAAAGGCCGTTAAGTAACTTCTTATGTAGAGATCGAGAGCACATGAGACTGTATCTCTGGGTCCTGAAATGTATAAAACAGGATTGCGACTTTCATATATATATATATATATATATATATATATTAAGAAGAGATAGTTGATGTCACCATTGTCCAGGGCAGATACTACTCACTGCACTTTACCATGACGATTCAGTTTCGTTTGGGATGTTTTCTGTTTAGAGTGCAGTTGCTGGTACTCCACCTTTTAGTAGCTCTTGCCTTGAGTGAATTTCAACAAAAAAATATATATATATACATCAATCTAATCTAATTTTAAAATCTAATTATACCATTTCCAATCAAACTTTCGAATCCATTCAATTTAAAAATATGATGAAAAATTTAAGCAGTAGTCACATTTTTCCGTTACACAAGATTCGAGATGGCCTAGTGGTACACGTGGTGTCATTGCAGGTCAAGGATTTCACATTCGAGTCCTTGTTAGTGAACTTTGCTAATCCCAGGGTGTAATAATTTGTGTAGGAGTAAGCAGAATGCACAACAACACTAGCCCTGTCCACCTATAGGTGGCCATAGGATCATGAGTAACTATGGAAATTGCAATTCTAATATTGAACTTCATTTCAGAGTATGTAATAAATAGTGGGCGGGAGGGCTTGGTGGCTGAACATGTTGGCATCGCAGGTTGAAGATCTCGGATTCGAGCCCCGTCGAGTCCGGCGCGCTTATCCATGCCCACCACTCCACCCAGGGCGTAATACCTTGGGTAGGCTAAGCCGAACAGGAAAAGATCATATTTTTCCAGTAATGGTAACCCTTTCCGTCTATAAGTGGCTGCTGTTACAGGGCCTTGGACAGGGTGATCAACTCTAAGAAGTGGCTGTAAAAAAAATAAATTAAATCAGATTAAGAGGTTTATCTTGAGCCTTGTTACGCCACCTAGTGTGGAGCAAATAAGGTGAAGTTATTGAGCATTGCACCAAGGCTGTGGTTACAGTCCCTCGATAAAAGGCAGCTGCCTATGCGTTTACGCTCTTTTTCAATCAGCAGTCTAGTTATGTTGAGCATTTGCCACGTTGATCTATCGCTGACCCGTGCTTAGCAAAATTCGCCTAATAACTTCTGTCTACTAGGTTGAAGCGTTTAATCAAACTTTGCTATACTCAAACAGGGTTCGAACCTCTGTCTTTCGTTTAGATTATTCAACGATTACCTTTCATGAGGGATGTTCGATCTCTGTGATTTATTGACAGTAATCGATATTTCTTGTAATCTGTTGCAACCTTTCTTTCTCCATTCATCTGAGTGGGAGTCTAGAGAAGAAAATTATAATATTAAATAAACAGTGTGAAAAGATGACACCCAGGGGGCGTACGACAAAGCGTGTATTGGATTTGCAGGATGCCAGCTACCGTAATCTGTCGCTCAGACACCCGAAAAAATGGGTTAAATCGGAAAATTAAGCAAACATGTAATATTTTATGATCTATCTCTTGCTAGAAAATAAAAATCTTCTTTGAGTTTCTAGTAGCAACAAAACTGTGGGAAAGGTTCAAAATCATCAACACTGCTATAAAATAGCAGTGTTGATGGTTTGAATCTCTTCTCCATTCATCAGAAGAAAATAACATTTTGGATACGCAAAGAAAAAGTGTCACATTGACGTAAAGGTCATTTCACTTATGGAAGGTTGACATCAAGTGGCCTTTAGTTCCGGCCTTGCTTGAGATAGCTTCGATGAAAAAATAATAATTATCGGAGACGATAGCCTAATTGATCAGGAATTTAAATATTTCGAACCCCTTTAGTGATTAGTCGAGTAAAGCGCGATCTTATTCAAATATATTTGATTCATAATTGTTCAACTTACCCCCGATTTTGGATCGTTTCCCAGCAGAATTGCTTGCATCCTGAATAGAAAAAATGGATAAGATTAAGCCGTCATAAGTCGTGATATTACATTGAGTTGTAGGTTCAGACTTGGAAAAATGTATTTTATGTGCATTGGTAAAAAACAAAGTAAAAGGAGCAAAGTAAGTAGTAGATGGTCCTACCATCACCCAGGGCAGATACCACCCACTGCACTTTATCATGGTGGTTTAGTTCCGTTTGGGATGATTTCCTCTTAGAGTTCAGTTGCTGGTACCACATCTTTTAGTAGCTCTCTGTTATTAAGTGGCCGTTAGTTGGTTGCTCTTAGGCACTGCTTCCGGCCTTGCTGAGAGTGAATTTCAATAAAAATTCTATGTAAAAGATGGTTTTGTATCGCCCAGGACAGAAACCACACACCATGACCTACTATAGCAGTACAGTGGTGCATGAAAATTAATGCTCCACACAGCTGCTGGCTTTGTATTTCAAGAAGTTTTTCAACGTAGTAGTGGCTCATTTAATTCCTTTCAGATGCAGCTTTCCTCCTTGTTTAGAGTGAATTTCAGTGAAGATAGAACACTAGTAAATGAGGTATTGTACAGAATAGAAAAAATAGAAAAAAATATTTGAAATTTCAGGTATACAGTATGGTTAAAAGCATACAATTATTATCCTTCATCCTTCAGTTCGCTCTAAGAAAGGTCAGAAACAGCACAGCACTTAAAAGATCAATCGAATTGCAAAGATATAGTACCAGCAACTGCAATTGGAAAACATTCCAAACAGAACTGAACCATATGGTAGAGTGCAGTGAGTGGTATCTGCCCTGGGTGATGATAAAAGCATCTACCACTTCTTATTTCCTTTCAGATGCCTCCTACGACACTCAGGAAATACGTTAAGACTATTCCTGAGTCTGTAACTACAGGTTTTTAGTTTTAATTGAATTGAAATGTACGACTATTGTGGGGGCGTTGGCCTAGTGGTTAAACATGTTGGCATCACAGGTTGAAGATCTCGGGTTCGGGTCCCGGCGAGTCCGGTTCGCTCATCGATGCCCACCTCTTAACCCAGGGTGTAAAAACTTGGGTAGGCTAAGCCGAACAAGAAAAGATCATATCTTTCCAGTAATTGTAACCCTATTCGTTTATAAGTGGTCGTCGCTGCAAGGAATTGGACAGAGTGATCCACTCTAAGAAGTGGCTATGAAAAAGAAAATAATCAAGTGTAAAATGTTCACACCTCAATATGCACAAGCACAGCTCTGTGTCTAGATTCTTTGATAATTCCTCGACTAGCAATAGTTACCACTCCACCTATACCACTCGCATCCGTGTAGTCAGAAAGATTCACTGGTCCAAACAACACTGAAGATCTGAAAAAAGGTGATATGTAACATAGGGCTGGAAGAATGTCAGCTAATTACTCCTCAAACATGTGAAGAACAGAGAGGTCTAAATAATTTTACGATCTATATAAGAGAATGCTGGTCATGGAACAAGGGGTGGTAAGAAAAGGGTAACGTGGAAACAAAAGAATTTTACTGATAAATATTCTATACCCTGTAAGTATGAGCTTTAGAATGGTCCTAACGTATTTCCTGCATGTCGTAAGAGGTGACTATAAGGAAGGAAAGAAGGGGTAGATGGTTTTGCCTTCGCCCAGGACAGATACCACTGCACTCACTGCTTTTTACCATGATGGTTCAGTTCCGTTTGGGATGTTTTACGTTTAGATAGCAGTTGCTGGTACTACATCTTTTAGTAGCTCTTTGCTATTGAGTGGCTGTTGGTCAGTTCTCTTTGGGAGCCGCTTCCGGTCTTGCTTAGAGTGAATTTCAATGAAAAAAAAATATTCGATTCGAATATGAAACCAGAAGAAATTCAATTTTTCGTCGTCCCCACTCTAGAGGTGAATGACAAAAATACGGTAAGATGATGTAACATAGTAACGTAGAAGATATTTCTCACCCATCTTGATTCATACTCTCGTTATGTTCTTCAGTCCCAGAGCTGTCAATCATACCAGAAGGCAGAGGCTCGTTCAATGAAGCATGCACAGTTTCTTCTATGACATCACTATCTGGTTCAGGCTCATCGGCAGTGGCCTAAAGTGAAGATAAAAGAGGAAATGAGAATGGGCAAAGAATTGAAAATACACTTTCAGCTGGACATGTACTATTGTTCTGATGTAAGGTTTGAATCCTGTGGGGTATGAATATATTATATATGAGGTGTACACCGACACCTCACCAGTGTATGGTGATGCACGTAAGCGCTGCTTATGGCTTCCTCCACCAACCATGTTCAAGCCCAGGAAAAATGAGAGAAATGCCAAAACCTTCATATCAATTCAGAAAATGTGTACCGTACTTATGCTATGCTCATTACTAGATCTTGAGAATATTATTTATCTTTAAATAAGTTAAAATGTATCTTTTTTTCTAAAACACGACTGAATTCAGAATGTATTCGGTATTTCATATTTGGAATTATTTTTCAGAATGCATTCGAAATAGTAAATTTTTTTTAATCAGTTTGGTTGACATTTAAATTTTTTAGCCTCAGATATATCATGGAATACTGCTCATTTGATGAATTTCCTTCGGGTTGAACCCATTTCTTCGGGTGAGTAGCTGGCATTCTGTTACCCTTGCTGAAATATTCCTTCTCACCTCTTCTACGACTGGGTCTTCATACACAATCATAGAATCTTCGTTCTGTACAATCGCTCCATTTTGTTCTGATTCTGATTCTCCGACAAAGGATCCGGACCAATAGACATCTTCTTCTAACGATTTAAGTTCATCGGCATGCACTAGAGATAGAGAAAAAGAATGTTTTGAAATATTTACCGTTTTACCATCGCCCAGGACAGAAACCACTTTACCATGACTGTTTAATACCGTTGAGGATGTTTTCCGTTTAGAGTGCAGTTGCTGGTACAATACCTTTTAGTAGCTCTCTGTGCTCTCAAGTGGCCGTTAGTTGGTCCCTTTCAGGCGCTGCTTCCAGCCTTACTCAGTGTGAATTTCAACAAAAAAAAAAAATTTCAAGTAAGGCTGCTCAGAATACTCCATGCATATTTTGCGAATTTATCATTCATTCAAAAAAGAATCAAAAAAGTTCATTTTTTTGGAAAAAAAAAGTAAATGTGATCTTGATCTAATTGTAGATTCAAAATATATTCATTTTGCCCAGCACGCGTGGTTACGATCATTTTAGATTTTTTTTTTATTTTACTAAAATTCACACTGAGCAAGGTCAGAAGCAATGCCTAAAAGAAACCAACTAACGGCCACTTAACAGCAAGGAGATAAAACCAGCAACTGCACTCTAATCGAAAAACATCTCAATAGAACTGAACCGCCATAAGAAAACGCAGTGAGTAGTATCTGCTCTGGGCAATGGTAAAACCATCCACCACATTGGGACTATTCTAAAGCCCTAACATATTTCCTGCATGTCTTAAGAAGGGACTAAAAGGAAACAAAGAAGTGGCAAAATGGTTTTACCATCGCCTAGGGCAGATACCACTCGCTGCACTTTTCTGATTGGAATGGTTTCCACTCAAGAGTGCAGTTGCTGTAGCCACAATTGGCGTAGGTCTTTCCAAATAAGTGGCCGTTAGTTCGTTTGTGCTTCAGAAAAGGCTATTAAAACCAAAGAACTAAACTATCGTTTTGATAGTGAGAGACATCCTTCAATAAGAGCTAAGTTAGTTACCAATCTTAATTCAACAACTAGATCTTGAAGTTACTCACTAGATGCAATTTCTTGTTCGTTACAGATCTTCAGGGCTCCAACGATGATTCTCAGACTACTTGCACCAACTCTCACCCGCATGTATCCCTTGATCACAACCAAATCACCGACTTGGATCCCAGTGAAGCATTTCTTACATATTGCACAGATCTGAAAATAAGTAGTTTATAATTTATGTACAAGGTAATGGTATTATATTATTTTATTTTATTAAGTGATGGATTTAAAATTGTCCAAGGCAGGTAGCACTCACTGACACAGAGCAATTAGCTGTGTTCATTAGGGGAGTCATGCCGAATTTTTCAATTTATGAAAGATATCTCACTTTGCGTTCTATTCATGGAAGAAGGAACTAAACTAAAGGAACAGTCTAGTTCCAGAGGGAAAGTATCCCAACTTGATAACCAGTGCCCAGAAAAACACCTTTCTATTTGAATCAACTTGTTCAGGTGAAGCACTTTCCAGCAAAATTGTCAGAATTCAAAAATCAATATCGCAATCGATTGACCGATGAACACCTTCCTCTGAAATTACACCTCGCTTTGACAAACTTATTAAAGTTAAAGTCAATGTCAAGCTGGACATCAAATTGATTTGGGTTTTTTTTCTCGTTAGTTATTCGTTATTTGTTAGTACGTGCTTTCATGTTTTATAATTTTCATTATAATTACTTCAGTATTTTCATGCGCCTCCATACGTACTCTGAAATTCGACCCCGACACCAAAAAAGGTTGGGTACCACTGCTCTAGTAGCTTTTCGCTATAAAGTGGCCGTTAGTTGGTTCCGTTTAGGCACTGCTTCCGGCCTTGCTCAGACTGAATTTCAATGAAAACGAAGAAAACTTTGAAAACTGTCATCTCGAATCCTTTTTCTTCATAAATTGTAGACACTCACAGTTTTCTTGTTTCCATCCATTAGAACAAACTCTTTTGAAGTGGAATCCTCTGTTTTCCTCTCAGAAACGACGAGCAGAACTGGGTTTTGTATGTCTGCGTCCATGACATCATCAACAAAGTTCATCGTGAGCTGTGGATATAAAGTGTATTTCTATGATTTAAAACAGCCAATATAAATCCTTTTTAATAAAATTCAATTTAAGCAAGGCCGAAGCAATTCCCAAAAGTATTCAGCTAACAGCAACTCAAATACTGAAGAAATATCACAAAATGTTGTACCAGCGAATGTGCTCTTAAGGCTACAATACACGTGAAGTTGTGTTACTGATGCGTTGTATTACGCTTCGGGTAATAAAATAAAAACAGCAACACACGTCTACATTGTTCAGCGATAATCGTGTTCACATGCCTACAAAGCACAAACTAAAAAAACGAAATGAGCGCTCTGCGTTAGCTTTCATAGCAAACCGTTCTGTTTCATTAAAAAAGGTAAAAAATGCATGCAGAGCATCGCACTTGCGTAAAACGAAAGGGTAAAATACAACAAACCTAGAAAAAACGCAAACGTGTAGCGAGACATTTAAACTTAACAAGCATGGGAATTCTTATTATCACTTTTGTCACTTTGAGTTTGCTCTAATTAAGACCGAAAGCAGTGACTAAAGGAGCCAATTAACTCTAAACAACTAACTCAAATGACAAGAATAGGATAGGATTTAATTTTTATCCTGCGAGAGAGGAAAGCCGACAATGCAGCCTAACCATATGGCGAGCCACGACCTCTCGTGAAGCTACTAGTTCCGAATCGGGGTGAGGGATTTTAATTATCGTATTTCTCATTTTTGCTGTGCATGGACCTGTTTGGTGGAGAAGCCGTAAGCAGCGCCTACATGAACCACCATGCACCGACGAGGCGTCCAGCAGACCTCTCGCATATAATCATCATCCCTCACAGGATTCGAATCTGATTCATGGCGATCGAAGATGCGTAGTTCGAAGCATATTCCCAACGCTTTTACCGATTGAACTAACCGGACTTTGAAAAAACCATACTAACCAAGTGATTAACTTTTGGAAACTTTTCATCGACTACAGAAGAATATTTCGATTTGGTTTCTCTCTTCGACACCGGTGCTACAACTTTAGAATGATGGCGCCACTTTCTTCGCTGTTCGTTACGCAATATCTCGTTCTTACTTGTAGTAAGGCCCGGATGCTTGAGTAGAGTTACCTGAAAAAATAGGAATGCAGAAATAAATAAAGTCAGTAAAGCTAAATTTAAAGATCTATATCACTAGCAAAAGATCTAAGTTAGTTCTTATATGTGAGCGGTGCTTACAAAATAAAACAAGAAGATTTTAAACAAACACGTCTAGGTAATAAGTGGTAGATGGTTGTACCATCGCCCAGGGCAGAAACCACTCACTGCACTTTATTATGATGGTTCAGTTCCGTTTGGGATGTTTTTTGTTTAAGAGTACAGTTGCTGGTACTACATCTTTATTAGCTCTTCGCTATTGAATGACCGATGGTTGGTTCCTTTTGGGAGCTGCTTCCAGCCTTGCTTAGAGTGAATTTCAATAAAAAATAAAATAAAAAAAATAGACTTTAGGCATGAAAAACATTCGATTTCTTTACAGTCATTCATTTCCGTGTATCACACTCAGCAATGCTCTGGAACGGCGGTTGCTGACCAGCGAACATGTTTAGTATCGTTGGAAAGACATGATCTTTCGACTTGGTTGAGCCTACCAAAGTTATTACACCCTGAGTTTGGTTTAGGAGGTGGGCATGGATTAAGGATTAGGTATTGCTGAATCTGGGAATAGAGATCTTCAATCTGCGATGTCAACATGATAACTGCAAGGCTGAGGCTGATAACTGAGACTCGAACCCGAGATCTTTAATCTAAAATCTTCAATGATTAATTTGATAAATAGCCAGATTAGCACGGGAAAAAAATTATGAAAATGATAATATTCTAAATAAATCACATGCAGAAAAAAATTAAATACCTTGATATCTGCTCCGGGTTTCAGTTTTCGTGCAAGTACAAACTTCAAGTCAATATGACTTATATTGGTTGGTCTTGGGAAGACCAACTCAAAAAGATGCTCACTCCAACTCAGACTGAAAAAGATGATAAACCGTATCTGCTATAATCTGCTATAACATATTGAGTATGTGTTTTAAGAAGGGCAGAAAAGAAAAGGTAGTAGATGGTTTCAGCATTGCCCAGGGCAGATACTATTCATAGCACTTTACCATAGATGGTTATCAGCATTGCCCAGTGCAGATACTATTCATAGCACTTTACCATAGATGGTTTCAGCACTGCCCAGAGCAGATACCATTTATAGCACTTTACCATAGATGGTTGTCAGCATTGCCCAGTGCAGATACTATTCATAGCACTTTACCATAGATGGTTGTCAGCATTGCCCAGTGCAGATACTATCAAAAGCACTTTACCATAGATGGTTGCCAGCATTGCCCAGGGCAGATACCATCCATTGCACTTTACCATAGTTACATTCAAACAATATTATGATACCATGATCCAGACTATTTGTTTCACATTTTGAGTTAATTCGATTCAGGGCTTTTCAAAAAATTAAGAAGCATTACAAACAGGGCCAGGCAAAACCAAATCATTTGGAATTTGAATCCGATTCGAATAATAACTTTGAACCAAATCATTACTTTCGTATAAATAACAAATATCCCATTTTCACTATCACAACTCGTCTTCAGCGTCTTCAAAAATTATTAATATTAGCATGAAAATGTTGAGAAATACAACTGATTTCGGTCAAATTTGACCAGATCATTTTGTTCTCAAAAATAAAAACCCATCTTCATTTAGCAAGTTGATGCGTCTATGACTGATTCACAAGTAATTTGAATGATTGAAGCTCCGAATTTTCAAGTATGATTTGTCTCCTTTGGCCTTGCTCCAAGCGAATTTTAATAGAAAAAAAAAATAAAAAAAAATTTAATAAATAGCTTGATTAGCACTGAAAAAAAAAACATTGTCATTTAGCAAGTTGTTGCGTCTATGGCTGATTCACTCTCCGTTAACTTACATAGCAAACCGTTCATTTGCGTTGAAAAACGTAAAGAGCTGTATGCAGGCAGAACATTGCGCTTGCGTAAAACTCAACGACAAAATAAAACAAAAATAGAAAAAACGCAACCTACACAAACGCGTATTGTGGCCTTAAAACTCTTCTGAAACACTCCTTCAAAACAAAAAAAAATTCTGTTACACATGCACCGAACACTTACAAGTCAGGTTGAAGTCTCCAGGCTCTTGTATAAGAAACTGCATCAGGAGAATAATGTTCATTAGCGTGTCGTAGGTGTCTTCTATGAGGTTGTTGTTGTTGAACTGCAGGCTGAGCTGTTCCTGGAAAAATGAGAATTTTTTTTATTAGATTCAGTGTTACACATGAGCGAAGGTTGTAGAATGGATTGGCAGAACATTTACTACTCAGGCACTTAGGAAAATTGCTGCCAGCAGAAGAAACTCTAGCCAATGGGCCATATTTCATGCATGTCTGGGTCTGGTATCAACTAAACTGTAATAAAAGTTTCAAAACCATCAATATTGCTATGAAAAAGCAGTGTTGATAGCTTTGAAGCCTTTTTTTGTCCATCTAAGGAAATAGATATTTTCGGACAGTTCCGAACGATTCCGTCACTCTGCGGTATTATAAGGATTGCCTTATCTGAATAGCTAGATATTACAGTATGCCTATAAAAGTATCTCAATTTCTTCATTTATATATCAATTTTTTATTTCCAATCGTCCAATGTAGTTGCACAGGAAAAATGAGTATAAGCTCGAAGGTTTAAAAATCCTCATCCCTGATTTGGGACTGGTGTCCACACATTAGGTCGCTAACTGCGACATGTATAGGAGAAAATAATGGAATAATTTTCTAGAATCAGAAGTCATATAATAAACAAAGACATTCTGTTATCAGCTTATAATTTGCATGTAAATTTACTCTTGAGTTTGAGAAAAAAATTTGAAAAAATAATTTTGTTGATTCCGAATTGTTGAAATGTAATAGAATAATTTATGATTAGGAGATAGTAGTGAATCGAGCCGAATATTTGGGACAGCCCTAAATATGGTTAAGAAGCATGAAAGGATTAAAATGAAGTTCTGTCAATATGCGGGAGGTCTGCTGAACGCCTCGCCGGTGCACGGTGGTTCATGTAAGCACTGCTTATGGGTTCCTCCACCCACCAGGTCCATGCACTGGGAAATGAGAAGTATGATAATCCAAAAAACCTTCAATTCGATTCGAAACTGGTGTTTGCACGGAAGGTCGTGTTTGCCATATGACTAAGCTGTATTCGCTCAGGAAAGGAAATTCCGCAGGAAAAAAATGAAAATACTATCCTATTCATTCTCTATCCTTATTGTAAAATTAAGATTCTTAACTTCACCTTGCTTCCTATGGGCAGCTTTCTCAGGCTGTGGAGCATTGAAGTATGGACTTGGTTGACCGGTCGGACCCGAGCCTAAGCCGGAGTAGAACGAGACTTCTGTCCAGCATACTGGAGCAGTGGCCGTGAATCTTGGACGTAGCGGTTCAAACCTGGTACAAGAAATTTTAGACTGGTAAGGTTGAGGTTTACATATTTATTATTAAGAAAATCAAATTTTAAGAAGTGGTGAGTGGTTTAACTATTGTCCGGGGCAGATGCAACTCACTGCATATTACCATTACGTTCAGGGCTGCCCGAAATATTTGATTAGATTCAAGATTCGATTTTCTTAGTGATTCGAAATCAACATATTATTTTTTGTTAATAATATATGCTGTTTCGTATATTCGTCTCAATTCATGAAAATTGTTCGATTTAATTCTGAATTCAACAGATAGTCCATGTTTTCTGCTTTTAATGCAGCTGCTGGGCATTGTTCTTAGCTATTGATTGGCTGTTAGCTAGATTCTTTTAGGCTCTACTTCTGGCCTTCCTTGCTTGAAGGTAAATTTTAGTAAAAATATGTCATAGAACACAGAGACATGCTCCCAGTCAAAAAAAAACGCCAGAGCAGGTTTAGTTAAGCACGAGTTACCGATAAATCATGGCGACTAGATGCGATCTATCTGTGACTTGTGCTTGACAAAAGGGAGTTTTTGATTGGACTAGTGCAGCGGTTCTCAACCAGTGAGCCATGGAAACATTTTGAAATGGGCCATAGAACAATTTAAAAAAGCTAGATTTATTGAAGAATTTAGTTTCATTTGAGCAACTATACGTAATTTTACAGGAATAATGGCTTGGGGAGGAATTGGATTTTTTTGATTTGATTGGAACATAGCGGTAAAAAGTGGATAACGTGGTAGATGGTTTTACCACTCACAATTACCACTCACTGCACTTTACTATGCAGTAGAATTAATTTGTTGGCAATACATCTGGTATCAGCTCTTCGCCATTTCAGTGGCTGCCGGTTAGCTCCTTTCAAGCGTTGCGTTCAGCCTTGCTTAGAACAACTTCAATAAAAAAAAAAAAATACAAAGATGATGTCATCATGTCACCTAGGGGAGATACAACTCACTGCGTTCATATTAATCAAATTATATTAATATTGAGACTTACTTTGTGAGTTGCACTAAAGTCTTCAAGTTGTCTGTTGTCAATGGATGATTCACAAGAAGCATCGCAGGAGTTAGTTTGACCTTCTTACTCTCAGTGGTCGCCGGTCCATCTACTTGGTCATTGGTTTGGGTAGAAGAACCAGGCATTGTAGAAGGTTGTGACGTGCCTTGGATAGATTGTTTGGCTGTGTTCGTGGGGTGTTTGCCGATCTGTGTAAATTGTTAATATTATATTGGGCAGGTACGAGCTTAGAAATGTCTCGACGTATTTCATGCATGTCGTAAAAGGTGATTAAAAGGAAATAGATAAGTGGTACAAGGTTTTACTACGGCCCAGGACAGATACTGCTCACTGCACTACCATGGTAGTTGAGTTCTATGTGGGATGTTTTCAGCTTAGAGTGTAGTTGCTGACACTTGAACTCCCAAACTCTTTGCCATTTGAGTTGTCATTAGCTGGCCCCTTTTAGACACTACCTGTGTCTTTGCCTAGGTTCTATAAAAAACAAACTTAAAAAAAAAAAAAAAGCGAACTTCTGTAAAAAAAATTAATAATGAATTGGGGGTGGTGCAACTGTTTGCAACGCCTGTAATATGCGAATGATACTTATTTTGACGAAATAAGCCTAATGATAAGGAATTTCAAAATCTGTTTATTTGAAACAAAAAACAGATTTCTATTTTGAATTTGGAATTGTGTGGAACTTCAAATAACAGAAATTATAGTTATTTCAATTTTTGAAATTATGTGAACAAATCAATATGAATGTTGCATAGATGACATATACCATGATTCATAATCCTTTTCTGAATGATAGCAGTGGTAAATGGTGTTACTATGGGTCAGAGCAGATACCAATCATTGCACTCTACTATGGTGGTTCAGTCTGCCATTCGATGTTTTCCACCTGAGGCGCAGTTGCTGGCACTACATTTTTAGGTAGTTCAATGCTATTTAAGTGGCCGTTAGTTGTTTCCTTTTAGGTGATGCTTCTGGCCTCGTTTCAAGCAATTTCAATAAAAACATAAATAAAAATGAAAGTAACAAGCTTTAATAAGATTTCTAAAACAAATATATATTCGTACAAAAGCTTCACTAGGATGAAGGATTCAGGATTGAATCATGGACAACGGTTTTCTTCGAACTTCACTAATATGCATTTCATAGAATATACAAATTAATATTGGGTAACTCATTATGTTTAGAGTATCTTGCCTCACCTTCAAGAACACAAGTTTTCCAGAGTCAGTGGATGCACAGAGCCTCTCGGTGCCAGAGCAGTAAGTAAGAGCAGTGAATTTCTCAAGAACGGTCAAGATAGATGTGGCTTCTACATTGCTGTTTTCCTCTCCTTGATCGACTTCAGTAGTGGATATGACCTGTTGTACTGTTTCTGGGGAGTTAACTGGAGTTACTGAAAAAAATGTCACAAATTTCGTCAACGAAACAAAGTGGTGTAATATCGTGCCACAGCTGGTGAAAGCGAAACAAAATAATTTGCAAAAGTTTCGAAATTTTATTCGCTGTGATTAAAACTTTAGCGTGGTGGCTAGGTGGCGTTCAAAGCATGTCAAAATGATGAAGTACTTTAATTAACGAGATTGTATGACGTTTATCAAATGACAAATTGGGATTCAGATGTGATTACTTCAGTATGGAAAAATAGTAATTTTAATCTTGTTTATATAAACTTTACATTTACAAACTTCATCAATTGAGTATTTGAAAAATTTGTTCGAAACGTTGATGTCGTTTTTTCAGATGGACAAAAAAGCTTCAAACCATCAACACTGCTATTTCATAGCAGTATTGATGATTTTGAACCTTTTTACTACAGTTTGATTGCTACCAGAAACTCAAGAAGAGTCATTTAATCCTCTAGCAAGAGAGCAAATAAGACGTTTTTTTGAGACTCTAGCACTCAAGATAAGACATTTTCATCACCCAGCTGGAGTTAATTTTCAATGATTTTGAACCTTTTTCCACAGTTTGGTTGCTACCAGACATTCAAGAGGCACTTTAGTCTTCTTGTGAACGATTTAACATTAACTATTAGCTAAATTTTCTTTTGTTGAAAGTTACTTTCTTCGGGTTTATGAGTAAGGAGTAAATGATATTCTGCCGGTTTGACTGGGGAGTACCGGTATATGTAAAAGCAAGGTTGAAAAGAATCTTACCAGAAAAAATTTCTGCTGGATTCGTCTTGAAAACAGTTTCCAAGGTTGAGAGATTGATGACATTTATTCCACCAGCTTGTGTTAGCCCAAGAAGGAATGTCGGCCCAGAAGCAGTCGGACTGAGAAAAAATGTTATTGATAAGATTTTATTTAAATCAGGAACAACACCATTTCCCGGGTTGGATCAAAGTGTTTTCAAAATTATCAACATATGAGTTTAAGAGGGTTCCCTGAAGACGTCCAGAAAGTCTATTTGAGCTAGGTGACCTTAACATCATTTTCTTCAGATGGATGATGAATCATAAAGTCACTTCTAAATAGTCCTAACGTATTTCCTGCGTGTTGTAAAAGGCGACTAAAAGGAAGCAAAAAAATGATAGATGCTTCTAACATTGCCCAGAGAAGATACCACTCACCACACTTTACCATGGTGGTTCAGTTCAATTTGGGATGTTTTCCGCTTAGAGTGCAGTTGGTTCTTTTCAGAAGATGCTTAATTGTAACACTGCCTGGCGCGAATTTCAATAGAAAAAATGAATGAAGGAAACGATCCTTATCAGGTCTTAAAATTAAAAGTGTGATGCCAATTGGCAGGATCTTGTTTTTTTCAGGTGTCCAAAATATTTTATTTGAATGGGCATAAAAGCTCCTAAACCATCACCACTGTATTGATGATTCTGAACCTTTTTCTACGATTTGGTTGCTACCAGACATTCAAACAGTTTCTTTTATCTTCAGCAAAGATATTTATCCCAAAATGTTGCCTAAAATGCTGTTCATTTCCTTTGGTTGTATGAGTAACTGTCATTCTGCAACTCTTTGCGACACAAACCTCTCATTCCCATCACTCTTTCCCACTCTCTGCTCCTCCTTATTGTCCTTCATTGATGGCTCTTCCTCCTCTCCATCCATACTGTCTACATCTTCATCATCATCTTCAAACGAGGAACGAGCAAAGTCAGGTGGAAGTATCAGTAGCTGAGTGTAAATCGGTGTCTCCGTCCATATTTCACCTGCGAAGATATCAGTTAATTAGTCCAGATCACGAAACTGTGTTCCAATGGCAAAATTTTTTTTGTCGCTTTTCGATATATGTAATTTCAAAATATAGCTGGTATGTGTTTCGTAGGTCACATTAGAGGAGAAATGCCCCTCTCCCTTCAATGAGAAAGACTGCACCCTGAATAGAAAACATCCCAAATGGAACTGAACTGCCATGTAAAGTGTAGTGAGTGGTATCTACCCTGGGCGATGATAAAATTATCTACCACTTCTTTGTTTCCTTTAAGTCGCCTCAATTGGTCACACAAGAAAGATGCTAAGACTGTTTTAAAGCCCATACTCAAAGATACAAAAAAAAAAACTGGAGAGTACTTCCTTCTTTGTCAACATTTCTCAAACCAGATTAACACAAATCCTTATTTTGCTGCTTACAAGGCATTACAAACCATTAATTTTGATATAAAACTAACAAGACCTTTGAACGAGCCTTAGAATAGTCCTAACATATTACCTGTGTGTCATAAGAGACAACTGAAAGGAAACAAAAAATTGGTAAATGGTTTTACCATAGCAGAGAGCAGATACCACTCACTGCCCTTCACTATGACGGTTCAGTTCCGTTTTTGACATTTTCCGCTTTAGAGTGCAATTGCTGGTACTACATCTTTTAGTAGCTCTTTGCTTTTAAGTGATCTCTAGTTGGGTTCACTTTGTTTCCGGCCTTGCTCAGAAAGAAGTTCAATACAAAAACAAGGCTTAAACTAGACATATCCGGCAGACATATCATGAAATATTGCCTCTTTGCTAGTGTTCTACTCATGGAACTTCGGATGTCCAAGTAGTAGATCAGCTCACATCCTGGTGGGCGCGATGGCCTAGTGGTTAAACATTTTGGCATCGCGGGTTGAAGATCTCGGGTTCCAGTCCCGGCAAGTCTGGCTCGCTTTTTTTTTTTTTTTTTTTTTTATTGAAATTCGCTCAGAGCAAGGACACAGAAGAAGAATAAACTTGAAAATTCTCCTGCATCCACTAAAGTGCAAAGAGCTACATAAAATGCAGGAGCAGGAACTAAAGAACCCCCATCCCTGATAGATGTCTATTAACGCGAGTTTTAAAGCCTTGTAGATCAACACGATCAGGAAAACAGCAAGAAGGCAAGGAATTCCAAAGTTTTGATATTCTTGGAAAAAAGCTTCTTGCATAAAACTGTTTGTGACATTGTGGAACCTCCACAGTGAATAGGTGCGAATTGGTAGCCAATCGTGTTGATCGATTAAAAATTTTGTTCTGAGGAACGAGAGCAGAAAGCGCCTTTGAACAAAGACCATTATAATATCTGTAAAATAAACATAGTGAGGCGACGTTGCGGCGGTGTGTCAAACTTTGCAGACTGCAGGAAAGTTTAGGACCAATCATATTGACCACACGCCTTTGAATACGATCGAGCATGCTTAGAACAGTGACAGCGGCACTGCCCCAAATGTGACAGCAATACTCCATACAGGGTCGAATCAATGATTTGTACAAATGGAGAATGATTTCGGGAGTGAGATAATGGCGAGCTCGATATAGAGAACCGACTTTCATCGAGGCTTGTTTAGCAATACTGGTGACATATTCATTCCAACTCATGTCCTTAGACAGTGTGAGTCCAACAAGACGAATATTTAAGGATTCCTCCAGAACAGTACCAGAGAATGAAATTTGGGTTGCATTCGTATTAGTGTAACGATTACTTGATAAAACTTTAGTCTTCTCCGAGTTAAGAGTTACCTGCCAAGTGTCACCCCAATTAGATACTGTGGCCAAATCACACTCAAGTGATTTTGCCAGAGCTAGACGTTGTTCCGGGAGGGATTTTTCATTGAGACAAGAATATAGAGTTGTATCATCAGCGTAAATTACCAAATCACATATCAAATTATCGGGCAGGTCATTATTATATATCAAGAACAAAGTTGGACCAAGGATCGACCCCTGAGGGACACCGGATGAAATGGAATAATTACCTGAACGTTGTCCGTCCAAAACAACATTAATTTTACGATTGGATAAGAAAGATTTGACAATTGAAAAAACTTGTCCAGAAATCCCATACGATTGAATTTTCTGCAACAGACCTTGGTGCCAAACTCTGTCAAATGCTTTAGAAATGTCTAGAGCAACCGACTTTGCCTCCCCACAACGATCAAGGGCGCGAAATATTCGTTCAGTTATTACTGTCAACAAGTCAGCAGCAGTAGAGCGAGAACGACGAAAACCATACTGCTTGTCCGTGAGGAGACAAAGCGATTCCAGGTGTCCAGAAATTTTATTATTAATAATTGATTCAAAAATTTTACTTATAATTGGTAAGAGACTAATTGGACGATATTTATTAGGATCAGTTCGGTCGCCACAGTTTTTGAATGCCGGCACAATCGTTGCACATTTCCATGTATTTGGGAAGGTACATTCTTTTAAGCATTTATTAAAAAGTTTGGCCAAAATAGAGGACAACTCAGGTGAAAGAATCTTCAGAATCACAGATGGAATGCAGTCAGGACCAGGAGATATGTTCGAATCGAGTTTGGCAATCATTCTAGAGACAAGTAGCGGAGTTACTGACATGCTCTCCAATGTAACGTCGGTTCGATTTGGAAAATTAGGTGGTGAGGTACCAGAAACCGAACCAAGGCTGCAGTTATTAGAGAACATCCTCACAAACAACTCCGCCTTGTCTCCGGAAGAACACAAAATTTCAGGGCCATTTAAAAGAAGAGGGATACTAGATTTACCCCTGTTCATTACATTATTTATTATTTTCCAAAAATCTTTGGAACCCAATTTTTGTTGTGAAATTATGGATTTGGTGGATTCCATGTATCGAGTTCTAGCAATTCTGAAAATTCTTCCACAATTATTTCTAGCCTTTCTGTGAAGTCTTCTATTATTGACGTTGGGATGTCGACGATAGCGGTGGAAATGATGATTTCTCGTCGCTATTGCCGCCGAGCATTCAGGTGAAAACCATGGGGCAGAGTGGGGCTTCACCTGGAATCTTCGGTGAGGAATGAATTCATCAATTCCAAGGCGTATCCACTCTGCGATTTCCACCGCACACTCATTAGCAGGCAACAAGAAAACATCATTCCACGGCACATCGCGAAGGAAGTCCCGAAAAGAGTCCAAGTCACCGCCCTTGTAGTTATAAGAAGTGCGGTGAAAAGGAGACTCTTTACTTATGAGAGTCGAATTTTTTAATCTCAGCTGCAAAATGACGTGGTCTGAAGTACCAAGTGGGGGCTGGGGAACAAGGGAGAATACATCACCTGGATCTGAGACAAAACAAAGATCCAGTCGGGAAGAAGCGTGAGCCGGGTTATCGGGGATCCTAGTCATAAAGACCACCACCTGTGTCAGAGATTCAGTGATGGCGAAATTATGAGTTTTAATTCCGGCTAGGTCAGTTGCAGCTGAATTCAACCAGGTATCGTGATGGGCATTAAAATCTCCCATTATGCAAAATTTGGCAGATAGAGAAAAAGATCATATCTTCCCAACAATTGTAACCCCGTCCGTCTATAAGTGGCCGCCGATACAGGGCCTTGGACAGGTTGTTCCACTATAAGTGGCCGTCGATACAGGGCCTTGGGCAGGTTGTTCCACTATAAGTGACCATAAAAAAAAAAAAACAGGCCTGGATGGCACTTTCCTATTATTTCATTTATCAAAACATACCTTCGTCCTTTTCGGAAACTACTTTCGGCAAAACACAATTCACACGACTTGGAGGCTGAATATCAAAAATAAGCAATCTTCCATTATTCTGAGAAGATGTTTCATCCGTATGATTATTTGTCTGAGAAGTTTCATCTTTTTCTGAAGTTTCCTTGTCTTGAGCTATGATTGGCTGGTTAGATTTGGGGGTAGATGTTGCATGAGCTTCCATTGGCTGAAAGGATGTAGGTGTGGATCCAGATTCAGTCTCCATTGGTTGATTAGACTTGGGTGTAGATTTTTCCTGCAATTCAATTGGTTGGGAGTTTGAGGGTGTGGAAAGGGCGTGGTTAGTTTTCAAAGCTTCACAATTTTTGATTGGTAGAGATTGACACTGCTCTTCATCAAAAAATTTGATTAGCTTATCAACGGTAGGTGTGTCACCATTTTGTGTTTCCATTGGTTGATCGAGTTCAGGCATTGCTTGGGCATCTACTTCATCAATTGTTGTAATTGGTTGATCTAAGGTAGGCGTGTCAGATTTCTCAGTGACACACCTCTCTGGACAAGTCCCAACTATCAGCTTAGAGCCATCTTCAGTTGTTAAAAGGCTGTTGACAACTTGCAGTGGTTTCTCTTGGTTGGCGTCTACTAAACAATGGTCGACTACTACCAGTTGTAACAGAGATGCTGCTGAACATTTCCCTGAGAAAAGAAATTCAATATTAAGCACTAACTAAGGTTTCCATTTCATATACATTGACTTTTTAATCAAATTTTGGACCCTTACAAGCACACGCGATTACTGTGGTTGGAAAATTACAGGGTTTCCTAGTTCGGCAGATCCTAGCTGACTTAATTATCACATTCCAAGTTTAGTGGTGGGTGTGAGATTTAGACTAGGAAGAGAAATTCCAACTGCTCAACCCAATGAGTTGACCATTGAGACATCTTGATAAGAGCTTATCCCCATGCCTACATCGCTGTGTTTTTCTAACTCCTTATATGTAGTATAATTTGATGCAAATAGTTTTTTCTTTCATATATATATATATTCTGCATTATCTGTGTATAACCTTATAACTTTCTATGTTGTCTTCTTGTACATTTGCTTCTTTTTCTTCACATTATTATTATTATTTTTTTTTAATTCAAGGGTTTTTGCCCCACACCGGTGTTTTAGGTCGACATGAGCCTTTTTTTGGGAAGTTATCTACTTGATTGCAGATAATGGAAATAAATTTTGAAAAAGATATTTGTCATGCAAAATGGGCATTAGTTGGTTCCTTTTAAACTCTGCTTTCAGCTGCTTTCGGTGTGAATTTCTTTATAAAATTGAAAAATAAAACAAGTATATTTGTTTTTTTTTGAAATTCGCTCAGAGCAAGAATATTACCTTTTCTACTATTGCTAGCATTATTCTCTTCTTCTCCAGGCAAAGTAATATTAGCATTTTCATCCATCATCAGACCTTCGCCGTGACCTGACAAAACTTGTTCCATGTTTGGCATATCTTCAGGAAATATATCAGTCAACACATCTTGTGCAAATTCTTCAAATTCCTCTGCCGTCTGGGGGAGATACGGTGGTGTGACATTCTGGACAATGATAACAATTAGATTCAGGAAAAAAATCAAAATATCTTAAGCAGACTGGAAGAATGCCATATACTCTGCTAATGGGTTTTATCAGAAAAAGATTCGGCAAATGAAAAATATTCCATAATATATCTATGGCTAGAAGATTTAAATGTCTGGTTGTAGTCAAACTGTAAAAAATAGTTCAAAACCATCAATACTGCTATGAAATAGCAGTGTTGATGGTTATGAAGCTATTTTTGCTCACATCTAAAATGAGATGATATCCTAGCACCCATTGAAAACTAAGAGTCTATCACCCTGATCACAAGTAACATACCAATTATGAGTGAATTAGTATTTTTATTTATTAATCCTCACCGCTAAGCAAGGCCGGAAGCAACGTCCAAAACGAAGCAACAAATGGCCACTTACGTGGCTATTACAAATTGTATTACTCTAAGTGTGAAACATCCCATAAAAACCGAACACAATATAACAAAGAAATAAGAGCAGTGAGTGATATTTGCTCCGGACGATGGTAAAATGATCTACCATTTCTTATGTGAAATAATATTCTGATCATATCTTGCCCAGCCGGACTCATTTTTTATCTTATTCAAGTATCTTTGTAACTCGTTGATATCTTGCAATGAGCTACCTGTCCCTCCTCCTTGTTTCCTTAAAATCCTGGACCCGTGTGTGAGAGAATTCACAAGGATACACGAATGAGATAATATCAAGCTAATATACAAAAATATCATGTTCTCATCCCACAGAATTCTGTGGAATGAGAACATGATATTTTTGTATCTTTGTAACCCTGATAAAATCATACACCACTTCATTCCCATGTTATATCGATCCTACTAACGGATAATAATAAACTTTAATAATTAACGTTAACGGATCCGTTATCTAAACTTTGTTATTGCGCAGAGTGAGTCCTGTTATGTTTTGTGAGAAAGACTGTGGAGTAAGAAAACTTCTACGAAAAGATAAGAGAATATTGTGAAGAGAGATTAAAGATTATGGCAGGAATCGCAATTGACAAATTTGGTGAAATGTTTCAAATCAGGATATTGGACATAACAAGACTCACTCTGCGCAATAATACTGTTTAGATAACGAATAAACGAACTCCAACAGATAAATCAAATAACATTATAAATTCTCTTTTACCTCCAGATTCATTTGCAATTGCTGTTGATTAATGCTTGCTTGTTGCTGTTGCATTGCTGCCAAATCCATAAGAGGCATCAATTGTTTGCCGGCCTGGAGGGAAAATATTGGATATAATGGACCCAGAACAATGGAGTCTAATATATAACAGGTTAGATTGTCTGATATTGGTGTTATCTTTGATCAAGTAGACAACCCAAGCGTGAATAAATATATTCTCCAGACACGCACTAGATTTTGAGAGTAGATTAAAGAACGCATACTTAGATGTAATGAATCTTATTCCAGGTTTTGTTCATTCAACAGGTTTCTCTGTATTGGGGTTTTATTTATTTTGTTCTCGTTTCATTTTGTATAAATTAGATACTTATTTCTCAATCAAATACTCTGTTTACCCCCTGGAAATTTTGCTGAATTACCATAGATCACACGCCATTAGTCATCGGCACATCATGGGGGGGGGGGGGATATATCTGAGCATGATACTTATTGTCAATCCAATTTTAGTACAGCACAATAGCGAACCAGGGTAACAGAATGTTTGACTTTCTTTGGATGTCAAAATCTTTTTTTTTTTGTATTTCATAGCAGTCTTGATAATTTTGGAACTGCCGTATGTTCTCATTTTCACCAGAGACACAAAAAAAGAAATAGTTTTCTCTTCTATTAGATAAGTTATCACAAATTAGTGATTTTAGGTAAAAAAATCTTCTGGCGCCGAGTAGCAGACACCCAACTTTGCTCGGTTTCTTACCCCTTGAAAATTCTGTGGAATTGCCACTGATCCAACGCCGTTTGTCATCGGTACATCAGGTGGGGGATAAATCTCCACTCCTTCCATGGGTTGCGGTTGAAATAACGTTGTCTTAGACATTGATAGTTGCTGCTTCTGAGATTTCATTCTTGATGCACTGGAAAAAGATAGTTTAATAATAACAAAAGCTGAAATGTGGGGGGCATTCGTGCAAATGCAAGTGTTTTTCACTGAAATTCACTCTGAGCAAGGCTGGAAGCAGGAAAGGAATAAGAGAAGTAATCAACTAATGACGATAAAAATTTTAAATGGAACCAAACTGCTATGGCAAAGTGCAGTGAGTGGTATCTGCCCTGGGAGATGGTGAATCATCTGCCACGTCTTTGTTTCCTTTTAGCCGCCTCTCAAATAATTTACTGCTGTTCTATTTTGCCGATCCACCAGTTTATCTAATTAATTACATTTATTTACTGCAGAGGTTGCTATTGTCAGAAACAAATTGATCAAAATATCGTATTTCTGAGAACTGCGTCTTTCTGGAACTCCCTATCATCACACTGTCCCCCAGAGAAAACTAATTCAATCCTTTCAAATATGATTTAAGTTAACCGTTGTCTTCTCGAGCCTACGTGACTGTGAGTAATAATAACCCCTAACGAGCTATCAACCAACCAGGAAATGACCCAATAGCCCAACATTCAAGCCGTAAAACCTCATTTATACATAGATTAAGACGTCATCATTTTGGGGAGGTTCCGCATCTACGATTTTGGTAAACTTTCGATATGTTGAAAAATAGGCCTTTGGCTATATAATATGTAAAAATCAGCTTCAGACCAATTTTCTAGGGTCGATATGCAGTTAGACTGGACTAATAGACAAACAAGAACAATACATTTGACATATTATGGACTTATGGAGACTGCAATTTTGTTGTAATACTAGAATAAACCGTGAAAAGGAAATATTTGAGTTTTTAGACTTGTAACTCATTGCTTATTAGTGGGTTGGAGAGTTCTTCTAACCTTGCTTTGAGCAAATTTTTATAAGGCAGTATTGCGGGTTAAGACACGCTTTGAAGCAGACATCACAATCTGACGAGTGATAATAATAAATAAAAAGCAAAAAATATTGCTGATATAAAAAAAAAACAATCGAAACTCAATCTATAATGCTTCATTGCAACATTCATCACAAACCTCTTAAGATCCTTGTTCTCTTTAACCTTCACAAATAGCAGCAGCGAGAATTTGTGGGATTCTAAACTGTGGGGAGGAACTTTTTGGGGGCTTTCCCTGCCACTTGAAGTTGTGTCTGACATACTCTGCCTTTCTTCAGACTCGTCATCCACTATTGAAGGTTCCCCAATATCTTTATTGGTATTTTCAAGGGTATCAGAAGAATGAGATTGAGAATTTAAAGTTTCTTTCAAATTTCCTTCCAGTAAATTTACATCTATGTCGGAAATTTTAATAGCTTCTGCAGCTAGAGCAGATTCAGGGTTTTTTATGCCCATGTCAGCTGTGGCATTGGATTCAGAAATGGTGACATCAGATTCCGAAATGGTGGCATTAGGTATAGCATTCGTGTCCTTTTTAACCTCATCAGATGTCTCTGTGAAGTTTTTCATGGCAGTAGCGTCATTAGAAGCTTTTGTAAGTGTTTGAGTGGTATTTTTTGGGGTGTTTTCCTCCCCAGAAAGTTTTGTATTTTTATTGGGGCTTGAAGTTCTACTTCCGCTCTTTGACCCGGCCATGCTTCGTCTGAAAAGCCGAGGTTTCAATTCAACGGTCACACCCAGCACTAATAAAGGGACTTTCTCTAACAGAGGGGGGAGAGCACTAGTGTAAGAATTATCATTATTTTTCTTTAGTTGCTCCTGGGTTTCTCCTGTTGCCTTGGTGACAAGAAACTGTTCAGGGTCACATGAGTCCAACTCTTGTTCTGGGGGTAGTTTGTCTAGTATGTGAAGATTTGTGACTTTTATATCTGAAACTTTGTAGTTCCCTGGAAAAAATAATGAATTCGTGAAAAAATACTGGAGAAGTTTGAGAAATAAAATCTTGATTTTCTTCAGTCGTGTGAAAACAAGTATATAACAACCTAAAAAATAAATATTTTTTTCTCGTTTATACAAAATTCTTTCAGCATACTTTAGAATTCACAATACCCATTCCTAGATGTTTTTTTTTTATTGAAATTCACTCTGAGCAAGGCCGGAACCACTGCCTGTAAGGCCTAACTAACGGCCACTTAATAGCACAGAGATAATAGAAGATGTAGTACCAACAACTGCACTCTGAACAGAAAACATCCCAAACAGAACTGAACTGTCGTGGTGAAGTTCAGTGAGTGGTATCTGCCTTGGGCGATGATAGAACCACATACCACTTCTTAAAATGTTGATGGACATGCTCTGAAAATGCCCCTAATAACAGAACATTTTACAATTCCAATATTACTAAATAAAACATACCTGAACTAAAGTTATCTGCATTTGCAAAGTTTTGTTGAATCAATCGTCGTCGAAGTATATACAAGACATTGGATTTGCATATCGAGGAAACACTGTGTAGCTGAAATGATAAAAATCGTTGGAATTTTAAAAATGCATACCTTGAAAAGATTAAAAAAGGGCGATGGCCTGATGGTTGGAAACGTAGGTTGGAGTTCTCAGATTTGATTCCAATTTGTTAATCCATGAGTTAGGTCCAAGGACGAATTTAAATTAAAAAAATGATTTTGAATGAATAAGGTATTGAGATGAATTTGAATGACAAATTCCAGTCTTAAGACGAATGAGACGAATCTGAACGACAAACTCAAATCTTAAGATGAATTTGAATGGCAAACTCAAGTCTTAAGACGAATTTGAATGACTAGCTAAGTCTTAACATGAATTCTAGACGAATTTAAATGGTAAACTCAAGTCTTAAGATGAATTTGAGACGAATCTGAACGGCAAACTCAAGTCTTAAGACAAACTCGAATGGCAAAGTCAAGTCTTAAGACGAATTTAAAAGGCAAACTCAAATCTTAAGATGAATTTGAATGGCAAACTCAAGTCTTAAGACGAATTTGAATGACTAGCTAAGTCTTAAGATGAATTCTAGACGAATTTAAATAGTAAACTCAAGTCTTAAGATGAATTCTAGACGAATTTAAATGGTAAACTCAAGTCTTAAGATGAATTCTAGACGAATTTAAATGGCAAACTCAAGTCTTAAGATGAATTTGAGACGAATTTGAAAGGCAAACTCAAGTCTTAAGACGAATTTTAATGGCAAACTCAAGTCTTAAGATGAATTCTAGACGAATTTAAATGGTAAACTCAAGTCTTAAGATGAATTCTAGATGAATTTAAATAGTAAACTCAAGTCTTAAGATGAATTCTAGACGAATTTAAATGGCAAACTCAAGTCTTAAGATGAATTCTAGACGAATTTAAATGGTAAACTCAAGTCTTAAGATGAATTCTAGACGAATTTTAATGGCAAACTCAAGTCTTAAGATGAATTCTAGACGAATTTAAATGGTAAACTCAAGTCTTAAGATGAATTCTAGACGAATTTAAATAGTAAACTCAAGTCTTAAGATGAATTTGAGACGAATTTGAAAGGCAAACTCAAGTCTTAAGACGAATTTTAATGGCAAACTCAAGTCCCAAAAATTAATTTGAGACGAATTTTAAGGGCAAACTCAAGTCTTAGGATGAATTTGAGACGAATTTAAATGGCAAACTCAAGTCTTAAGATGAATTTAAGACAAATTTGAATGGCAAACTTAAGCCTTAAGATGAATTTGAGACAAATTTGAAAGGCAAACTCAAGTCTTAAGACGAATTTGAGGCGAATCTGAACGGCAAACTCAAGCCTTCAGATGAATTTGAGACGAATTTGATGGCAAACTTAAGTCTTAAAGATTAATTTGAATGGCAAACTCAAGTCTGAGGGCCAATTTGAATGGCAAACAGAAAAAGACCAGGGAAACTACACAATAACAAGATCCTTCCCACCTCTCCTTGCCCCGTTTGCTCCCCCGATTTAAGAACTTGTTCTAATGAGTGAATTTAACTAAAAAAAAAATGTTTACTTGAGGCATCATATCAGAAACATCCCATGTTGCAAGGTGTCCATCTTCCGATGCTGCCGCAATAAGGTTTGAATTTTCTCCGACAGCTATGAAATCCAATGTGGGAGTGAACTTTAACCCTGTAGTGGCTTCTAACATCGTAGAATTGACCTCTAACCCCAAGAAAGGGTTTGGTAGTGCAGGCTGTGTGGCGTAACTCACAGATACAGGGACGTTGACAGTCAGTTCACAACACACAAACGGACAAGATGGTGAATGCCGTTCATGCTCAGACCTAAAAAGGAGGATGATATAAGATCTAAATCGTGAGGTATTTCAGATTTCTCAGTAAGAATAATTTCCCTTCTTGATTAATCATAAATTGAAGCATTTCGCTTTGAAGTCATGATATATGACTATATAAATCAAAAACTTTGTGGCCATAATGTGGTTATCATCTTGGCATCGCAGGTTGAAGATCTTGGGTTCGAGACCTGGCGAGTCTGGCTGATTTATCCACGCCCACCACACAACCCAGGGTCTAATAACTTGGGTAGACTTGGCTGAATCAGAGGAACATATCTTTTCCACCTGTGCTTAGGGATGGCATAATTTTGTATCTCTTCAGGTGTCCAGAATTGTTCAATCATTTTTTGAAGGGACAAAAACTTCAAAACCGTCAACACTGCTATTTCATAGCAGAATTAAAATCAGACACTCAAAAAACAACATTTTATCTTCTAGCCTGAGATATATCTGAAAATATTGCCCAGGTGCTAAATTCTCTAACAGCACAGAGTAGTTAGCATTCTGCCTGTCTTTCTAAACCGAAGTACTTACTAAACCAGTACTTACTTTCTAAACCAGTACTTACCAAGGTTCATCAGAAGGCTCCCAACAGACCAAGCAAACATTGCATGCAAAACACATTGCTCTATCATCCCCAGTTGCCGCTGGTTGATGATAAAATCCTGCTTCTGCCATAGCGTGCGGGAGGGCGTATCTACGAAAAAAAATTTGTGTTAAAATTTTATGTATGGATGTTTGTATTTTTATAGAATAATTGAAAAAATATTTATATATTGAATTGTGATTAAATATTGATTTTAAATGGTTTTATCTTTGTCCAAGGCAGAACCATTGCACTCTCCAATGAAAGTTCAGTTCGGTATGAAATATTTGTCGCTTAGAATAAGTTTTTCTTTTCTCCCTTTTCGCAAATCCATGACTTTTTCAAATCACATTTTGGTTGTTATCAAGGACGTAAGTTTTAGAATTTTAATTCAAATCAATGTTACTTCGAAACGATATTAAGCATTTGAAAAAATTCGTTGTGATTTTAATAAATTTTCATATTTTAATGGCGACATGATATCGCTTTTGATCCAATTTGACCAAAATCAATAGCATTTTGTTGTTAAAAATGAAAATTCCAGTTTATTTAGCAAGATTTTGTTTCTATGAACGAATAATGAATGATTCGAATAAATTGTGCTTCGAATCGATTCGAATCACTGAATCGAATTGCCCAGCCCTAATTGCATCCCGAGATGTTGCAAGAAATAATTTAATTACTTTTACAGAAGATATCGGGAGTGAATATTAACTACGGTAATTATTTTCTCCGCCGGAAGCAGCACTTGAAGGAACCGACTATCAACCACACAACATGCCAAAGAGCTACCACAAAATATAGTACCAGTATTCTAAGCGAAAAACAGCGAAAAACGGAACTGTATCGTAATAATGAAGTGCAGTAATTGATATCTTCCTTGGCCTCTTTCTGAAGCGATCTGAGTCATTTTTTTTTAGGAGAAATCTAAACTCTTAAATGGCATCAACATTGCTTTAGAGTATTGGACAAATATTATTAGTAGTATTCATTGTTTTATTTTGTTATTTTATCGCGGGGTATGTGATACATGACTTATCATATTTTGACTTATTTCCTTTTAATGGAAAAAATTTAATTTGGGTGTTTAAGTAGAGGACTAATTTGTTTGGTAAACATTATATTTGGTTCAACGTCTTTTGAGGAGAATAACTGAAATTGTGGCAATTTGTTCAAACATTGACAAAATTTCTCGTAATATTTACATTTTGTGGTTGTATTCGGATATTATTTGCAAACTTTTTATTCATCTGGGAGTATTTTTATGAAAATCCTCTTAATCAAGAATGTTATAAAATATTTCTAGTACATTCAATGATAAAAACAAGAACGACTCGCTTGAGCATGTTACATCAATTATGAGTTGACTTTTATCAAAAATTCTTCCAATTCATATTGTTCTCGTTGCTAAAATTCAATCTAAGCAAGATCGAAAGCAGTGTCCAGAAGGAACCAACTAACGGCTACTTACATAGCATATTGCAAAGAGCTACTAAAAGTTTTAATAATAGCAACCACACTGAAAGCGGCTCGAACTGAACTGATCTGACGTATAATAGAATGCAATGGGTGTTATCTGCCCTGGGTAATGGTAGAACCTACTAACCTATGTTTCCTTTCAGCTGCCTCTTACGACAAAAATGGAATGAAAAATTATTTTAGATTAATTTTGAAGCCCGCACAATTAGAAATCATCGACTGAGCCAATTTATGTTGTATATACTTTGGGGTCTGCCAGTAGCCAAAACGTTTCGAAGTAGAAGATGGTTTCATCACCGCCCAGGGCAGAAACTACCCACCACACTTCAATTTAGCGGTTCAGTACTGCTTGACATGTTTTCTGCTTGAGTGCAGTTGCCGGTACTACATCTTGTTGCAACTCTTTACTGTATGACGTTCCTACAACATAAAGTAACTTATAAATAATAAAATAAAGCTAACACACTGCAAATATCAGAGTCATCAAATAGTGGTGGGAGGTTTTGAAATACATCACAAATAGCGAAGATATATTACATAATGGTGAATAATGCTGATAGAAGACAGACAGAATGTCAGCAACAACAACTGACTAAATGTCTGATACTACGCTACCCTGACAGACAAAGAAAAGGAGTAGCATGAGTAAAGATTCAGGTGGTTCCGAGTCCCGGCGAGTCTGGCTCGCTTACGTATGCCAACCACTCAACCGATGGAGTAATAACTTGGGTAGGCTGAGTCGAACAGGAAAATATCATATCTTTCCAGCAATTATAAACCTGTCCGTCCATAAGTGGCCGCTCTTACAGGGCCTTGGACAGGGTGATCCACTTTAAGAATTGGCTATGAAAGAAAACTAATCATCTTAGAAAACACTATTTGGAAACAAATTTTTATTTAATAATTATTCACTGGGTGAAAGCGTGAATCAGGCTAAAAAGTGTAAGATTCTGAAAACACAGAATTGGTATTAAAAAAATGTATCCACTAAAATAAAAGTTTTTGACACCAGGAGGAATACAACATTACAACAATTCAAGCAAAGTCACAAAGGAGCTTCAAAACGTACTTGTAATCAGAATGTGGCCAGTCAGTGAATGTTGCTCTTCTAGTCAACTCCGCATACATAAGTTCACGAGATGGCACCCTGATAACTGGTCCATGACAACCTGAAAAGGGATATAATGAGTTTTGATGAGGTTTATGGGTAATACTCACAATTACAGTTCTAAATTTAAAACTTTTGAAGTGAAATGATTTGAAATTATCCTAAATATTTTCGAAAACTGGTTTGGACTACAAATTTGTACAGGATTGAATTTCACTTCCATTCTGTTTTACCTTGCGGGAGAGGATGACAAAAATTCAGCTTAATCACATGGCGAACCCAAGACTTCTTGTACAGTTTATTGTGTGATGTCGGAGAAAGAGATGACAGAATATTGTTTTTCCTCAGGTGTCCAAAATTGTTCATATCATTTCCTTCAGATGGACGAAAAGCTTCAAAACCATCGACACTAATATTTTGATGATTTTGTAATTCCTACAGTTTTGTTGCTACCAGACAGTCAAAAAAGGCATTTTTATCTTCCTGCATGATATAAACCCTCAATTATTGTCTATTTGCTAAATTTTCTTCTGATGGCGCCCATTCTCTTCAGGTGTCTGAATAGCAGGAATCAACTATCGGTTATGTAAAAGCGGAGAGCTAATAAAAGATGTAGTGCCAGCAACTGCACTCCAAATGGAAAACATCCCGGTCGGATCTGAACCGTCATGGTAAAGTGCAGTGAGTGGAATCTGCCCTGGGTGAGTGTAAAATCACCTACTACTTCTCCGCTTCCTTTTAGCCACCTTTTACAACACACAGGAATCTTAAAATGGCTGGCAACAATCAACACAAGTCAAAGCCAAGATCTGAATCTTACTCGAGCAATAACTGTATATGCCAACTTTACCCGTCATGTTTTTAATTAAAGTTTCAAGAAGTGTTAAGATGTTTTACCATCATCCAGAGCATATACCATTTACTGTACTATAGAGATGCATCGGTGCACTGAGTCCAAGGTTTGTGACATCACAAACAATTGTGCGGTTGATGCTCGCAATCCAATGAGGATATAAACCCTTTCTTAGTCAATTCTATGATTTTTAGATTTCATGCATTTGTATTTGGGAAACCTAAATCAGGATACGATTCGATTATGTCGATATTTTATGTGGGCTTTTCGTTGATTTGTCACCATTGCATATCCATCATGATTTTTTGCTATTTTTGAACCCTTTGGCCCTATTTAATGACTAAAAACTTAATTCAAATGAAAGGGCCAAGCTACTCGGTTTCGGCCGAATATTTTTCGAAATACTCGGTGCTCAGTTGAACCAAGTACAGTAGCGTTTGTGACATCCCTGCTATACCATAGGGATTCAGTTCTATTTGGGATGTTTTTTGCTTAGAAATAGTTGCTGATAGTATATTTTATAGAACTTCTTTGCCATTTTGAGTAGCTGTAATTTGGTTCCTCTTAGATCAGCGATTCTTAACCAGTGGGCCATGAAAACATTTTGAAGTGGGCCACAGACCAATTTAATGAAGCTAGATTTATTGAGGAATTTAGTTTCATTTGTGCAACTATACTTAATTTTACAGAAATAATGGCTTGGGGAGGGGTTTTGCTGTTTTTTGTTCTAAACCTATTTTATAGGTTCTTGCTTTCATAAAAACTTATTGGGCCACAGAATTTTTGTGCAACGAAAATGGGCCACAAAAAGAAAAAGGTTGAGAACCACTGTCTTAGACACTGCTTCCAGCCCTGCTTAGAGCGAATTTCGATGAAAGAAATACATTCAGCTTCTGACAAAAGTACCTGGGTTGTCTGAAGGGTTAAGCAATGTCAACTGATGCAGCAATGATGATACGATTGGTAATCCATAGGATGAATGTGATGATTCGTGATAACCTGGTATCATGGAACGCTTTTCTATCGATTGGACATGTCTGGAAAGAACACAGAATACATAGGTAATAATCTGACATTAAAAGGTATTATGGTGCTGAAAAGAGATGTTAATATGAATCAAGCTTGAAAGGTATCATTCGAAATGCAATACACTTCAGACAACCAAAATTGGCACTTTTTGAGACTATTGAATTCAGACTGGTAGACAATAACTGCTACTCAAGCACCGAAAAAAAAGCATTACCACAAATAAAAGAAATAGCTATGAAGATAAACGCCTCATTTGATGTTGCTGAAGATAATAAAACAGTGCAATTCCTTGTAAATCATTAACAACAGTACAGTAAATAAAAATAAATTCTATATTGTTATGATGAAGAAAACAGATTCTAGACACCTAGCCAGGCAATACATCCTACGGTCATAATCCATTTCTTTTATTCGAATGCCCAATACTTCCACGTCATTAGCTTTAATGGATCAAGATGCCCACAAAATACTCGTATAAATAAAGTAAATATAATATATATTAACACAATTTCACCTTTGATGTGGTATAAACAGTGTCTGGCAAGCGGATTTCACAGTTGAATATGGAAGAGAGATTTTTACTGTTGTCCATTTACCAGATAACTGTAATGAAACAAAAAGGAAAAAATAAAAAAAGTTTATTTCAAGAGGAATGTTGTAGGGTTGTGGGGCTGCATATCCGTTTTCCCACAGTTCTTGGGAAAATGGAACCATGTACAACTGTGGAGAAGGATTCTGGAATAAGAATGAAGCATCACATTGTTAGCGCAAAGAATTACATTCCATTTCAACCAATATAAATTTTTCCCAAACAATACAATTTATATTATTTTGAAATTTCAATAAGCAATATGGGCCCGTATCATGACGACAGTCTACTGGAACAAAATATACCACATGTCGCCCAGCTTTACGTTGGCGAGACATGCTCCCTCTGTGACTTGGGCTTGATGAAACAAAATTTCTGATTTTGGGTCCAACTTACAGTCATCTTATCTCTCTCATCAGTATTGCTGATTTGTTCGACCAGGATATTGAGTAATTCCTCCACTGCATCCACATCTGATCCCTCTACTTTCTGCTTCTGCTCAGCACTGTTCAAGGTTGAAGTGCTCGTAAAATCACTGTCCTGGATGAAATTGGTCAGCAAACGTGCCTGAAGGATATTAGCATGATGAAGGAAGTGAGTGAGACAATCACCTTGATTGACCATTAGAAGACGTGATTTTTATTGAAGCTCAAAACATTGAGGCTTATTACATGTATTTTTGGGATAGAATGACCGTGCTGGCACGGACAAGTTTTTCAACCTAAAACTTTCGAATGTCTTCTGATTTTGGAAATGAAATAATTTTTCAAATGGAATAGAATATATCATATTAATTATGGTCCTATGATAAATTAATGAAAAGTACATTCTAAAAAGTGAAAAAATATTTACATACAAGTTACAAAATAGTTAGATAAAAAGTTACCATATATATTTTTTTGAAAAATTAAGCATTTTGATTTTGTTGTTAAGGAATCGTTGGAAAGAAGTGAATTCAATAATACATGAATTCGTGAAGTGAATATTTTCGACAGCTTCAACTCAGACTCAATAAGAAACCGCTTCAATTATTATTTTTATAAAGAGGTATCGATAACTCTACCTGTTAGCGGATGTGGATTTTATCATAAAAAAAATTCAGTTTAAATTTAGTTTTAAACTTTGTGCATCACTGGAATGCTTGAAAATGTGGTCTAATTGATTATAAAAATGGCAAAAAAACAACCTATTTCACATAAATGTGAATACTTTAAAAATAATTAGAAATGAGATAAATCACCGAACTATTCAGTGAGCAACAGTAAAACTTATTTACCTCAGAGATGGGCAACTCCAGGGTTACTACATCAGTGAGAGCATTGACAGGCGTCTGGAGTGCGGTATTGACGAGCAATATTCCATTGTTATCGTATCTATACCCAATCGATTGTCCATCGGTGATTACTACACTTCTCTTTGACTTGTGATAGCAGCATTTTAGTTTTTTCTTTGGTTTTGTGCCTGGAATGGAATATCGATGATACATTGTTAAGCCTTAGTGAAGGAAAGGGTTGGTGACATCGCAGGTTGAAGATCTCGAGTTTGAGCCTCGGCGAGTCTGGCTCGTTAATCCATGCCTAATACTCAAACCATGGTGTAATAACTTGGGTAGGCTTAGCCGAACAAGAAACGATTATATCTTTCCAGCAATTCTAAAACCTATCGTCTATAAGTGGCCGCCGGTACAGGGCCTTGGTCAGGTTGATCCACTCCAATAAGTGGCTACAAAAAAAGTCAAATATAATCTTAAATCTCATCATTCCGAACTGAATGTAATGTATTATATACTTAATTATATGTATTACACGATTGCATAGTTGTCTGCCTGTCAGAAATAGATGTGCTAGCCAGAAAGTTTGCTAATAATTTGTTAATTATAGAAAGTCAAAAAGATTGAAATCACTCTTTTATGTCTTTCATGCAATTGGTAGTACTAAACCTATAAAAAGGTAGTGTCAATGATCTTAATTTTTTTTTCATAGCCATTTCTTAGGGTGGATCACCCTGTCCCAAGCCCAGTAACAGCAGCCACTTATAGGACAGGGTTACAATTATTGGAAAGATATGATCTTTTCCTGTTAGGCTTAGCCTACCCCAGATATTACACCCTGGTCTGAGTGGTGGGCATGGATAAGCGAGCCAGACTCGCTGAGACTCAAGCTCGACATCTTCAACCACTGATGCCAAAATGTTTAACCACTAGGCCACGGCGCCCACATAAAATAAAGCTTTTTGTTCATCGAAAAAATAATATCAAAATCCTATAATAATAAACAAACAAAGATATCTTTTCAGAAATTTATTAAACACATCTCTTGCATTGTTTCCTGAGAATTGATAATATACCGAATCAAAGAAGTTATTTTGCCAAACATGAGTTACTCATGACTCGTGCCAAGGCGGCACATTCCATTAGTGATTGATACTGGATATGAATGTTCCATTCTGCCAATTTTAAATTAAGACAATTATCAAAAAATTATCACATTTCACAAGTATTACCGTTCTGTATTAATGAATAACAGGATATTTCAAACAACCCTGGACTGGTAAATTTTCAGCCACTCTCAGACACCCGAAGAAAATGGAAGAAAAATAAGAAGAAAATTTGGTAAATGGGCAATATTACATGATAATGTCAGTGGCCAGAAGATTTTAATTTCTCTTTTTGAATGACTCAGAATGATGATAAAAGTAGCAGTGTTGACATCTTTGGAGCTTTTATCGAAAAAAAAATAACATGGACATTTCAGACACCCAGAAAAAACAATGATTTTGCCGACCTGGTCTTACTTACCATGTATTGCTTGTTGCAGTGAAGCTCCTGAATTAGCATCAAATATTTTTATTGCATTTTCTTTCTTTATTCCCAGAACTGCGTTCAACGAGGCATGATATTCCAAATACTCAATAGCACCAACATGTGGTACATTATCATCGCAGAATGCAAACCAGGTCTCACTCATATTATTTGAGTCTAATTTGCTGCACATAAAGATATCATGAAGATTTAGTGAAGGATATTTGAAATTCGGTATACTAACTACTTATCCTTCCTCTGTGCCTTTGTGTTTGCGGATCCGTATGCAGTACATGCAAGGATACAGTAGCAAGAGTAACTATGACTAACTAGAGAGGTTCAAAGTCTTGCTTCACACTTACACAAATTTACTTCTGTAAAGTTTCGTCTGACCAAAGTCAGACTTCTTTAGACAAGCATTTTCCAAAATGCTTGTCTGAAGAAGTCTGAATTTGGTCAGATGAAGCGTTGAAGAAATAGATTTGTGTAACTGTCTAATAAATATTGTTTCAAAATCGCTATTGGCATGGAGAATAGGTGGAAACTCGAAGAAATACAATTTTCTGTCATCCTGATGTCAAATATTAGAAAAACATTTTGCAGTCTACATCTAATGGAGAGATGTTTAGGGAGTAGTATACAACAGTTTTAAATCATGATATTCAAATTGGAGGAAAATTTCAGAGAATCAAAATTAAATTTTATTGCTGAATGAAGCAGTTAACAGGGTTGCCAAATTCACAATATAGATTTGAACCTATTCAGATAAATATCCGATTTAAATAAATCAATAAATAGCTCATGAAAAGAATATTCGAATATTTTTATGATTCGAAAAAGGTCTTTCGAAAAATTATATAGGACAAAATATTAATAATAACATTGTACTATACGGTATACTATGCCTGAGAGTCTTTTATTAAAAGAAAAACCACTTCTCTGGAATGAAGTTGATTTGCGTGAATGTGGTAAAAAAGTTGTAAAATATGATAAATTAACAGGTTTATTAGGTCAGTAGATTCAAAATATTTCATTTCAGAAAACCAAGTCCAAAGAGCAGAGGTAATATTGATCTTGAAAATTTTTACGAAGTCACCTGCCTTGCCAGCAACAGTAGTTTATTCAGTATTTTCGTGTGGAAACGCAATATCAAAAATTGAAAGAATAATATTATTTACACCAGGCCAACTTTATTTGTTATCTTTGCCGCTGAAATTCCTATGTGGGATTATTACTGATCACCGGCAACGAGCGAGTTTGATAAAAAAGATTCAAGCTTAATATCAGTCCTTTTTGCGCATTGACTTTTCTGGAATGAAAATATTCTTAACTTGCCGACCTCGACTTCTCATATTTAACAGCTTCTTTTTCAATCCCCCACATTGCAGACAAATTCCAGTCTCATAACGTTACACAATATAGGCTAACGTTGGGAGTCATACCGGTATGAAAATAAGATCAGTGGTGTAAAAATCTTCGGGGGGATAAGAAATATCAAAATTTTTTGTGACAAAACTCAACAAACACAAAAAGCAAGCAAAAAATTTTTCGCCCCTTTTCTTAAAAAATACACCATTTTGTCGGCAAACACTATAAGAGTCTATATAATATGTCATTGCACGGTAAAAGCGCAAAAAAATTTCGCCTATTTTTAAGAATTTTTTGTAAATGTTGGTCCCTCTCCTCCAAAACCTTAGGCCCTATGTCCCCTCCGCCGCCTAATTCCATCGCCGCATGCACTTCAACACAGTTTCATATTTTTTCCTTGAAATGGTTTCCGAATTCAATTCCATGTTTAAAGAGAACAAAGATATATGGAAGCAAACTTTTAAGAATTTTAAATTTTTTCCCTGCAACAAATGATTCAAAAATAGGGATTCTTATCAAAGTCACCTTAGGATAGGATATCACTTTTATCCTGCGGGAGAGAAAAGTCGAGAATATAGCATAATCATATGGCGAACCACGACCTCTCATGCAGATACCCGTTCCGAAGCGGAGTGAAGGTTTTTGAATTATCATATTTCTCATTTTGGAGAAAACCGTTGCTTACGTGAATCACCATGCAAGGGCGAGGCATCCAGCAGACCTCTCGCATATAATCATCATCTCTCACAAGTTTCGAAGCTGTGTCATGGCGATCAGAAATGCGTAGCACGAAGCATATTCCCAATGCTTCATCAATTGAGCTAACCAAATTTAAAATATCGATTTAAATAAAATTTCAATCTAGCTTGAAAAACGTTGAATATACTAAAAGAATCTTCTTAAAAAATGGATATTCTCTCCTCCGTGTCGTAGTTTATTTGTGGCCCATGCTTGTCGTTTTTCCATTTCTATTTATGCATATATTTTCCTTTTGTTATATGTTGCTGTTGTTATCTGTCATCTACCCACTTGTATGCGTAATATTGTGAATAATCTGGTTTCCTTTTTTATATATTGTGCAACTATATTGGTATCTGTATATCTTCCTAGCCATGTGTCATTGATCTTGTGCCACCGAGTGGTGGTCTATTTCTGATTTGTGGCACATGCGTGCGTTTTACTTTATGATTTCGCATCAACATATTTAATTCCCGTTGTTTACTGTGTATTTATACAGTATAGTGCGGGCACTGGCCATTGTTATCCGTCCCTTGTTCGTTCGTGCAGGCAAATTATTTTTTGTATTTTATATTAGGGCTAACAGGCACGCGTAATTTGTGCTTCTGACTCAGTACATATTTTTAAACGGGTCTCATGAAGTTTAGTACCATATTCCGATTAGCATAAAAATTTCCCATGTTGCAAGCGACTTAACCTAACCCCAGAGACGATACCAAATGCTTCCAAATCGGGGTGATGCCAATGTTGTACCAAACTTAACTAGACCCCTCTGTCTGTCTGTACGTGTACTTAGTACTGAATGTGTTTTTAAACAAGTCTCATGAAGTTTAGTACCATATAACTTAAGTTATCCGATTATCATCATCTGTTATATGAACCAGGTCCATGCAAAGGAAAAATGAGAAATACGAAATGTGATAGGTAATCCAAAAACCTTCACCCCGATTTGGAACTGGTACTGAGTATCTGCACGAGATGTCGTGGTTCGTCATATGGTTAAGCTGTATTCTCAGCTTTCCTCTCCAGCAGGATAAAAATGATATTCTATCCAATGATAAAAATTTCCCATATTGCAAGCGACCCATTCTAACCCGGGAGACAATCCAGATGCTTGCAGCATTGGCGCCCCCTTGTTAGGATGAGAATATTCTGCCACTTTTCTTTTGATGACATTCAGGAATATGGTACTGAACTTCACTAGACCCTTTTAAATTTCATTTGAGCTTTTGTCCCTTCGCCTGATCTTTCTTGCGTGTAACTCGAAAATGTGTATATAATTTTTATTTTGGTACTATTGTCAAGACGAGAAGGTCGAAAAAATATAAATCAGAAATCGTTCCGCACTGAGCCCTCGATCCTCTCTCTCTCTCTCTCTCTCTATGCAGTATAAGGGGAACAGCAACGCCAAATCATGCGAGACTGGCGCAATATGTTGAGCGGAGTCAAGAAATTCAACTTTGGTGGTATCTGCTGGATGCTATCCGCTTTAAGCGCTAATGAGTTAAAATCATCCTAGAATATGTGTGTGTGTGTACTATTTGGCTTACAATATTCACTCTCACAAGCCCATTACAAAAATAAAATATTTAAGAGACAGGCAGAGCAGTGATATCACTAAGATTTATGACACATCATAAATAAATAGTTCACGATATATTATTGTTCTTTGACAGGATGTGGAATACTCTCCTGTGAAGCAGGAGTCAAAAAGAGGTAGAGGAGAATTTCGCCCAATCAAAAATAAACGCCCAGTCGGGTGTTTAAATTCTACTGTGATTTGCATGAGTCGCCAACAGACCGTCTCGTCACCGAGGCGTCTTCAATCAATGATCCATGTCCGATAGAACACGTTTATGAATAGTCAGAATTACAAAAAAAACGAAATACACAAAATATTAACAACAAACATTTGTAGAAACATCCATACAAATTGAATAATTTAGTTTGCACAGAAAGCAATTTAATCCGGTAAAGGATGGTCGTGATTTTCCAAATGGAGATTCTTGGGCTTTTCCACTACCATAATGTACATTCCTTTCAGGAGCGTGTCATCACTTTTATAAGGTAAGTGTTTAGTTGTTTTTTTATTTATTTATTTTTCCTACTATTAATATTTATGCTATGCATATGGTTATGTGAAATAATTGTATCAATTAAATCATCGATAACAGCTGGCGAACGTAACAACTAACGAATGTCGCGGATCCGAACCTCAACGACGTATGTCCAAGATCAACGAAAGAAAACGGCTTCAATGCGGGGTGTACACCTGGGCGAGGCACTGTAACCCACAGCCTTGGGACTATGCTCGATAACCTCACCGGTACCTCATATGTTCCACACAGGATGGAATGACAAGACGAAAGAAAAATCTGGTAAGCAGATATAATTGTAAAAATTCTTAATTGCATACCGTTACATAAAGTTCATTTCATCACCAAACAAGACTAACGGCCTACTTGCAGAAACCAAATTCAGCATAAAACACGAGAAAGTGCCTCAGAACTGAAGACCCCGGGCCTACTAAACTTTTTATTTGACTGATCATAGAGTGTCGTGCTAAATTATCTATCTAGGCGATGAACAAGTCCGAAGTTGCATATTTAAATATCAATGTATATCTCCCCGTCTTTTTCAAATCTTTTCTAAGCAAAGCTAGAAACTGGATCTGAATGGAGCCAAACTGATGACCACTTTTCTGGCAAGGAGCTTAGATGTAATGCTAGCAAATTCATTTTTTAAATAGAAAGCCACCGCAAACAAAACCGAAGCGCTTTGGAGTGCAGTAATTTACATCTTTCCTGGTCTATAATAAACTCTCTATCAACCTGTGCTTGAAGTAATCCTTGGAAAACCTATAATGACATATATTATTGCATAGTATATATAAATCATTTATTTCGATAAAAAATATTTATGGAAAGAAAAAAAAAGTATTTCATAAAAATGAAAAGGTTTGTGTCATTTTAATTGGATGAGTAAACGGCCATGGAAATCTTGTAATTTCGCCTAAATGAAATTAAAAAAGAATATATGTGGGCAAGAGCGGAAGAGGCTTTAGTTTCTGAATTATCCCAACCCGATAGGGGGTAATGAAGCCAGTAATAATAGTAAAAGGTCAATTGTATTTTCCTCATCAAATACAGACTCTACCCTGTAGAATGGTCCTAACGTAATTTCTGCGTGTCGACTGAAAGGAAACAAAGAAGTGGTAGATGATTTTACCATCGCCTAGGGCAGATACCACTCACTGCACTTTATCATATAAGTTCAGTTTCGTTTGGAACGTTTTCCGCACAGAGTGTAGTTGGTGGTACAATATCTTGTAGTAGCTCTTTGTAATTGAGTGGCTGTTAGTTGATTTTTTTTGCCATTGTTCGGAGTGATTTTCAATAAAAAAGATGGTATAAATTTGAATGGCGCGAAAGACAAAATTTTCATCGATTCAGCTACACCTGTCAAATCATATGGTTTAAAACAACCCCCTCGTCCTGCGTGGGGGACGCATGCTGGAATCTCGTGTGTAATCATAAAAGCCGGGAGAAAAGTTAAACGCGTTAGGGATACCATTTTGAGCTACGCACCAATAATTGTGCGGGGCAAAGAACATTCAATAATTACGATAAATGATTATGATATAGTGCTAATTAATTATAATTATATGCGAGTGAATAACGAAAGCAATTTCTGCTTCTTCTCGTCTCCCCGTTCCCCCTCCCAGTTTTGAGAACGGGTACGGTCCCCCCTACATTTTATGATGAAATTTTATTTATTTGAGATCCTTGAGAATGTAAAATTTTTGCTATTGTATATTCCATACATATAGCTTTGGCTCATACATTGGTACATTTCAACAAACAGTCTAAAGAAACTTGCGTGCTTTCGGCACAATATTTTGTTTTAAGTACTATAGTCTACGGCTGGATAAAACCGAATCATTTGGAATTCGAATCCGAATCGAAACATTTTTTTTCGAATTGGATCGAATCACTAATTCTATGTATTCAGCAAATATCTTATTTTTACTATTATAAACTTGCCTTATTGTGAAACTGAAGAATTTTCTAGTTTATAGTGTATTTTCAATTCGCACTAAGAGCAATCATTTTCATATCTTAACGTCGAAATATAATCGATTTTAGTCAAATTTGACCGAAATCGATTGCATTTCGTTGTTAAAATAAAAATTTTACATCATTTTTGTTCCAGTGGACGATTCACGGTTGATTCGAATAAATCGTGCACGGAATCGATTCGAATCACCGAATCGAAGTGCGCAGCCCTACTATAGTCTTACTTTTTATGTCCTCTACAAGACTTGGCATCTTCCACCGCCAATGCATGTACGTTCGTATAATAAAATGATGTTTCGACTTTTTTTTATCAAAATTTGCACAGAGCGAGGCTGCGAGAGACAAATTATACTAGAAATGTTTGCTGAATCCACAGGTGTGCAAAGAGCCACATAAAGTGCAAGGATGAGTACTAAGGAATCCCCATCAGTAACTGATATCTATTGACGATATTGACTATTAATGGTGTGGGCACTGCTCGGAGATTTGGAGTGAGTTCTACTATAAAGGTTGTAATTCGTAGCAGCTCAAAATGTCAGTTTTATGCATAGCACAAAAACGATATTTTTTAAAAAACATATAGCAGTTTGTTCAGAATAAAAAAGGAGAAGCATACAATCATAAAAATGATGATAAATGCTGAAAATATGGAATGCGAATAATATTTTGCTTGGAACTAATTCGGAAATCGCACCGTGTCAATAATAAGGGGTAATAAAAAAGCATTAGAACAGGTGCTGACAGAAGTGGAAAGGGATATGGGGGATGCATCCTTCCGCTAAACAAAAAGTTTTAAAATATTTAAAAAAAAAAATACAAAAATTTCGTGCAGTTAATCTCCACTCGGAATTGGCACGTCTTCCCTCCAATCTTACACGTTCTGTTTCATTTTGGGCGGGATTGTTAGTAAAAGAAAATTATGAGTAAAGAAAATACCAAATCTTTTTGTCTGCAGTCATGTTTTGCCGCCTTAATTTAGGACCAACCCTCGCAAATAATATTGTGGACCATCTACCCTCAGTAAAGGCAAAAAATATAAATCTACGATTGTAGGAAAAAAGAAATATTGCTGCTATTCACCCAGAAATATAAGAAATAAATCGTCCACAAACAAAGATTGTTAAAGAAAAAAGATCTAGATCAATATTTGACTAGGTATTGAGCGGAAATGATGACGCCGTAATGGGCAAAAATATTCTAAAAAATTGCGTTTTTATTTCATTTCACAACGAAATAGCGAAATTAAAAAAAAAATGGGATGCTCAAAATTGACTTAAAATGTGTAATAACAACTATTGCGCGAAGAAAGCGCGCAAACGAAAATTTTGAGGTTTTATACGTTTCAAAGCACTTAAAAGGCATCTAATTAATACAGAGTTCGCAATTTAGATATATGCAATGACGTATGCCCCTCCCACATAAAAAGAAATTAGAGGTAAGTGTTCATATTTCGGTGTTTAACCCGGACAGGGCTGGGCAAAATCGAATTCGTTCCAATTTCTTGTTCCGAATAAATAGCAAAAATCTGGCTCTAATAATTTTTCCCCATTATCAATTATGAAAATCAAAAAAATCATAGTTACAAATTATTGATATTATCATAAACAGACTTGAAGGGAATTTATCTTCAATTCACACCCCATGTCCATGAGCAAATAGTTTCATATTTCAACGATTAACAATCGATTTTGGTCAAATTTGGCCAAAATTGATTTTATTTTGTGGTGTAAAAAGAAAATTCCACTTTATTTAGCAAGACAACGATTCACGATAAATTCGAATAATTTGTGTTTCGGACTGATTCAAATCGTCGTATTAAATCGCCCAGCCCTATTTCTGCCATAGATGGGCTGTGCTCTGGATGACACGTTCCAACAGGGATCCCTACCGAATAAAACATATTTTGAACAAGTACTTCCTTGACTATATAAACTATTGAAGGACGCGGTGAGATAGTCGGTTATCATATCGGCATCGCAGATTGAAAATCTCAGGCTCGTCTGAACCGGAATTACGATTTGACTAACTTGTTCTTTGCCGTGACTGTGTATAGGTTCTGTGTTTCGGCAACCCACGATGTACCTTGCTGAAGGGCATACTCAATGGTAAAATGGTCAAGCATCAAGGCCATCAGGCTCGCGCGTAACCGACCGAGCCACCGAAATATGCTATATTTCATTCGCCAAGCGTCTTCGGCTACCAGACCTTGGTATTGAAATTTCGTTTCAGGTTCCCATTTGGTTTTGCATAATAGAGAGAGGAAAAACGTCGTTATTCTCATCCCAATCTTTTGTTTCTTCACGTTGAACCTGGAAGTCAGCGGCGTACATTGACCTGGACACCCGGAAGAACTCACTTTCAGATGGGCCATGTTCGTATCCCACTCGATCTGGCGCACTGGCGCATTTTCTTAGTCCGGGACCCCAATCCAAATACGCAAACTCATCATGAGGTCTTCGAATTGGTGTCAGCACGGGCGTATTCAAATGGATAGATTGTTTGCTAACAGTGCTTCGTTTTTTTTCTCGTTGTTTTTCGAGATTTGCTATTTGAGTACCGTTTAGTGGAGCTTTTTTTGAACGATTTGCTCGAATAGGATTTCGGTGAGTCGCGACTATTATTCGAATTCTGTATTCGTAACGTTGACTTGCTACCGTACCCCATGTCTGACTCGTTGGTAGTCTGACTATTTTGTGAGTTCCTGACTCTCAAAGTGGCTTTCAAAGCACCCCACATTCGCCTGCTTTTCATTGCTAGGTCGTGTTCTTTTTCAGCTGGCGGGTTGTCGTCTGTAACGTAATCTAAACTATCATTGCTCTTTATCTCCGTGTTAGGTGGAGTTGGAGGTTCAATTACATGATCCGGTATGACGTCATGTGAGTTGATGTCATTTTTATTATCATCATAGTAATTATTACGTATCGAACTTGCTACAACACTGCCATATACATTGCCGATTCGTCTAATATTATCTTTGACATAAACGATGACGTCACCACGATTGCGACTGCTTGCTAGGCGGAAGTCCATATCGTTAATCCAATCTTTACTACTTTCTTCTATAAAATCTTCATCCTCTAATGACGTACAAAATCGACGCTTTAAATGACGTATGAAACGATCAACAAATCTTTTGAAGAACAAAGATATCATATTGAAGAGGGAGTAAACACAACAGCAACCTATTATGAGTAATATTGCGTCTATGACGTGATAAACGTAACGATTCATGTTGGTGTAAGTGTGTTCCTGCAGAAATATAATTTAAATAATATGAATAATAATAAAAAATGGGTTCATATCTCCATCCTTGGGTGCCTTATTAAAGGTATTGAAGGTTGAAGGCTTCAAATAGTCTATTTTGGAAGCTTTTTTAATATTGAAAATATAATTTACCTATTTTTTCTTCATAAATTTACCCAGTATCAATTTATCAAACAGTAAACTCGGTGAAAGTGAAATCAAGTAATTTATATATTCTTGAAACTAGGTGAACTACTCTGAAAATTAACTAGGTATACTAGATAACATAGTGAGGCGCGATGGCCTAGTGGTTAAACATGTTGGAATCGCAGGTTGAAGACCTCGGGTTCGAGCCCCGGCGAGTCCGGCTCGCTTATCCATGCCCACCACTCAACCCAGGGTGTAATTTACTTGGGTAGGCTAAGCCGAACAAGAAAAGATGATATCTTTCCAGTAATTGTAACCCTGTTCGATTATAAGTGGCAGCTGTTACAGGGCCTCGGACAGGGTGATCCATTCTAATAAGTGACTATAAAAAAATAAAATAAAAAAAAAAAAACATAGGTACTACACTTATAAGTGCAATACTAATATGCTCTCTCTAATACGAATCCGCGCATAAAGTTTTCAGTCTACAAAAGCCTAATAACAACCAGTTGGCACGGAATCTTCTTGACTGGATGAGAATACATTCCAATAAAAAAATCCCTATTAACACAATCGCACCTGTCCACTCGTTAGATCCCCAAACCCAATTGTACTGTACGCCGTGGTCGTGTAATAGAATGACGTCAGAAAATTCCAATTCGACTCTGTGACGTGATACACTACTGACGCAATCAAAACAATGAAAAACGTAAGTGATGACAGTGCAAGAAGAACATGAGAGGGAGCTGCCTTGTAGGATCTTCGTTTCTCTCTTTCTACGAATCTATCTATGAAATAATAATACATTTTTGAAATAAGGTTGTTGAAACTCTTCAGATTAGTTTTTTCCGACAGACCGCTGAATGGCAAACTATTGCAATGTGGCAACCACTTTATCGGCAAAAAAGGAAGTGCCACCATCTTCTTTTTTAGGCGTTAGGGCTTGCCCATTAACAGAATATGATGATTTTTAGCTGATACTTGCCATTTTTCACGATATGATAAAAAAATTGCCGCGCTTCTACATCTCATATTTTGGTTAGTATACAATTGTCAGTTTTGTTTTTCCCAATTTCCGATTGTATCCAAATCAATCTAAAAGTGGCTTTCCGAAATAATATCTTGCTTTCCCAAAACTTAACTCAACTTAATACCAGCGTTTTGTTCTAATTCACTCACGTCAGAAACTTTGTGACATAATCCTGGGCGAAACACTGTACCTAAGGCTGGGCAATACGATCCGGTGATTCGAATCGATTCGAGGCAGATTTTATTCGAATAAATCGTGAATCAGCCATAGAAGCAAAATCTTGCTAAATGGAGTAGAATTTTTCATTTTCAACAACAAAATGCAACCGATTTTGGTCAAATTTGGCCAAAATCGATTGTATTTTGTCGTTAAAATGAAAATTTTCGCTTTCAGACTACAGTGTAATTATAAATACACAGCTTTTAAATCTGTTTATGCTAATATTTGTGATTCATACCTGTAAGCTTTTAAATTAACATAATGAAGACAATAATAGTAATAGTAAAAATAGGATATTTGGTATTTTAATGGAATTAGCGATTCGAATCGTTTCAAAAAATATATTCGAACTTTAAATGATTCGGTTTTGTCCAGCTCTATTTCCATAATAATTACTCACTTCTCATGAACTTATGTTTTGGCTTCTGCTTCGACTTCGCCCACGTCATAAACTTTGTAAAATAAGTTATGAAACGAGACAACCAAGTGTTGAAGAAGAGAAACACAGCAGGACATCCCAAGAGGCAATAGATTATAAATACGATCCGTCCCGCAGTTGTTTTGGGTGTCGCAACTCCGAAACCTGGGGCGGAAGGATTTGCGTTAATAGGTTGCAATAGGACCAGGTAAATAAATTCGGTGATCCGAATCGATTCGAAGTACAAATTATTCGAATCAGACGTGTATCGTTTATAGGGATAGATGGTTGCCAAGTAAAATGAAATTTTCTTTTTTAACGACAAAATGCCATCGATTAATTGGTCAAATTTGACTATAAACGATTGTATTTTTTTGTAAAAATATGGAAATTTTGGCTCCTAGAATTTGAATGTGAATCGAAAATACTTTACAATACATAGGCCTGTTCATTATAATGTTATTAATTCGCAACTATAAATTTCTCAATTTTCCTAATATAACTTTTTACTATTATAACTCGTGAAAATGAAGAAATTTATAGTTCATAGTGTATTTTCAATTCGCACTAAGAGCAATAATTTTCATATTTCAAAGTCAAAATGCAATTGATTCCATTTCGCCGTTAAAATAGAATTTTCTCTTCATTTGACAAGTTTTTGTTCCTATGAACGATTTACGATTGATTCCAATAAATCGTTTTTCGAATTGATTCGAATCACCGAATCGAATTGCCCAGCCCCACCCTACAGTTCTGCCGCCGGTCGGAATATGACTTACCGATAGTTGTGACCACAGTTCCGCAGAATGTAAACGCTCCAACGAAACTCCATTTCTTAGTGTGAAGTTTTTCATAAACTAAGTCTGTTGCACTGTAACCGTTTTGCACCAAATTGTCGTATTGTAATAATATCCTTGTCAAATTATCCATAGAAACGTTGAAATCACGGGACATGTTCCGTATTGTTACTTTCGTTATGTCTCTCTGAACCAACTCATTCGGAGCCTCGAGTAAGGAGAATAAAATGGCTCCCAGCACCAAGTATAAAGTGATAAATATTCCAAGTAAAGGTAGAAATAATCGACTGTGTTCTTTTCTTTTTGCCGATGACGTCATAGTTTACGTCACGTTACCATTTGTGCTAAATTTAATAAACTTTTGTTGTAAGGTAGAACGCGCATCTGAGGTAAGTAAATTTGAAGAACATCGCTAGAAAATTTATAAAAACACCAAAAAAAAAGATTTAAGTTAAAAAAATTGATCCTATGAGAATTTTTACTTCGAATCGATTCACATCGCATTGAATTATTAGCAGGCTGGAGCTTGTGAAGGGATTGTCATACAAAGAAAAATCACTGACAAAGGGATCAAAATGACCTCTGACCTTAAAATGCTTTCATATCAACATCCCTGCTATGAAAGAGCGTGCGATACAACACAATCAGGAATTTGTACTTACCAAGTATGACACAAATGTAAGTGCACAAATGGGCAACGGCTTGACTGCGTTATTTACTACCCTTTAGGAACCGGCTTCAGAATAGTCCTAACGTATTTCCTGCGTGTCATAAAGAGTCGACTAAAAGGGAAACAGAGAACTGGTAGATGCTTTTATCATCGGCCAGAGCAGATACCGCTCATTGCACTTTACCACAGCAGTTCAGCTCTTTTTGGAATGTTTTCCGATTAGAGTGCAGTTGCTGGTACTTTAATTGTTTTGTAGTATCAATTTGCTATCAAGTAGCCTTTAGATGGTTCCTTTTGGGCACTTCTTTCGGCCTTGTTAAGAGTGAATTTCAATAAATAAATCCAACAAAGACCAGACTTTACAAAGACATTCATGCAAAATATATTTCTTACAGGCGACGCCATAATAATACAACATTCAAAGATATTCTGAATGTTGTCCTAGCATCCTGCCTATCGAAGGATCGTATGATATATATATATATATATATACAAGACACTGTAACAAAAATGCAGTGAATTAACTGTTCAATTGCAGTAATTGTATATTTTTTGTAATCTTGTTCTCGATTGAAGTTTCGTCAAGTATGGACTGTTAATGGACCGCGCCTTCTGAGGAGCGTTCCATTAACAGTCCATAGTTGGCCGAGAAAATCATTTTCCGGTTCTTTTTGATAACACCGAGTGAAATTACTGTCAAAAACGGCGATTTTACTGTATTTTTATTACAGTTTAAAACATATAAAAATGTTCCTCTTTATTCAATATTTTATTCATTATATGTTTGAGCAATCAGTCGAAACACATCCTTCGACCACGAATCTTCCCCGAAAGAGAAACTGTATCGTGTGTTCTTTATAATTTTACGCCCTACTGCCATCAACACGTCATTTGAACTTTTCACAAATTGAATTACGATAAATGATACCAGTCATAGACTCTCCCAGTAAAGCAATCGAAATATTTCTGTCAAAGCAACTTTGGTTGGTCCGGTCCATCTGTGGCGCATGCTTGACAATATAAAATTGAGTGTAAAGTGTAGTTGTCATGCGTATGAGCGGCAGCTTGGTGGACCAAACGAAGCATAACCGCAACGAAGAATCTGATGTGTTTGATCAATACGGCTACCTGGAAAAGCGAGGCGAATGCCCCCCCCCCTCCCCCACCACCAGTTTTGAAGCTCTTCGCCAGTGAGTAAGTTGGTTTTTCAGGCCCTCCTTCCGTTTTTGCCTAGAGAGGGAATTTCAATAATAAAAAAAAGAAACTGGGGCAAATTTTACATATATGTAATTAGTAGAACTTCTGGGTAATTCGACCCAACATAGCTGGCACACGACAGTACATCATTATGTAGTTTATACAAATTTACAGTGATTCAGACGCGCTCTACGCTCTACTCTAGTTGGAACGTGAAATAACAACTTCCCGAGAATATGACTATTTATTTGTTACGTCATAATATGCAGAAGGTAAATGAATCATTGTGACGACACACACGTTGATATGGTGACGAAGACGAAACGTGAATTTAGAAACAAGTTTTGCTTTAAAATATATTTCTGATCCCAATATTGAAGTCTATGTATGTACCTAAGCTCACTTGATGAGCTTCCTGCATAAGTTTATATGGATTTTGTGCGCGTTTAGAAAATAGTTTTGCTAAGCCAGAATAGGATGGCTGCGGGCCTGATGGTGAAGAGGGTCGTATTTAGGGCTGGTCAATTCAAACCTGTGATTCGGATTTCTTCGACGCTTAATTATTTCGAAATTTTTGTTGAATTTGTCACGGCGACAAAATCTTGCTGGTTTAAGGAGAATTTTCATCTTTTATTGGCAAAATGCACCCAGAGTATTTTCGATTGCTGTTGTTTTATTTTGGTTGTTTTAGCATTTTTTGATTTATTCACTGCCCCCGATTTTTTATTTTAGTAATTTTTGCGTTTAGATAAAATTGGCGATTCGATGAATTCGCAAAAAGTATTTGAATCAAATTCGAAATGTTTTGGTTCCGCCCAACCCTAGCCGAAACTCAATGTTGATGAGATTTATGCCAATAATGGGCTGTTGATGGACCGCACCTTCGCGGTGCGTTCCATCAACACCCCATGATTGACCAAAAAAGTCAATTTTGAATTTTTTTCAATACCGCCAAGTAAAATTACAGTCAAAGACCAGACATTTTGTTGCATTTTTTGCGACAGTGTATTAAATACTTGTACCCGCTTTTCATCTGAGAATAATCAAAAAATACACAAAATATGAACATTGAAATTTCTTCTGAAAGAATTCCTATCCATGAACAAGAAGTTATCTAAGAAGGCTTACTCATTTTTGTGCCAATGATGGATCGCGACCAATGGCATTTTTATTATTTTCATGGAATCAGCGATTCGATCCTATTCGAAAAAATTATGATTCATTCAAATTTACTCTGTGCAAGGCCGGAAGCAGTGCCTAAAAGGAACCAACTAACGACCACTTAATACCAAACAGCTACTAAAAGATATGGTAACAGCAAACTACACTCCAAACAAAAAAAAAAAAACGAACTGGACCGCCCTGGTGAAATGCAGTGATATCTGCCCTGAGCGATTGTAAAATCATCAACCAATTCTCACCACCGCTTTTCCTATTCTTTACTCGACTCTTACGATACGCAGGAAATACTTTAGGACTATTCTAAATTCCGCACCTACAGGGCTATACTACATCAACTTTAACCAAGAAATACGAAAGCAATTCTATCACATACTAGAGTCAGCCTCCGTACTATATACACAGCACTTTGATTAAAATTCAGATAAACTACGCCGATCGATCTGTGACAGCGTTTTCGATAGATGCTGTGATAAAAAACATTTTCAAAATATATTTTGAAATATAAACATTATGTAGTTTTGTTTTACTTTATTGATGTGACAGTTTAAAGGCCTGAATTGAAATGGAGGCCAAAATAAATACCCTTTTTGTCGAGAAAAAACCTAATTTCGGAAGCAGAAATGATGGTAATCATCTCTAAAGGCTACAATGCACGTGAAGTTGTCTTACCTATGCGTTGCGTTTTGGATTACAAAACAAAATCGGCTACACACGCCTGTATTGCTTTAATTGTATTCACATGCCCACAAAGCACAAACACAAGCAACGAAACGAGTACTCTCCGTTAGCTTTGCCATGGCAAACCGTTAAGTTCCGTTGGAAAACGTTAACGAAAGTATGCACAGCAATAGCGTAAAAGGCAATGCAACTTACAAAAACGGTTTGAAGAAAGCAAATTTTCCTCATTTGGATAATAATTCCATATAAAACTCCATCGACAATCTTTTTTCAGCAATTATACCACAATTGACAGGCAATAAAAATCTATAAATATAGCTCCAAAAATGTATCTGGTTTGCCAAAAAAAGCAAATCTCTAAAAAAATTTACAATCGTTCTGTTTGTTCGTAATACATTTGAGATAGTGTATGTGTTAACGATCAAAATAGGCAATACCATTGTATATCTTTAAATAAAAAATGCCTATATTCAAATCTAAAAGTTTAAATACTAAACTAGTTTGTCTTCAACGTACTTGTCGTACTTGTGCGAAGTGCGAAAACATATGATACTTCAGCGAGATTTTTATTTTTTTGTTCCGTCAAATTCGATAAACCGTTTTCTAAAGTGTCTATTTTTCTGCTTCACACTGGTACATTTAAGACAAACTAGTTCAATACTTAAGCATTTAGATTTGAAGATATGAAGTTTTTATTCAAAGATATGCAATTGAGGTGTGTTGTCTATTTTGAATCACAAACACATAAACTATTTCGAATGTATTACGAGGATATGGGACTGTCTTTCTCCTCATCTCAAGACTTAGGAGCACATGTCCGCTCTCGCACACAGCTGCCATTGCTCTCACTTTGTCGATATTGTATAACTGATTGAGATAATTCCAAAGGGTAGATACAGCCAACAAAATTTAAAAAAAAATCCTTTTAATGCGCATTAAACCCATTGATGGTCTTTTGTTGATACGCACAGAATCGGAATAATTTCAATAAAATATACAGTAGTGGGATATAAAATTTTTTAACGTATTTAATGACGTCATAAAACGCAATTAATGATACCATAAGGCCCAATTGGTGGAGCTATAAAGATAATAAAAAATAAGGATTTATTGTAAGCAACAAAGACAACTTCAAAGCTTCAAATCTCTAAGGGAGTATTTAGAACACTTTTATACGAGAAGATGGGCGATCTGAATGCGCGAGTTTGGTTTTTGTTGTTGCCTAAACTGACCGTTTTAAGAAGAAAAAAAAGGAAAATTGAAATGAAATGGAAAATCGTTCCAAAGTCGTTAAATAACGCTTCTTGTAGTGATATTTTTATCAAATAACAAATTCCACAAATATGGGTGAATTGTATGACCAATGTGAATTGAAGGCTTTAATGGCCTTTCCTACCCCTGTTTTCCCACAACTTAATAATTAGTGGCCCGTCGCGGTGGCCCAGTCGGTTAAGCGCGATCGTATAATCCAGAAAGGCCGAGGGTTGGATGCTTGACCGCTTCACCATCGAGCGTGCCATTCAGCAAGGCACTTCGTGGGTAGCTGTAACACTGAACAGAACTGATACACTACTAAGATTCGTCTAACGGTTGTTGGGTATGAGCCCCGACCCCCCGAAAGGTTCACGGACGGGTCATAGCAAATAATTCAAAAAAACTTCCTAATCAGTAATTTTCCTAAGCATGGATCACAAATGGACCACGCTTAAACGGTCATGCTTAACAAAAATATCTCTGGGCGATTGCCTACGAACTAAAATGGACGATTTTCGGTAAAAGTTAGTAGTTATCAAGTTTATTCTCAAGATACTTCTTTTACCTAGTTTCACTGATACCTGACCTACCAAGTTTTAACTTTTGCCGAGTTTTCTATTTTAAGTTTTACCAAGTAATTTACTGGATAAAATTAGTTAAATTTACATAACTTTCAACTAGGTACCTAGTTCAAAAAAAAAAACTAGTTAGTTCCTTACAAAAAAGCCTTTAAAATAGTCTATTTAAAAATTTTAAGTTTAAAAATGTATTAAATGCAGCGATTACCTTATTTACCTCGTTTTTATAAAGGTACTACCTATAGTTTTGAAAGGGAAACTAGATTAGTTACATTATTTTACATAGTTTTGTGATAAATTTGATTTTACTTTGCCTAGTTAAAGAAAAAAGTTGGTCGCCATCACCACTACGGACCGCCAATTTCTAGAGCCAAATCCATAGTCACGCGTAGACTGCCTCAACCGACTATACAACATTTGTCCACTGTGTGTGAAAGACAACGGTTTTCTTCTTGTCAGAATAATTTTATTAAATGTACCGTCGATGGATCGCGCCGGGGAAAAACATCTGTAGATCATCCATGAATTAGCGAAGGCATTGATACGATATCATATGACGAACATATATGAATATGATAGACGAACATACATATCGATCTTTCACTTATCTCCTTCGTGTAGGTGAAATATGGTCAATAAAATTTGAAAATATTTTGTTGATTACTTAATGACGTCATTACGGGTGCCGCAAGCAAAAAAATGTGAAACTAGCATTTTTATCTACGTATATCAATGTAAAATATATAAAATAAACGTGGGGCGGAGGCGCGAAAAAAATTTTCGATATGAGATTACATGGCCTGAAAACGATTAAATATTGGAAATAAATACTTCACGACGGAGACGCGCAAAAATATACCGCATTTCATGCGCTTCAAAAGATAGCATTTAGAAGTTCATCGCGCATTTCTCAGGTTGGCAATGCTTGATGGAGGGTACAACACAAACACTGTAATAAAAGTACAGTAAATTTACTGGTCATTTGCAGTAATTGCATATTTTCAAAGTTGAAAAACTCCATCAACACCCCATATTCGGCCAAAAAAGTCAATTTTGAATTTTTTTTGATATCGCCAAGAATTATCACTGTCAAAGACCAGTGATTTTGTTGCATTTTTGTTACAGTGTAACACTCTAGAATATTCGCCGGCGAACCATACTTGACATAAATCTCAGCGAGGGCGATTTAGAATATCGAAAATATACAATCACTGGAAATATACGGTAAATTCACTGTAATTCTCTCACAGTATATACAGCGATGTAAAATATGTATACAACAAGAAATTCAATGACATTTAGTAAAAATTTCTATCGATTTTGCAAATAAAAATTCAAATCCGGTAATTAAAGACATTTATCGGTTATTAATCAAAATAAACGATAGAAGATCAACGTCAACAGCACACCGTTGAATTCCAGCGAATGATTTTTAATCCGTTTTGTATTATCGAGCTTGGGAAATATATTATTATATCGTTACTGGGGCTTGGCAAAACCGAACTATTTTAAATTCTAACCTGATTTGAATATTTTTTTCGAATCGGATCGGATCATAAATTCCATAAATAGCAAAATTCCAATGCTACTATTACAACTTGTCTTTCTTATGAAAATCGAGATATTTATAGTTTTGGAATACTAATATTAGCATAAATAGACTTGAAGGCAATGTATTTTCAGTTCACATCCCATGTCTAGGAGCAACAATATTCATATTTTAACGACAAAATGTAATCTATTTTGGTCAAACTTGACCAAAATCGATTGCATTTTGTCTTTAAAAATGAAAATTCTAGTTCATTCAGCAAGTTTTCTGTTCACGATTGATTCGAATAATTTGTTTTTCGAATCGATTCGAATCATCAAATCGAATTGCTCAGCCCTAATCGTCACCAACATTATTAAGTCGTGATTTTGAGACAGCGTTTTTATGGGAACTTACTCTAAGCAAGATCAGGAATAGCAGCAAAAACCAATCCTGTAGATTCTGTAATTACTGGCTTTAGAATAGTCCTAAAGTATTTCCTGCGTGTCGTAAAAGCCGACTAAAAGGAAGCAAATAAGTGGTAGATGGTTTTACTATTGTCCAGGGCATATGCCACTAACTTCGCTTTACTATGGTGGTTCAGTTCCGTTTAGAGTGCAGTTTCTGGTACCACACACTTTTAGAAAAACTTACTCTATAAAAATGGCAGCATAGCTACTATAGGAAGTTATCAATTTTACTAACCGCCTACGAAATAATACGTTTTAGCAGTAAATAACTACCATGGTTTGATGGCAGCAAATTTGCTAATCGCCGGTTGAATTAATTGCCAATATATTGTCTGTGCATTTACTACTACAGTATTTAAAACTATTACCGATCCCAATGGCAGCATAGTTACCTGTGCCAAGTATGATATTTTACTTACTTTTTTATCTCAACTTACAACCAATTGATCGTAATTATACTTCTGCATAAAAAATAGACAATGTTAAGAGATGTTGATATTTATTTGGGGAAATGAAATAAGTTATAGAAGCTAAAAGACTAAAGACTATCAGACTAAAAGCTATCAATCCTTTTAACTTTCCATATACAAATTGTCATGGATTTGTACCGCAAATGGTAAAGAAGTAGTGATAGATTGGCCGCCGTAGTAGTGATAGAAACTGGCGAAAAAAATATCACACATTGGCACATCAGTTTTGTAATTCATTTTCGTTTTTGAAATTTTGATTAAGGATAAGTTCCGGGTTCTATTATAAAAGTTCAGTTACATTAAGGATATTTAAAGCGTGTTTGCTGGTACTATACTTTTTGGAGTAGTTTTGTCGTATCTAGTGACGTGGGCGCGATGCCCAGTGGTTAAACATTTCAGCATCACAGGTTGAGGTACTTAGGTTCGAGTCCCGTCGAATCCAAGCCCACCACTTAACCCAAGGTGTAATAACTTACCTGAGGTGCGGTGCATCTGTGAGACATGCTTGACGAAATAAAATTGATGCTGATTTAGGTCTGTAAGCTTCTTCGGGCCACGTATGAAGTGACTTTCAAAAAAACTAAAGTTACATTTTAAACTTTGAACCCCAATCCATATGGATTATTTTTCACTGTCAAGCATGAGCCACAGATGAACCGCACTAATTCTAACCGGGAAATGTCCAATTTTAGGGGATTTATTGGGTCAAGCCAACAGTCAAAGTTGAACCGAATTATAAATATTCATTTTGTCGAGCATAAGTCACGGATGGATTGCGCCCTCGTGGCGCAATCCATCAGTGACTTATGCTTAACAAAACAACGTTTTTATTTTACAAAGTATTTCTGATTAGAAATTGGTAAATTGCCAGTTACGTGAATAACGAAAAATACAAAACTCTACGAATCTATAATTCATAATTTAATTAAGCAGAAGCAAAGTTTGTACATCTGTAAATGTTACTAGGATTTCACGGTAAATTTATTTACTCGAATTTAGTCAATGGGCAAGGTTCAAATGTATTTTTTGGAGCGGTTCTTTTCGGGTTCAATTCTTTAACCGAAAATTCTCCCGAATTTTAAAGTTTTATTACTTCTATAGTACACAACACCACAGAAACAGCAAATATTATTACGATATTGTTACGCAATAAATTGGTTTCAATTTTATCTCTTTTATCGTAATTTAGGAAGAAAAATATATAGGTTTAAACAATGATCTTTTATACAGCCGCACCCTTAATGACGCTATAATTTTAAGTCGGAAATTTTCAGATCTGAATTTTTGGTCAAATTCATTCTGAGTAAGGTCAGAAGCAATACCTAAAAGGAGCCAACTAACGAACACTTAATAGCAAAGATCTACGAAAAGATGTAGTACCAGCAACTCCATTGTAAGCGAAAAACATTCCAAACAGAACCCACATGGTAAAGTGCATGAATGGTACCTGCCCTGGGGGTTCGAAAACCATCTACCACTTCTTAAAGTTGAAATATGCCACTGGGCACAATAGTTACTATTGGAGAAAATTCATGAAAGGTTCATATACTTGTACTGATTGTCTTGATAGTACCTTCTGCGCTTTCAATGAAATGACCCCCTCCCCCAAATGTACCACAAAAAGTGAAGTATATTTTAATCACCAGAGCTCGTACACCAAGATAACCCCATCTTAAACTTTACTTTGTCAAGCATGAGCCACAGATGGGCTTCGTCGACGCGATCCATCAGTGACCCATACTTAACAAAACATGTTCGGTCACTGTTACTGACTGCAAACAACCTACATCTCACCTACACTGTCGTAGCTATTTGTGTAGATCTGAAACACTGGCTCTATCTAGGTAAAAAAAATCATACGCCATAGGCGCCTAGGCAAAACCGAATCATTTGGAATTCGATCGAATCACTAATCCCATGTAAAAAAGAAATATCCCATTTTTACTATTACAACTTGTCTCCATCATGGTAACTAAGAAATTGATAGTTTAAAGTGTTTTTTTAATTCACTCCACGTAGTCTAAGAGCAGCAACAATTTTCATATTTTAACGGCAAAATGCTATCAATTTTGGTCGAATTTGACCAAAATGGAGTCGTTCATAGTAACAGAAACTTGCTAAATAAACTAGAATTTTCATTTTTAACCAAAAAATGCAATCGATTTTGGTCAAATTTGGCCAAAATCGATAGCATTTTGCTGTTAAAATATGAAAATGATTGCTCTTAGACGATGTAGAATTGAAGAAAAAACACTATAAACTATCTATAACTATAAAACACTATTTCCTAATAACCATGATGGAGCCAAGTTGTATTAGGAAAATGAGACATCTGGTATTTACATGGAATTAGTGATTCGATCCGATGCGAAAAAATTATTCGAATCAGATTCGAACTCCAAGTGATTCGGTTTTGCCCAGCTCTAACTATAAGTTGTCACATATACCATAAGTTGTGCCTAATTAGTTGCCTTATTATGTTCTTCATAAGCTTCCTTTCGGACCTTGCATAAAGCAAATTTTAATAAAAGAGAGACCATTGTACCCTATGCTTGTGAAAAAGGGTCGCCACACAAGAGGTGCGGTCCATGTGTGGATCATGCAAAACAAATACGAAACAAAAGTTTTGTTTGCGAAAAGCCGACGAATGTTTTTTATAAAAAGTGAAATTCTTCTTATATGTTCCCAAGAACATGAAAATATTTCGAGACATTCAGCAAATCCTAGACGTAAATACATGATGCAGAATATTTACAAATTCTTATTATATTTAACCATTGAAGGTAGTCGCTTCACAAACCGATGACGTCATGACGTCATGAAAACGTGAGGAAAGCTGAGAGTCACAATCTACTGCAGCGGTTTGGAAGTGTCCGATTGTTCTAAATGCCTCAGAAATAATTGCGTTCGCGGAGAAAAGTCACCTATCCGCGACTGCGGCGTATTCGCTTTCTATAAACACCAACAGGGTCGGGCTCCGGAAGGGCTCCGAGTATTCGAGGTTTGACCGTTTCACTGCAGAGAGTGCCAGCAAAGTACTTCGCGGGTAGCTGTAATACTGAACACACTTACTACAAAGGTCCGTGCCTAACGGGAGCCCCACATCCCCCACTCGGTGGGGTCACGGACAGGCCATAGCAAATAATTTGAAAACCCACAATAAAACAAAAAACAAGGGCGAGCAATGCATGGCTTCGTGTTTATCATGTTGGCATCTCAGGTTGAAGATCTCGAGTTCGAGCCAAGTCCGGTTCGTTAATCCATACCCACGCACCACTCAATTGTGATAACTTGGGTAGGCTTTGGCTAAACGGAAAGATCATATCTCCCCAACCCTAACACTGTTCGTCTATGATGGGCCGTTAATACAAGGCTTTGTTCAGGGTTCACCACTTAAATGAGAGGTTGGAAATTTATTTCCACACCGTTCTAAATAAGTTTGCTTGTTTTGAAAAGTCACTTTTCCATAACAGGCGATCGCTCTATGAGTCTATACAAACACTAACACTTTGTAATAAAACATTTCTGCTTTAACTGGATGACATTCCTGTACGCGTTTCCTGGCTTTTAACAATGATTTTTCACTTTTTTTGACAATAAATGTCCCCCTCCTCTCACGCAGGTACGGGCTTTAGAATAGTCCCAAAGTACTTCCTGCGTGTCGTAAGATGCGACTAAAAGAAATCAAAGAAGTGGTTGATGGTTTTAACATAACCCAGGACAGATACCACTCACTGCACTTTACCATGGCGATTCAGTTCCGTTTGGCATGTTTTCCGCTTAGAGTGCAGTTTCTAGTACTACATTTTTTAGTAGCTCATTGCTGTAGAGTGACTGTTAGTTGGTACCTTTTAGGCACCACTTCTTTGCTTGCTCAGAGTGAATTTATATAAAACAATTCCTAAATTCTTAAATTAAATACAATTCTTTCCTGCTTCTAAGAATGATTTTCCTTTTACTTTTTTGACAATAAATGCCGCCCTGCTCTCACTAATTACAAACATTTCCTATGGTGTCACTCATAATATTAATGAAATGTCTATTAAAACGGAAAGTAACCCGCGATAAACTGTTAACTGTACATCCCTTACACAGATTTGTCGATTCCATAAACGTGCAATCGAGGCCTAAAGGCATTGTCCCTCGATTGAATAAAACGACCAAAGCGAAATTACACGTTTTCTAAAAATAATCGACCACGCGGAATGCTGCAAAAAAAATCTGTAAAATCGACTGTGTTTGTGTGTAAGAACATGTTTTTTTATCAAAATTATTTTTAAGCAAGGTTGGAGCAAAAAACGGAATCAGGGTTTGTTGGGTATGAGACGCTGATGGATCGCGTCGACTGGGGCTATTATAGCAAAGGACACTAACAATTGAAACCTCAACTTGGGTGACTCGCTTGCATGTGACAGTGAACGGTGGGAAAATCTTGGGGGAGGAGACATCAAAATAGAATCTTAATTTGTAACAAAACTTGCGTGGCAGAGGTGTACAACGAAATTTTGACATTTTTGTTAAAAAATACACTATCCTCGGGGCAGAAATGTTAATAAGAATCTGTTCAATGGGTGATCGAGTGACTTTTTCTTAAATTTAAGATTTTTTTTTTTGTTAAAATTTTAAAAACCAACTTCCAAAATTTCGAGAGTAGCATGCATTTTCTAATAGGTAAAACTTAGTCTGTTTCAAACATTCAACAAAGCGTACTCTACTATCTCTAGGAGTTTGTGGTTACCATTGTACAGTGCATAACAGTAAACTGAGTCACGGTTTGGATTCTTCGTATCGAATGCCATATTTTTGGAACAGACCCTTAGAATTGTCTCAACGTATTTACTGCGTGACGTAAGAGAATAGGAAATGAGAAACAAAAAATGGAAGATGATTTTAATATCACCCAGGGCAGATATCACTTACTCATTTATATATTATAGCAATTCAGTTCCATTGTGGGTATGTTTTCCCTTAGAGTACAGTTGCTGGTACTGCATTTTTAATCAGTCTTTGTCATATAATAGGCTGTTCATGGGTTCATTTTAGGCTCTGCTAACCACTTTCCATTGTGCTAAAAATTTTTTTTTGTCGTGTTTCGAATACATCTAACATTCCAAAAAAGAGTTATTTTGTTTTATTCAGAGAAGTTATCACTGATGTATCGAGGCTTATGTGTGGTTCATCATCAAACCGAGGGGTGAATGTGGGATTTTCAACATAACAACGTGATAATTATTCTATTGCGCTTTTTGGTAACTTGACCACTGGTGGCGAGCCTTTGGTGTGACTGGAGAACAAACCTCAACGCGCGCAGCCCAGGAGGCGCAGCGTTTCTCTTTTATATATGGAAATTCCTTTGAAATATCCAAATGCGTGCTCACAACCTTGTGAAAGATCCTCAACATTGTAACAAAAACGAGCTAAAATTGTCGCTTTTCGACAGTATTATTACCATTGAAAGAAAAATGAAAACTTTTTAACCAAATATTGGCTTAAATAGCATCCATGAGACGTTTTGACGACGAAGTTTGGAAATATACAATTACACCAAATTAACGATGAATTTACTGTTTTTTGCCACAGTGTAAACATGTCTATAAACGGAAGTAAATTCACACCAGACGAGCCTGACTGATCAATCCCAGACAGCGAAGCTTCTAGGCAAATTCATGTCTGGGCATGAACCTTGAGACACGAATCCGCACCTAACAGGACTCGAACTTGAGATCTGTAGCCTACGACACCAACGATCCAACTAATTGGTCGGCGACCTTGTCGTACCAGGGTTCAAATGCAACATGGCTATGCGAAGCTTTGGGAAATTCATATCAAAATTCGAAGTTGGACTCAGTTTTTCTAGGTTTGTTTCATTTACTTGTTTCGTTTGTGCTTTGTAGGCATGTGAACACGATTAACGCAAATCAATTCAGGCGTGCTTTGTCGTTTTTATTTTGGTGCCCGAAACCTAACGCAACGCATCGGTAAGACAACTTCACGTGTATTGTGGCCTTAAGCCGGCGGAATTTACCTTACCAGGGCCCGAAAGAAACATCTAATAAAACTTTGAAGCATCCATGCCTGTATTCGAAGTTAGCAGAACTCAAAGCACCGACATATTGAACCCCTACCTGCTACACGATAACCTGTTAAACCACTAGGTCGATTCAGATGCCTCAGTTCTAAAGAATCTTTTCTCTTTAAAAAATTTTACCCAATTTAATAATACAGATATGAGCCACAAATGATGCATTTCTTTATTGAATATTTTGTGCAGATATAACTTTGGTGAAGCATGAACCACTAATGGATAGCGCCGTGGAATAAACTCCTAGAGAATTTCATGTCTGGACATGAATGGGAGTTCAAATCAGATTTGCCGGGACTCGAACCCGAGACCTCAACCTCAACCTGCAACGTGTTAAATATTTTTTTATTCATATTTCGCTCTAAGCAAGGCCGAAAGGTGTAGCTGAAAGCGAACTAACAAAAACTTAATGAAAAAGAGCTACTGCGGGATGCAGTGGTGCAATGAACGCATGCCCAGCCGAAATTCCAAAGAAACATGTCTGTAGATGGAAATGGATTTCCAATAGACATGTTCGACGTATCAATTTGTAGACAGAGAAGAAATTGTGACGCAACAAGGTCTGTATAACATGATTGTCTGATGTATTGTTGGCAGAAAAAAGATGCCTTTTAATATATTTTATAATTTCCCAGCTTTTTCAATTTTTTAATAAGAAATTTCGAAACGGATGTAAAATTTTGAAACATGCAAACAATATGAATTTTTACTCATAAGCTTATGGAAGTGAGCAATGCGAATCGTCTGGAAAGATATGTTTCAAATCGATTTTTTTTATAGCCACTTTTTAGAGTGCGTCACCCTTTACAAGGTCATAACAAATTTTTATAGACGGGCAGGTTTACAATTGCTGGAAAGATATGATCTACTCCTGTTCGGCTTAGTCTACCAAGTTATTACATCTTGAGTTGAGTGGTGATGTAATATTAATTGTCCTACCAAAATTATCCTCAATAAATCCTTCAATATTTCTTGAATCAATCCTCTCTAACAGCACCATTGTGCTCGTTACGCACCTGATCAGGCGTGTCTTGCCGTTGTTATTTTATTCCGCTAAACATAATGCAACGCATCGGTAAGACGTGTATTGTAGGATAGGATTTCATTTTTAACCTGCGGGAGAGGAAAGTCGAGAACACAGCGTAACCGTATGGCGTGCAGATACCAGTTCCGAATCGGGGTTTTTGAATTTTCGTATTTCTCATGTTCCATGTGCATATTCCTGTGGCATGTTTGGCGGAGGAAGCCGTAAGCTCTGCTTACCGGTAACTCGGCAAGGCGTCCAGCAGACCTTTTGCATATAATCATCATCCCTCACGAGATTCGAACCTGCGTCACGACGATCAGAGATGCGTAGCTCGAAGCGTAACGCTTTACCAATCGAGGAAGCCGTAAGCAGAGCTTACAGACCTTTCGCATATAATCATCATCCCTCACGGGATTCGAACCTGCGTCACGAAGATCAGAGATGCGTAGCTCGAAGCGTAACGCTTTACCAATTGAGCTAACCGGGCATTCTGGTTGAGCTAACCGGGCACCCTAGTTGAGCTAACCGGGCACCCTTGTGGTCTTAAGCGACTCAGACACGGCTAAAAAGTAGCAAAATGTTTTATAAACTTAGTGCACTCCATTAAAATTAGGTCCAATTTAGTTCTGCCTGCAACGTCTTTCTGAAACTAAGTTGTTGTTGATACTATATTTCGTATCTATTCGCTATATAAGTTGCCGTCACTAGCTCGCACCCAGCCACTTACCGAATTTTCCTATTGATCCTTAAAATAGAGTCTTATTCTAATAGATTCGATTCGAAAATAAATGCATCTACAGGCTTTTTCCTTACTAGTAACTAGCGCTAGGCAAACTCGAATCAATTGAGATTCGCATCCGACTCGGATATTTTTTCTCGAATTGGATCGAATCATTAATTCCGTATGAATATCAAGAGTTCCATTTATACAATTGCAAGTTGAGCAAAAAATTATTATTTAGCGACAAAATACTATCGATTTTGGTCGAATTTGTCACTATTGAATTTATACTTTATTTAGCAAATTTTTGCTCCTATAAACGATTCAAGATTAATCCGAATCATTGCTGATTAGGATCGATCCGAATCAACAAATCGAATTGTTCAGCCCTAAACGTAACCTACTCAAAACTATGTCATTTACAATATTTTCTTTTTTATCGAACCAGATCCGGAAAGATTCGATTGGAAACGTTATCAATCGATATTCGATTCGAACGTTTCGATTCAATTCGAAAATACATGTATCTGCGAGCTGTATCCTTACTCTCAACTCAACCAACCAAAAATGCCTTTCACCGAGCATTTCTTAAAATTTACCTAAAAAATATTCCAAATAGAATTGGATTCAAAAATATTCGCTTCCATATTCGATTGATTCGGAATGATTCGATTCAAAAATAAATTTATCCCTATTTGTAACTCGCCCAAAAACACGTCCAACCTGGAATTTGAATATTTTTATATCAATTATTAAAATACAATCTGATTCGGAAATATTCGATTTGGCTCGAAATCAATGTTTATGCAAGAAGTATCCTTACTCTAACCAAAAGTACCAAGTGTTATCGCTATATCTAAGCAAAAGCGCGTGAAACCCTGTCTTTATAACTCACGTTTGACCTGGTATATTATGATAACCAATTCTAGCGCATAATCTATTCCAACCAAAATTGCAGGCAATTTCATTTAATATTCATCACAGCGGAAACGGCTGAGCAAATGCTCTCTGTCTGTAATGCGACAGTTACCGCAATTGATATAACTCAGCCAGGGAATGGTGCATCTACAATGCACGTTTTGTTATGCTTGAGTCACTGATAGATCGCGTCTCGTCGACGCGATCCATCAGTGACTCAAGCATAACAAAATAAAATTTCTGAATAACAAAAATTCATATGAGTCGACTCACGTTACGTGATGCAACGCGTCCATATTCCCTGTTTTAACGTGAATTTTGTATAAACATAGAAAATGATATAGCATTGCAAGTGTGGTGTAGGCGCTTCAGCGTATTTAAGGGAGGGGGAAGAAAACCTTGTCTCTCCCCCCTTGCCGACCGGCGAAAAGTTTGCAAAATGGCTTTTGAGTTTTTCAAAACCCAAGAGAAAATTTTTGTGCGCTTCTAAGGCGTTATATTGTTATTTGCAATGTTAAATTGGCTTTGAACCCTAAAAGTTCGTTTTTAAAATATTTTTTATAGCCACTTCTTGGAGTGGATAACCCTGACCAAGGCCCTATATCAGCGGCCACTTATGCACGGGCAGGGTTAGAGTTGTTGGAAAGATATTGTCATTCCTGTTCGGCGTAGTCTACCCAAGTTATTACACCCTGGGTTGGTCACTGGGCGCAGATATTCGATCTGCGATGCCAACCTGTTAACGACTAGGCAGGCCATCGCGCCCACAAAATCTCGACATCTCAAATCATACTCGATTTGAGCCTCGGAGTGCAGCCTTGTAATTTCCAGGCTTTATAATTTTGTCCAGGGCAAATACTGCTCACTACACCCTACTGCAGCGGTTCATTTATCTATGAAGCGTTCCCTGTGTATATACCAATGAAAAATCCTTACAGTAAATTGGCTGATCATTTTCCTGTCATTGTATATTAAATACGATAGATTTTAGTCAAGTTTAACCAAAATCGCTTGCGTTTTATCGTTAAAATGGAAATTTCACTTCATTTGGCAAGTTTTTGTTCCTATGAACGATTCGCGATTGATCCGAATAATTTGTGCTTCGAATCGAATTGAATTGCCAATCCCTATAAGAGTGATGAAACGCGTCCATATCATTACCAACGATTACTGTCAAATGCGGTGATGTTACTAAGCTTTTGCTACAGTGTAGCCATCCACATGGATGTCACGTTACATGACGAAACGCGTCCATAACCCATGTTTTTCGTGTAAGTCGGCCAATTGAATAAACATATTACGACAAAATACTTGATGCCTTAAAACACAGTTTGTTAAAAAAAATTCGGTGAATTATGGTTCGCCAGGTATAATCCACTGATGGATCTTGTCGCCTGGATTCCCTGTGACAAAAGTACAGTGAATTTACTGGCCATTTGCAATACATTTTGCACTACATTTCGTTACGCAGTAGTAGTTAGTTGATTTTTTTTATGCGCTTTTTCCGAGCTTACATGGAGCGGATTTCAATATTTTTTTTTTAATGGAGGTGGCAAATATTTCATATCATTCAAAATTCGTCTCATCGAATTCAAGTGGTTCACTTTGTGCAAGTCAGCCTCCCGGAAATCACCTAGGGCTGGGCAATATCGAATCACTTGGAATTCGAATCTGATTCGAATAATTTTTTTGGTATAATAGTAAAATTGGGATATTCGTTATTTACAAAGAACTAGTGATTCGATCTGAGTCGAAATTCTTTGAAATGAGACCCAAGAATTAAAATTGGCGGAATATTGGAATCTACTATGTGTGTGGCGATGCTTCTTAATTCCTATGTTTTAAAGCATTTTCAAGTATTCTGTGATCTCATAATGGTCGGCTTTGAAATTGTCGCAGACTCACCTAAATGCGGTAGCTAGGAGTACCAGCCAAAGCAGAGGTCTTTAATTCGTCGATAATCATACGATCCATCACCGAAGGTAATTTTACCAACACTAGGTGGCGCACAGACAAACTAAAAATTTTTGTCTTGGTCAGACGTGTGACTGGCCGTACGCCTAGGCCATCTCGGTGGCTTAGGGTGGAAAAACACATGCATCAACCGGTCGTTCGCCCAATCAAATGTTTCGACCGGGTTCACTTTCGTGTTCAAACCGTCGACGACCCACCGCAATATTGGTCAGTCGCTCGGTCATGTCGGTACCGGTACCGGTACTACGTTGGTACAGGTACTATAATGTATATAGAAATAGACATAGTTTATCTCGAAACCTCTGCCGTCACAAAAGGTGATACAAATAAAGATATATCATTACAGAGTTATCAGGAAAGCAAACAAAACCTATAAAAAGTTTAAAAACGTGCCACGGATTAAGTTTCAAAGAAACATTAGAAGAAAGTAACACGCGCTTGTTTACCTCGGTCATTTCGATACCGGTATTACACTGTACATCTTTTAGTTGCCCTTTTCTATCTAGTGACCCTTGGTTGGTTCCCTTTGGAAGTTGATTCCCGCCTTGCTTAAAGTGAATAAAAAAATTGCGAGCTGCTGTAAATTTTGAATGAACAGAAAAAATTGCCGACTATACATATCCAGAATTGCATACAGGTAGCCTAGTAGAATAGAATCTGATGATGTCTTCTCTGGAGTCTTCCACGATCACCGGTAGCGAGTAAGTAAAATTTCATCATTTAAAACTTTTTGAGCTTCTGTTCTTGTTACTTCATGGTCAATCAAAGTTATAAAGTTATAGGATGTCATTTTTATTTTATCCTGCGGCAGGGAAAAGTCGAGAGTATGGCTTAACCATATTGAACCTCGACCCCTCGTGCAGACACCATTTCCGAATCGGGAGTGAAGGTTTGGCTCAAGATTTTACTCATTTTCGTGGACATCGACACAGCGACATTTTGATGGTCGGTGGTATGAAACATCAATTCCAGAATATGTTTTAATGTCAATTTATATTAACGGAATATACGGTTTTCAGAAACTACAAAACAAGGCCTAAACTAAATAACATACAATGAAGAAAATATCACACTCGAGTACAGACAAGCTCGTAAACCAAATGCTATGCCCGCACTATTGAAGACTAAATGCCTTCGTATCGACTAAGCAACAGACCATGATAAGCCCGACTATATATATACTATATATCAATGATCACTTAGAACAATAACATCACAATGATAATAAAAAATGAGGTGTAAAGCAATGTCAATGTCTTGCCAAACTTAATTCTCATAACAGACGGATGAGAAGGCGATTTCGGGGTTGCGCCGGCAGTCCGCTAATTTTTTTTTTTTTTTAATTTCCTATCTCGGAACTGTTAACTTCCAGTAAGCTAATAAAGTATTTCAATAACATTGTTGTATATGTAGCAGTGACCAAGCTGTACCAGTTAGCCACTGAATACGGGTTCTGTACAGACCAACCATGCACAGCAACAAACTATACCGTTAAACCATAGGCCAGTCAATATTGCGGTAACCTTGGCCTTTTGTACCAGCAATCCTACCAAATGACACTCGACGATAAGTCAAGCAAATGCAATATTTTCCCATCTACGCATTTCTGTGAATCGTTGTTTTCAGAAATTAACTTAAATAAAAAATAATTTGAGAAGCAATAGGGTTGATGCGCCTTTATCTGTGTGTGTATTACGTATAGTTATCTCGTATGAGCCAAATATCAAACGCTTGTCATTCAAAATACAGGAACAAAATCTCATTGGTACGTGCTTTATGACAATAAATCCATACATATGTACATACATACATACCATATGTTTATGGTATGGCACGGAATTACCTTGCTAAACTTTATTTTTAATATTTTAGCTCATTTGCCGAAAAAGATTTACCATTAGAGCTGGGCGAAACCGAAGGATTTGAATTTCGAATCTGATTCGAAAATTTTTTTCCGAATCGTGTCGAATCACTAAGTCCATGTAAATAACAAATATCCCATTTTTATATTACAACTTGTCTTCATCATGGTTGTAAAGAAATTGATATTTTATAGCGTTTTTCAATTCACACTACTTGTCTAAGAGCAACAATTTTCATATCTTAACGGGAAAATGCTATCGATTTTGGACGAATTCGACCAAAATCGATAGTATTTAGTCGTTATAAATGAAATCCTAGTGTATTCAACAAGTTTTTCATGATTTATTCGAATAAATTGTCCTTCGAATCACCGAATCGAGTTGCCCAGCCCCTATTTGCCATCCCTGATCTAGTACCTGGACTCATTGCTCAGTTCTAACGTCAAAATCAAAAAATCAAAATTTATCTGAAAGATAAAAAATTACGCTGTAACAGAATGTACATTATTCGCCAAATAACGTGGGATTTTATGTAGTATTATGCAATTCTAGTTTATTTTTTTCTTTTGCTACAAGCTTATTAATAACACGGTCATTCAACAACAATCAACCATCTGGACAAGTCAGTCAAATCCAAACCGCAAAAAGGTTTAAATTTATCGTCTCTGAGAAAGATTATCAGTTCTGTGTCTAGACTGGTTTCTTGTTTTGACGAAATGTGTCGCATTTTGATGTTCAATCCGAAAAATAAATTGCTATGTTGTAATGTCGCAGTTTGATTAGAAATCTATGAACAACTATTTACTTCCAAATTTCTTCTTTTCTGATCAGAAAATTCATATTATCAGGCATTAGTTACAGATGAGTACGGCAGTACACTGTAACAAAACGCAATAAAATCACTGTTCTTTTACAGTAATTTTACTAGGCGATAATAAAAATGTATATAAAATCGACTTTTCGGTGAACTATGGACTGTCAATGGAACATACCACCAAGGTGTCGTCCTTCAACAGTTTACTCCCGACACAAATCACATCAACATGGTGGTTTTCAATTTAGGAAATATGCTGTACTTTTGTGACAGTATACATGAGTATACAAGTATACAATATACAAGTTTAAAATCTTTTTGTACCAAAAATTGCGCGCCGACGGTTCACAAAAATTTTCGTGCCGTAGAGGCTGAAATTAGCTGATTCGCATCTCTGAATCGGTTTCTCATTGCTGACCCCCAATGGGTCCGCGTACCGACATTGAGCGATTTTAGGCGGTATTTATTTCTGTTTACATATCGCCAAGAGAGAATCAAGTGAAAGTCACTTGTGAGTTTCTGAATCAGAAATTTTATTTGTCATGCATGAGCCACAGATGGACCGTGTCTCATCGACGCGATCTATCAGTGACACGTACTTAACAAAAGATGCTCTGGCTTTTTTTTCTGATTGTGTTGTACACAAGAACCCGTGAAATTACCTCAAAGCTAATGCCGGTGGTCAAAATACCTCTTGTTCAATGATACATTTTCGTTTAGTAGACAACGGGGTCATAGGTCAAAGTTTACTAAGGATTAACCACTTGCTGTAAAATCATTACCAATGTCTGGTCTTTCACACATGGGTAAGAGTTAGGAATTAAGAACTACACATGACCCACGGTTGGTCAGCCGTGTTTACTCGTATACTAATGAGTAACGCGATACAATTACAATGTTTAATGCGATAATGGTTTCCGTCTGTGTTCACATTCTTTTGAGATATTTCGTGATCGCGCTTTAAAATATTCAATGTTCAAAATAACAACGAGATTTTTTTTTATAATAATCAAGAAATCTATACCTATGGATTCCGTACTACTTATATAAGCATATAGTAAACGCAGTGTACAATGTACATTTACGGAGAAATCAAGCCCGGCTCGGTGTTTCAGTCGGTTAAGTGCGATCGCATTTTCCGAAAGGCTCGTCTGTGAAGTGGATTATTGGCATTTGCGTTTTACCGACTCTAATTTGCAACTTACACACAAATTACGCGTGTAAACTACGTCTCAAACAATATTTTCGCGCCTCGTTATGATTTTATCATTTATATAAATATTTTACGGAGAAAATTATCGCGCTTTAAAAACATATTTCTTCTAAGCCAGGGTCGTTATTTCCTGATTAAAGGTAGATAAGAAACGGTGAATGGGACTTTGGTTATATTTTTCAGAAACCGAATCATGAAAGTAAAATTTTCGCGTGCACACTTTCTTGGTTTTAAAACATTTTGCGCCTTCCGTGCTATTTTTCTAATTACAATAATAGCTGGCCAAAGAATTGGCTTTTATTATGGCGTCGTTAAGGGATAAGCAGGCAGGGGTAAGGGTTTGGCGAATGCATTAAAAATGCCAATCCAGGGTTGAAAAAAGGGAAACTTGACCCAAAATATATGTCAATTGCTTAAGAGTTTCAAATGCGGTAAATGTACCAATCGCACAAAAAATATGAAATCATTACGGGCAATTTCTGTTGATATTAAAGTTACAAGAACTTTATGAAAATTCTGAAATATACATACGCTAGCTATGATCGGACCAAGGAGCTTCGCAGAAACGAGCGAATATGGAAAAAAAACGTATTCCAAAAAATCAAATCCATTTAATTCCTTTGAATCATCTTAACTTTAAATTATCGACCATCTGTTTCGGAAAATCTATCGTTATATTTATATATTAATCATTTTTATTTTGAATAATATTTGCAAATGTGATCACATTGTGTGGCCCTAGGATCAAACATAACTCGCTGTTGTTAATTACTTTTCAATTTTTCAATGTCATCGGCACGAGCACCTGAAAACCATTTCCGATTCCTTAATTGTTAGTGTTTACTTATCGCGGCTTTTAAGACAGAAAAAATGGCCGGATCGTTTTTTGTCAAGTATGAGCCACAGATGGATCGCGCCAGCGAGGCGCGGTCCATCTGTGACTCGAACTTAACAAAAAAATTTTCTGATTCGGGTTACCGTTGCGCCCAATTACATCGATAGTCTGGAAATCGTAAGTGATAAAAGACGGTCGGTTTCTCTAAGCTCAACGTAAAATCTAAATGTTGAAAAGAAAACTTATTTTGCCATTTTTTTAAATTTTTCGTGATTGTTTCTGTTTACCGATGCGCCCAATTACACCTATTGTAAAGTGTAAGAGTTTAATAACGATCGAGTTTTATCGATTTCAACGCTAAAAGTGAAATTTAATGTTAAAATCCAAAACTTTTTAGAGAGGTTCAAAGTCTTGCTGCACACTTACACAAATTTATTTTCTAGTTAGTCATAATTACTCTCGCTACTGTATTTATTGCATACGGATCTGCAAACAGAAAAGTACAGAGGAAGGATAAGTAGTTAGTCCACGTCCCCCGGACCAATAATTTGTGTAAGTGTGAAGCAAGACTTTGAACCTCTCTAGTTAGTCATAATTACTCTAGCTATTGTATCCTTGCATGTACTGCATACGGATCCGCAAACACAAAGGCACAGAGGAAGGATAAGTAGTTAGTCCACGTCTCCCAGTCCAATGGTAAAACTTTTTGTTGCCATTTTCAAACCCTATTTGAATCGCTTCAAAATATAAAAAAAAAACTAAAAAAATCTTCCTTCTACTGCTTTTTCCGCCAGTATATAGCTTTTCAATTTGAAATTTCTGATATATCTACCGACACGCTCAATTACAACACTAGTCTCTAAATTGTAAGTGATAAAAGATTTCAAATACTTTTGATAAAGCGAAGTTTGATGTTAAAAAATTTCTATGGCTGTTTTCCGGTATTTATTGCAATTTCAGCGCATTTTCGCCTGTTTTATTTTATTTTTTATTTTAAGCAATAAGAATTGCGAGTAGACCTACAACTGGAGTATTCGTGTTATTTCCGCCGTAATACCGAATTTGACCAAAATCGATCGCATTTTGTAGTTAAAAAATGAAAGTTTCCTCACTTTGACATGTATGCAATCGAGTTTGAATTGAATATATATTCCCTTCAAGGCTATGTATACTAATATTACTAATTCGTTGCACTAAATTTCTTGATTTTCCCAACGGAGTAAAGTTGTATTAATAAAATGAGTTATTGTTAAGGTGAAATTAGCGATTCAATCGGGTTCGAAATTATCCGAATCCGATTCGGTTTTGCTCAGCCCTAAGTCCCTAACTGAGGAAAATTTTAGAAAGGATGGAGCTACAATAGATGAGTACAATGCGTGGTGTCTGCCCTCAGTCACTTACTGGGAAAATTTTAGAAAGGATGGAGCCACAGTAGATGAGTACAGTGCGTAGTATCTGCCCTCAGTCACTTACTGGGAAAATTTTAGAAAGGATGGAGCCACAATAGATGAGTACAGTGCGTAGTATCTGCCCCCAGTTACTTACTGGGAAAATTTTAGAAAGGATGGAGCCACAATAGATGACTACAGTGCGTAGTATCTGCCCTCAGTCACTTACTGGGAAAATTTTAGAACGGATGAAGCCACAATAGATGAGTACAGTGCGTAGTATCTGCCCTCAGTTACTTACTGGGAAAATTTTAGAAAGGATGGAGCCACAATAGATGAGTACAGTGCGTGGTGTTTGCCCTCACTCACTTACTTGGAAAATTTTAGAAAGGATGGAGCCACAATAGATGAGTACAGTGCGTGGTATCTGCCCTCAGTCACTTACTGGGAACATTTTAGAAAGAATGAAGCCACGATAGATGAGTACAGTGCGTGGTGTTTGCCCTCACTCACTTACTGGGAAAATTTTAGAAAGGATGGAGCCATAATAGATGAGTACAGTGCGTGGTATCTGCCCTCAGTCACTTACTGGGAACATTTTAGAAAGAATGAAGCCACAATAGATGAGTACAGTGCGTGGTGTTTGCCCTCACTCACTTACTGGGAAAATTTTAGAAAGGATGGAGCCATAATAGATGAGTACAGTGCGTGGTGTCCGCCCTCAGTCACTTACTGGGAAAATTTTAGAAAGGATGGAGCCACAATAGATGAGTACAGTGCGTGGTGTCTGCCCTCAGTCACTTACTGGGAAAATTTTAGAAAGGATGGAGCCACAATAGATGAGTACAGTGCGTGTCGTTTGCCCTCAGTCACTTACTGGGAAAATTTTAGAAAGGATGGAGCCACAATAGATGAGTACAGTGCGTGGTGTTTGCCCTCACTCACTTACTGGGAAAATTTTAGAAAGGATGGAGCCATAATAGATGAGTACAGTGCGTGGTGTCCGCCCTCAGTCACTTACTGGGAAAATTTTAGGAAGGATGGAGCCACAATAGATGAGTACAGTGCGTGGTGTCTGCCCTCAGTCACTTACTGGGAAAATTTTAGAAAGGATGGAGCCACAATAGATGAGTACAGTGCGTGTCGTTTGCCCTCAGTCACTTACTGGGAAAATTTTAGAAAGGATGGAGCCACAATAGATGAGTACAGTGCGTGGTGTCTGCCCTCAGTTACTTACTGGAAAAATTTTAGAAAGGATGGAGCCACAATAGATGAGTTCAGTGCGTGGTGTTTGCCCTCAGTCACTTACTGGGAAAATATTAGAAAGGATGGAGCCACAATAGATGAGTACAGTGCGTGTCGTTTGCCCTCAGTCACTTACTGGGAAAATTTTAGAAAGGATGGAGCCACAATAGATGAGTACAGTGCGTGGTGTCTGCCCTCAGTTACTTACTGGAAAAATTTTAGAAAGGATGGAGCCACAATAGATGAGTTCAGTGCGTGGTGTTTGCCCTCAGTCACTTACTGGGAAAATATTAGAAAGGATGGAGCCACAATAGATGAGTACAGTGCGTAGTATCTGCCCTCAGTCACTTACTGGGAAAATTTTAGAAAGAATGGAGCCACAATAGATGAGTACAGTGCGTGGTGTCTGCCCTCAGTCACTTACTGGGAAAATTTTAGAAAAGATGGAGCCACAATAGATGAGTTCAGTGCGTGGTGTTTGCCCTCAGTCACTTACTGGGAAAATATTAGAAAGGATGGAGCCACAATAGATGAGTACAGTGCGTAGTATCTGCCCTCAGTCACTTACTGGGAACATTTTAGAAAGAATGGAGCCACAATAGATGAGTACAGTGCGTGGTATCTGCCCACAGACAAATGAAACCAACGCAGTTTCCGCTGCTTCTATTTGTAGTCGAGCAAAAATACACACTCGGCACAATAATGAAAAAATAAATCGGCAATCGTCTTCCAAAAACAGACCAATCCAATTAATTCTATAAATATTAAGCTTCATTCGCCCACACCAAAGTCTACTTTCCTGCCAAATTAGGTAGCGATTCCCAAGTGGTCAAGTAGAATAAAAGTCATCGTCAACCGAATGGCAGTTAAATGAGCAATCCGCGGCAAACTGTAACAAAAACAGTAAAATCACTAACTTTTCAGCAGTAATTTAACTTTGTGATGTTGAAATGAAACAATAAAACCGACCTTTTCTGCTCATACTTGTCATAAACATTACCATGCAGGAGATTTGAAAATTTTGGAAATATACAAATACTGCAAATGATCGGTAAATTTACAGTGCGTTTGTCACAGTAAATATACAAATGCGATAATTGTTATTTTGAATTTCCTTTCGCGTCGTGTGCGAAGTAATAATCATCCAATTAAGGATCGCTGGAATAAAGTATGAAGCATCAGTATGAGATATTTTATATTAATTAGAACATATATAAATGAAGTTTTTCTGTCTGGATTTGGATGCGTCGGATTTTAGTTTCAGTCTGTCTGATTGTGCTGATTTCATAAAAATAACAAATATCCTATTTTTACTACTACTATTATCGTCTCCAATATGATGATTAGGAGATATACAGTTGAAAATTCCCAACATTAGCATAAACTGACTTAAAAGCGATGTATTTTCATTTTAGCGACAAAATACAACCGATTTTGGCCAAATTTGACCAAAATTGATTGAATTTTGTCGTTAAAAATGGAAAAACGCGCTTATTTCAGCGTGCTTTTGTTCTTATGACCGATTCACAATTGTCTTTGTTATTCGAATCACCGAATCGAATTGCCCAGCCCTAGCCTCGCTATAGAGAGGAGTCAGTCTAATAAAATATGACCACAAATAAACAGCGTACTGGGTGCGCGACCCATCAGCGGCTTATACTTATTAGAGCTTGGGAATTTGCCGAATCCAGGATTTTTTTTACAGCCACTTCTTTTGAGTGGATCACCCTGTCCGAGGCTCCGTAACAGAGGTCACTTATAGATGGACAGAGTCGGATTTAATGAAATGATATGATCTTTTCCTGTTCGGTTTAGCCTACCTAAGTTATTACACCCTGGGTAAGCTAGCCGGACTCGCCGGGGCTCGAACCAGAGATCTTCAACCTGCGATGCCAAAATATTTGACCACTAGGCCATGGCGCACATTCCCGATCTTCAGTCCGATTTAGCCCAGCTTGTAAATCCACGACAACCAATCCACACATGTAACAACCGGCGTAAGCCCAGTCGAACAAGGCCAGAGCGTTCCGCTCAATTTGATGGTCAATATTGACAAGTTGGGGAAAGAACCAAATCGACAATTTCTGTTAATTTTTACTGCAGGGTTTAGGTGGATGACGTAAGTTTATAAAAGGATTACCAGCAACACGAATTTCAAGCATACGGAATCTCTTTGTGTTTTGTTCGTGCAAATAGCGTTGAATTAATTCGAGGTCGTGGAATGATTTGCCTGTGACCTTTCTGTGAACCTGACAGTCACTCCACTGAGGCGACAAAACAAAACAATCGCGCGTGCCCTCTGAGAAAACTTTTTGGGTAGCTGTAACACAAAATATATACCAAGTCACTACAAAGGTCCGTGTTTATCGGATGATGGGCACAAGCCCCTGAAATTTTATTTTTTTATTTTTCGCGCATCTTAAACGATACGTAAGCTTTATCCAAAATGTTTTGTCTGTGACCCATATAAGGGCTGGGCTAGACCGAATCATTTGGGATTCGAATCAGATTCATTTTTTGAATCGTATCGAATCGTTGATTTCATAAAAATAACGAATATCCCATATTTAATATTACTATTATAGTCGCCAGTATGAAAATAAGGAAATATACAGTTAAAAATTAAAAATATCAGCATAAACTGACTCATTTTAACGACAAAATACAACGGATTTTGGTCAAATTTGACCAAAATTTATTGCATTTTGTCGTTAAAATGGAAAAATGCATCTAATTCAGCATGTTTTTTTCCGTATGACCAATTCACAATTGATTCGAATATTCTGCACTCCGAATTGATTCGAATCACAAAATCGCCAAAATTGCCTAGCCCTAGACGCATATGAAGAAGCCACAAATTGATGTTCGATTTTTCAAATTACTAAAAGGTATGATGACCAAACGGGAACGAGGGAGTGGTGGTTGGTTTTACCATATTGTACAGGGCAGATACCACACACTGCACTTTATTATGGTAATTCAGTCATCTCTGGTATTTTTCCCACTTTAAGTGTAGTTGCTGATACTTCAATTTCAAAGTAGTCGTTATTTGGTTCCTTCTAAGCATTGCTACAAGCCTATTGCTTAGTGCAAATTTCAATAAAAAAGAAAAAGAATATTTAAGTTTTTCACCGATTACCATTTGAATTCATATTTACCTTCAAATATTTAATAATAGAAATGATAAATATTATTACTGAATCCAATATTTATCTTATGGGCTGAATTAGTTTAAATGACTTGACGTTGTTCTAGAACTGACGGTATATCGGAAAAGAATGCCGGGAGGCGTGGGGGTGGGGGCTGGGGGGGTTAGAATGTATAAGAGACATTTTTATTTAATTGCTCCACCTCTGTTCAAAACAAGCCGCCAATATAATCAGAAAGTTCGCCCTATCTAAAATTAATAAATTTGTAAGCCGCAAACCCAGACTTAGAAAATCGCAATGAAGGCAAAAATTAAATTGATTCTCGTTTCACAGTATAATCGAATTATTTCGATCATCGAAATCAGAGAATCAAAGTATCAGAATAATTGAACAAAGACAAAGAAAGCGGTCCAATATCTCTAAAGTTACCGTTATTTCCTGATAATATGTAACTTGTAATCCCTGACTCTGTTATTTCGAAGATCTATTACGATTCGCTGAATCGCTTGAGTGGCCCCAACCATTCACTGTTCCTACGGGGAAAGAATTTAGCTAACTCATAACTGACCCATGTATGCTCGATTGCGTGATATAATATAAATATTTCTTTCATTGGATTCCAGACTTTGGAACTTAATGACGTGACCCGAGAGTACACTATGGGAAAAGTGCAGTAAATCTATTCGTCCATTTGCAGTCGTATAAATGCGAAACCGCATTGTTGATGGCATTTATGCCAAGTATGGGATGTTGATGGACCGCACATAAGTGAATTTTAACTAAGCGAATTTACTATGAAAGTACGACATTTTATCATTTTTTTTCACAGTAGAGAGAATAAATATTGTGGTATGTACACGGATTGCTTATGAAGTCGGTGGGGATGATTATTGATCATTTAGTGTTTAGATTAAACTGAGGCTTAAATGAGGTCAATTCTGGTTTTGCTGTTTTTCAGGTGCATCTGTTTTCAAATGAATATGGAATCAAAGGATTTCGAATTGTCAGTTGAATTACTTGAAAAATTTCGGATTTTTTTGTGGTATTGGCGAAAATTTTAGTTACTTAATATAAAATCTAAACTTGACTTATGCAAGTTCGCTTAGAGATTTTTTGTCGAAGCATAGACATGAGCATCCGAATCATCTGAATCGAATAAATTATATATATTCCGTTTTATTGTAATTCGCTGTGAGCAAAACCGGAAAGGAAAAAATTACCGACCACTCAATAGCAACAACTCTAAGCGGAAAACATTCCGCCCACTGAACTGAACTGTCATGGTAAAGTGCAGTAAGTGGTATTTACCCTGGACGATGGTAAAACTATCTACCACTTCCTAAAAACGTCTGAAGGAATTCGAATGTTAGTTTTTCGAATAGATTCGGGGAAACTTTATATTGTCTTACAACCTCTTGGCTTCGTTTTCCAGCATCTTTTCCAAACTGAATCGGATGTTTCATATATACAAGTCTGTGATTGACACCATCTGTGGCTCATGCATAAGAGAACCAAATACCTAATAAAATTGTGTGTAATTTCCGCAGATCAAAATAAGCATGTACAAGTATGTCTACAACATATATTTGGAGTATTTATTATAGGCAGGTAGTAAATAATCGTTTCATTTATTAACTTTTATGATAATGCTTATTTTGATTACAAGGTAAACACGCGTTCGTATTTACGTATATTTCGATAATTTCCACTTTTTATTAATTTGCTAAATAAAATTAGAATCGGAAGGATTTGATTCGAAAGGTTTCGCTTCGATATTCAATTCGAAAATGAATTTATCTTAAAGTGACAACTGTATTGATGACCAATGTGTGATGCAAGGATAAGGAAAAGTCAGTTGCAGTCAGTTTTAGCATTATTTCTATCGAGATTTCTATAGTGATGCTTTTCTGATACTTTTCCTAAACAGTGGCAGTCAATGGTCTCCGACATTTGGCGGGGGTTCAACTCACCGACGAAAACAGGAAATTGATAGAATTATTTCAGCAAAAATGCGCACTGGATGCGCCTAGAAAATTGTTTAAATCGTGTTGCAAAAATTAGTTAATACGAGAGTTAGGATCTCTCTCCGCCACTGAAATTGTAAGAACATAAGTACACATACCGAGCCAAAATTTTCATTTTTATTTCCAAAACCTCTGGTGTAATTCTCTCGATTTCTATCATAAAATCTGACGCTGCCATTCAACCTCTTATATATAAGATGATGTAAAATAGTTAATAGTTGGAAGTAAAACTGATATGTAAAAATGATATGTTACGGCACTGTAGTAACTTGCTAAACTTTATTTTAATATTTTGACACATTTGCCAAAAAAGGTTTGCCACTAGAGCTGGGCATTTGGAATTCGAATCTGATTCGAATATAGTTTTCAAATCGGATCGAATCGCAATTCCATGTAAATAACAAATATCCCATTTTTACTATTACAACTTGTCTCCCTCATGGGTATCAAAAAATTGGTAGTTTATAGTGTTTTTCCAATTCACTCTACATTGTCTAAGAGCAACAATTTCCATATCTTAACGACAAAATGATAATCGATTTTGGTCAAAGTCTAGTTTATTTAGTTCTTATTCTTATTCTAAGTTTTTGTTCTTATGAACGATTCATGATTGATTCGAATAAATTGTGCTTCAAATCGATTCGAATTGCCCAGCCCTACCTATCAGTAAACCAAGTTTGGTAAAACTTGCTCGTTTAACAAAAATAGTCCTGTCTGAAAGTCTATTTAATATTTAAAAGGAATTTAATGACAAGACATGTAGGTTGTGAGCAAATAACGTGGTAGCGGGCAAAAACTTCACTAATTTGAAAACAAAACGGACAAAATTTATAGTAAATTGTGATTTCACGCCGAAGGTGCACGAAAATTTCACTAATACTCTTTTTGAATGAAATAATAAAAACTTAGAAGAATCCTCCCCCGATTTTTCGCCATACTCCAAAAATAAACAGAAGACTGATGCCTCCTCCATACAATTTTGTCAAGCATGAGCCACACACAGACTGCGACTTAGTGTAATAAATACGTTAGAAAGAATTTCCAAATCGCTAATAGATGTTTATTATTTGTAAGGAATTAAATGACGTGACCTGTGCAGGTTATGAGTTAATAATTTGATAAAGTTTATGTTATAAGTTCGCAGGTTTTAAAATTGTCTTAACGTACTTATTGCGTCTCAAAAAGGGAATCGGCCGATAGTAGTGGTTCAGTTGTATATCGGATGCGTTGGTGTCGTAATTGGTGTCTGATCTTTGATTTCATGTCGTATTGACGGCAGCGACAATGGTTTTACGACCGCCCTGGGCAGATACTAATCACTGCACTTTACCATAGCGGTTCAGTTTCATTTGAGAGGTTTTCCGTTCAGAGTGCAGTTGCTTTTTAGTAGCACTTTAGTATTAAGTGGCCCTTAGTTGGTTTTTTGGCACTGCTTCCCGCCTCCTATATCTCAAAAGTAAAAAAAACATGGTCAAGTTAATCACGTCATATTCGGCGCTGCCACAAATTTTCGAATAAACCAATAGCTAACGCAGAATTTTGCGATTTCCGACGTTTGCTCCCCCTGCCCCCTCCATAGTTGAACAAAATAACCCAAGAAGTATGTTTTATATTCGTAAGGAATTTAATGACGCGACCTGTAGGTTGTAGGTAAATAATGCGGTTGAGACGACGGGTTAGTTTATGAAGTCGATTTGACTAACTTTGTAGGTAGCGGCTTTAGAATAGTTCTAACGTATTTCCTGCGCGTGGTAAGAGGCGACTGAAAAGAAGCAAATTAGTGATTTTAGATTCTCGGTCTTAAAATTGGCTAAATAAGCGTAGTACCTTGTGCGTACCGAAGGAGCGCTAAAAATTCCGCGATTTGGATCACCCGAAAGGCCATCCTGGATTTTTTTATTCTTCGGATATACGCTAGTGACTACAACCACCAATTTCATGAGCAACCGAGCCAACCGAAATTATTTTATTTTTTCCCATAGCCACTTCTTAGAGTGGATCACCCTGCCTAAGGCCCTGTAACAGGGGCCACTTATAGACGGACAGGGTTACAGAGTTGATTACAATTTGGGTTCAGTGGTGGCATGTATTTTTGAGCCGAGCTTAACTGCGACTAGAGATTTTCCTAACCTTGCAATACCACAAGGCCATGCCGACAAATAAAATGTTCTTTAATATTTATCCATTCCATTGTTACGACGAAAACTATGACGTCATCAAGATAGGCTTGTAAGCTGAAGGTGTGGATAATAATATATGCTCAAATTTATTCTGGTCCTTGCGGTTCAATATTTCACATCATAACAAAAAGGCTCAAATTCCCAATTGCTACTTCAAACATAACCGTCATTGCCTGGTAATACCGCACCACCCCACCCTAATCCCAAAGTCAACTAGACAATCGTTGGTCGCTCGCATTCCGGCTTAGCCAAGGTGTATAAAGATATATAACATATTTATATGTACCCATTTTCAGAAAATTGAACATTGATTAGGATAGGATTTCATGCTTGTCCTGTGCGAGAGGAAAGCCGGGAATACAGCTTATGGCGATACCAGTTCCGAATCGGGGTGAAGTTTTATTTGGCTTATCATATTTTCTCATTATTATATTTTTTCTGTTCATGGACCTGGTTGGTGGAGGAAGCCGCAAGCAGTGCTTACGTGAACCACCGTGCACCGGCGAGGCGTGCAGAAGGCCTCTCGCATATAATCATCATCGCTCACAGGATTCGAACTTGCGTCATGGCGATCAGATTTGCGTAGAAGTATTTCTGATCAGCGACTTTACTTTTTCAAAAACTTGTTTTTGCGGCGTGATCCATCATGAGGCTTAAAAATCTAATTTTGGCCGAATTTAATGAAATTATGGCAGTTGGAGACTCGATCTAGATTCGGTGATTCGAAGCATCGCGAATCGTTCATAGGAACAAAAACTTGTCATTGGATGGAAATTTCCCCTTTCAAGGATAAAATGCAATCGGTTTCGGTCAAATTTGACCGAAATCGATTGTGTTTTGTCGTAAAAATATGAAAATTGTTGCTCTCAGACATGTAGTGTGATTTGAAAATACACTATAAATGTCCTGATTTTCACAATGGAGACAAGTTGTAATAATAAAAATAGGATATTTGTTATTTACACGTTATTAGTGATTCGATCCGATTCAAAAAATTATCCGAATCGGATTCGAATTCCGAATGATTCGGTTCTGCCCACCCCTAATAAGAACTTCAGATTTATGTTTATAATCAGCAACTGTACCCATAGCGGAAAACATTCTTCACAAAATTAGTTCAAAATTTTCGTTTTATACTTTCTCGAATATAGATTTGAGAGAAATGCACATAACTTATTATATATGAAACGATCGCATTCCTTCATAAACACATATACGAATGATTGAAGATCCATTGTATCCCGTGTCAAAAGTAAGGAAAATTTACAATTTATCCGTAGTAATTGTATATTTCTAATATTAAATAACGCCTTTTTAGTGTAATTTATGCCAAATATGGGCTGCTGGTGATCGCGCGTTTTACCAACAGCTCACAATTGACCGGGAAAGGCGATTTTTCAGTTCTATGCGATATCACTTTAAAGTAGAATTACTGTCGAAGGACGACAACTTTACCGAATTTTTATTGCAGTGTATAATAGTCAGGAAACTTTGGTACAAATATGCTTTGTTGCGTATGGGTCACTGGGGATCGCGCGACCAATCTCTGACTCATATTTGATGGAGTTTATCATTGATATTGAATTATTTGTCACGGGAATATGAGGGGAGGGGGGATTTAAGAAGTGGTAGTTGGTTTAGTTTTGCACTACATCTCTTAGTGTAGTTTTTCGCCAATAGGTGGCCTTTAGTTAATTCTATTTGTGCTCCGCTTCCAGCCTTGCTTAGAGTGAATTTCAATAAAAAATAAGATAATTATGCGCGGACCTTTGTAGTGACGGAGATTTTTTATCATTTCTTATTTATTAAATATCACTCTGAGCAAGGCCGGAAGCGGCGCCTAAATGTAACCAACTAACGGGCACTTAATAGCAAAGAGCTACTAAAAGACGTAGTACCAGCAACTGCACTTTAAACGGAAAACACCCCAAACGGAACTGAACCGCCATGATAAAGTGCAGTGGGTGGTATCTTCCCTGGATGATGGTAAAACCATCTACCACAGATGTATTCTTTGCTTCAGCTACCCGCGAAGTGCTTTGGTGAAACAAACTATCCCAGTCTTATGTAATCAACCAAACATGTTTTGTTAAACATGGGCCAATGATGGAACGCGCCGTCGAGGCGCGGTCCATCATTGGCACATTCTTAACAAAATAAAAGTTCTGATTGAAGTCGGCCATCGATCATACTTTGATCGGGAGGGGCTTAACTTAAGTATTTGTACTATTGATACATTTACTAAAAAATGTATTTGAAATCCAAGCTTTTTACAAAGTATTTGTCAATGAACGAAAATCCATTTTGAGAGAAAAATGACGCAGTAAAACATAGGCCTTTAAATGGGAATGAAAGTCAGTATAAAAGCGAAGTTCAGGTAGCAATCTACGTAGTACAATGAAAATCCGCCCACTCGATCAGACAGAATAGTGTAGTTGAATTTTGTGTAAATATTGAGCTGGAAACTTTATTTCGTTAGGCGTTGGTCCCATGTTGATCGCGCATTGGCACATTACGCGCCTCACAAAGTTTAATTAGGTTCATTTCGGCGTTTATTCCGGCAATATTTATGCAGCCAGATACTCGGTTTTGGCAGAGAAGGTTGAAAAGACTACATATCAGTGACCTAAGCATGGGCTACCGGTGCCAAGGTACGGTCCATATATGGATCGTGCTTGACGAAAGAAAAAATTCTGATGGGTATTTCAGTGAGTTTTATGGTTGGTTTTTTGGTCATTAAGGCCGAGGATTGTCATAATTATCGCCGGTATTAGCGGTGCTGTATTGTCGCTAAATTATGAGAAGTTCCCCGACAGGCATTCACTTGAATTGGTTGCGTGAAAGATGATGATTACTCAATACTCAGTGAATGGTAATCTGTCTGAGAGAGCTTTGACAAACTGTCTAGAACATTTCATGTATGTTATATGAAGTGGCAGAAGGCAGCTTCCATCCGTGCTGGCATTGTGAGGTAGAGATTTATTTTTATTTAGTGGGAGAGCAAAGCCGAGAACAGGTCTTAAGCGCTTTACCTAGTAAACCACCACCTCTCGAGCTATTCCTGTTTCCAAGTCTGGAAAGAGGTTCCCAATCAGACATTTTATTTTGTGAAGCATGAGCCACAGATGGACCGCGTCTCGTTGAAGCATTCAGTGACCCAAACTTAAACAAACGTACATAGGCAATCTTTTTATATCTGGATCTGACCCAGAAATCTGTCGATTTTTCTCTGTGTAGTAAAAGACGCTCTCGCGGCGCAATCAGTTTATTAATCACACCAGTCGTACCACAATTTGTCAAGTCTGGATTAATATACTTTCCAAATAATACATTACGTCACGTTTGAGTCACTGATGGATTGCTCCGCCAAGGCGCAATAATATATAAAAAATATATATAATATGAAATTAAATATCTGCTTGGGATCCTCTTCCCAGATTTGGAAACGGGAACAGCTCGAGAGATCGTTGTTTGCTAGGTCAAGCGCTTAAGCCTTATTCTCGGCTTTGCTCTCCCACTGAATAAAAATGAATCCCTATCTTACAATGCCGGTAGCAGCGGAAGATGCCCTCTGCCACTTCATACAGAGATTAGAGTCAGAGTTCCCTCAGACACATTGGTATAAGTGTACGTTTGTGCACCTCAAAAATGTTGCCGCGGTTTGACGTCGGACGCTTTTCTCGCCTTAAATGCGACCTTCTGTGTCAAGGAACTGTAATTTGCGTTTTTGAGCGAATTATAAAGGGTTTTGGGATTCATGTTAATAAAATTATTATGCTCCAACACGCATAGGTATGCGATACATTTTGAGACGTATTTTTAGGTAAGTACCGATACAATACTTAAGCCGAAACCAATGTTCACCAAGTCCGATTCGCCAAGACGAATTGTCGATAACGATACCGGGGCAGGCTGATAATACTACCACTATTTGCCGAAACCAACGTTCGCCAAGACGGATTGTCGATAACGGCAGGCTGATAATACTACCACTATTTGCCGAAACCAACGTTCGCCAATGCCGATGCTCAACGATACCGATAGTCACTTATACACCTATGCTCGCCAATGCTGATAATCGCCAATACTAATGATCGCCGATACCGATGCTCGCCAATGACGACGCTCGCCAAAACCGATTTTCGTTAAGACCGATAGTCGCCAATAACGATGATCGTACATATCGATGCTCGACAAAGCGGATGTTCGCCAATAACGATGATAGTCAATACCGATGCTCGCCAATGCCGATAGTCTCCAATACCGAGAGTTCTCAATGCAGATGTAGCCGCTAATATCAATGATCGCCAATACCGATGCTCGATAATAACGATACTATGCCGATATCGACCAAAAATAACAGGTTTCCCCAAATATTTAGAGCCGGGTTAATATTGTCCGCGTGCAATCATGACAAATCACAAATATCAACTTCTCCTGCTTGGGCGATGTCGGTTCCCTAAACGATTTTTTTAACAAAAATATTAATTGAAAACATTTCTCTAAAAAATATGCAAAATCTGAATGAATACAATAATTCATCAGAAGATTTTTTGACATTAATTAAGTATGAGTGGCTTTGAGAGCCCCAAATTATTTTTGCGTGTCGTGAGAGACACGTGTTGTTGCCTGCCTCTCAATCCGCTAATACGGACGGAGCACCTAGAAGCTGGGGGGGGGGGGGGGGGGGGGGGGGGGGGGGGGGGGGGGGGGGGGGGGGGGGGGAGGGGGGGGGGGGGAGCACCTAGAAGGGGGGGGGGGGGGGGGGGGGGGGGGGGGGGGGGGGGGGGGGGGGGGTGGCTGGCTGAAAATCGTTGCTTAGTACAAGAAACAATGCTAGAATTAGTTCTACGGGAAGTACCGCAATACACGCTTGCGGCGCTTGCGTTTTTTCTACTTTGTTTTATTTTAACCTCAGTAAAGCAGCTTTACGCTGTGGCCTTGATATTGCAGACCACAACACTACGCTCTTACAAATAATATAAGTTGCGCTTACTGTGACTGCAATGTGATCTAAGGCACATAGAAGGGGTTATCATTTTTTCTACCGCTGGCGAAAAGGTACGTTTCGCCTCCACCTCGGGAAGAAAACCCAATGGCCAGCTAGGGCTGGAGAATTGTATTCGGTGATTCGAATCGATTCGAAGCACAGATTATTCGAATCAATCGTGAATCGGCCTGAGAACAAAAACTCGCCTAATAAAGTGGAGTCTTTTCATTTTCAACGACAAAATACAATTGATTTTGGTCAAATTTGACCAATAAATAATGTAAAGTAATGTAAAATTGATCGTTTTTAAGTCTGTTAAGCTAATATTCGTAATCCTTAACTGTGAATCTTAATTACCTTAAAAGAGACAATAATAGTAATAGTAAAAATGGCACATTTGTTATTTTTATGGAATCAGCGATTCGATCCGATTCGAAAAAGATAACCGAATCAGATTTTTTGTCCTGCCCTATGGCTACCTTCTAAGGGAGAAACGGAGCGCAAGGTTGTAAACTTTTAGTCTAGGCAATAACAAGATAGTTTGACAGAAGGAGTAAGTTACGCAGAATTTGAATATAATATGTAATATATTACTTGAGCTCATTGTGACTGTGGTTGGATTAATATATGTTTGTGGGTTTACAATTCTAAGGAAGATGTACGAAGATATTCTGTGAAATGATCTAAGCCAGACAAATCATAACAAAACTGTCATGTTTTGGACCAATGTTGTATGTTTTTCGTGGTATACAGAGGAATTACAAATGTTGTTTCGTCAATAGGTGATGATTTTTCGTCATTCAAAAGGTGTTCAGCATAAGCTAAGATTTCGTATACGCTTTGATCAATTTACTTTCTGAAATAAGCGAAAAGAATGGTGTAATCGGACATCTAGTCAATGATCAATTTATTGTACATAGTGAGAGATAGGTTGCACCCCCCCCCCCCCCCCACTCCCTTTTCCCAATTTAAAGAATAAAAGTGTTATTTTAGTTATTTGCAAAAAACGTGCGTTTCTGTTCTATTAAATAACATAATTTAGAACTGATATATTTTTCGAATATGGATTCAATTTCATTTCAATTTCAAAGAATGTTGTAACCGGACATCCAGTCGTTGATCAACCTAATGTAGCCTACATAGTGGCAGATAGGTTGCACCCCCCTCCCCCCCCCCCCCCCCCCCCCCCCCCCATATCCCAATTCAAAGAAGTTTATTTACTTAAAAAAACGTTTATGTTCTGTTAAATAACATAATGTAGAACTGATATATATATGGAATATGGATTCAATTTCATGGATATGTTGGATTATAATCACATGCTGGGAGACTTCAATGGCGCAAATGTGTGAGTACTTATGATAATTACATGGTTTGTGATGAGTGTAATGGTTGTTACTCGCGCCTAGTAATAAAATTTAAAATAGAACAGATAAATATATTCTGTTTGAATCGTTTTGAGGCTTTCTTTGCTATTAATATTATCTTGAGCTCTGTAAGCGCGGGATTTAGAATGGACCTAACGTGTTTCCTTTGGCAGCCTAAAAGGAAACAGAGAAGTAGTGGATGGTTAGCATAGGCCAGAATAGATACCACTTACTGTACTCTACTGCAGTAATTTATTTTTGCAAAGAATGTTTTTTACTTTGGCGCAGTTCCTGTTTTTACGTTTTATCTCCTGATCATATACAGTGGTCGTTATAGTTGTCACCTCTTGGGGGTGGCTTTGACATTGCACAGGAAAAATATGCAGCAATTTTCACAGCTAAATCATAAAACAAAATTATAGATTTGGCTTTATTTTAGCTTGAACAAAAGTTCTATTCGGAAGTTTTTCGCTTAAGATTCAGCTGCTTGATTTGAGCATACCCAATCAGGGATTGTATTTTGTCTTAACCTCGAGCCACTTATGAACAATCCACTCAACGGCGTGATCCACATGTGGCCCATACATAACAGATTCTGCTCACTTTATTTATTGATTATGATTGTTATGATTACCAATGTTTTATATATGTAATATATTTGTTTTATCAATGTGTTGCAAATACTCAAGATTTTTTGCACAAAATGCCCTTGCTGGCGAAGCGAACTTTGCGTGTAATAACAAAAGTTTGGACAGGTATTTTTCTGGCAGGGCATCAATGCTGTTCATTTGTTAGTCCCTTTTAGGTGCTGCTTTTCGCCTTGCTTAAAGTGTATTCAAAGGGAATGAAATATAACACAGCATCGCGTATTATTTGCTGCTTAGTCTGCTATCTCATGAAAGGCACGTGAGCAAACACGGTGGTTAAAAGCGAACTCGTGAAATATTCTCAAGTATCATAAAATTTGTTGACTTTATATTATGTTGACTGATATTTTCTGTGAAGGACTTTCTTTGTTTGGTTCGATCGACAACCGAATTAAACGATTTACCAAAATCAATGTCAAAATGATTCCTTTATGTTGAGGAATTCGCTTGAAGCAGGCGGTAAACCGAGTAACGGAGAAGGTGTGTTCTCTCCAACTTTAGCACAGGGACAGGCCTAGAGTTGGGCAAAACCGAATCATTCGGAATTCGAATTTGATTCGAACATGTAAAAAAACAAATATCCCATTTTTACAATTACACCTTGTATTCATTGTAAAAATCAAGAAATTTATACCTCATTCAATTCACACTCCACATCCAAAGGCAACAATTTTCATATTTTAACGACAAAATATAATCGATTTTGGTCAAATTTGACCAAAATCAATTGCATTTTGCCGATAAAATAAAGATTCTAGTCCATTTAGCAAGTATTTGTTTCTACGAACAATTCACGATTGATTCGAACACATCGTGCTTCGAATCGATTCGAATCACCGAATCGAAAGGCCCAGCCCTAGACAGGCCCCATCCGCAATATTTTTGAATTTTGAGCGTGCAATCCCATTTACTAAATATATCTGTTGTTTTTGCACCCAAAATTGAAAATATAAGATTTAATAAATCCGAATCTGATTCTATTTAAGCAAATAATAACAGGGAAATATCAACGAACAACCGAATTTTCGTTATTTGGCAAAAATTTTCGAAGTAAAAAGAATTCGAGTTTGCTCGCAACCCACGTCGAATCATACCGAATCGAAGTAAATAGAGTGAATTTCAAAAACAAAAACCATTTAAAATATCTATTTTGAAAGCGATATGTACGAAATGATGTTGGCAGCGCGGGTTGAAGATTTCTGTAATGTACGGCTCGATAATACATGCAACCGTCTAACACAGGGTGTAAAGACATGTGTAGGGTCGGCGGAACCGATGAAAACATAATTTCGCAAATACACTAACTATAATTTTTCTATATGTGGCCCCAGGTACGACTGGGCAATTCGATTCGGCGATTCGAATCAATTCGAAGCACGATTAATTCGAAATAATCGCGAATTATTCAGGAACAACAACTTGTTAAGGGAACTAGAATTTTCATTTTTAACGACGAAATGCAATCGATTTTGGTAAAATTTCACCAAAATCGATTATATTTCGTCGTTAAAATATGAAAATTGTTGCTCCTGTGTGAATTGAAAATATGCTACAAACTATCAATTTCTTTATTTTCACAGTGGGGACAAGTTATAATAGTAAAAATAGGATATTTGTTATTTACAAACATATAGTGATTCGATCCGATTCGAAAAAGTTTTCGAATTCCAAATGATTCCGTTTAACCCAGCCCCTAGTCGCAGGGACAGGATGTGCTCAAGATGATCTTTTCAAATGAGCGGCTGTAAATAGAACTATGAGCAATCGGAGAGAACGGTTTGACCTCATAAGGACACGACGTATGTAAATAAACGGTATTTTGGAAAGTATTATTTAGTGGGAGAATTTATGGTCAATACGGAGACAGTGCTTTGTTGACCGTAAGGCTCCGTCGTTTTATATGATATGTATATATATATATATATCATTTTTCGTCGCCCCAAAATATTTACGTGCGCCCCTGACACAAAATTTGAAATAAAATGTTTTTTGAACCGTATTTTATGCCCTGTAGGTACGGGCTTTAGAATAGCTATAACGTATTTCCTGCGTGTCGTATGAGGCGACTAAAAGGAAGCAGGGAAGTGGTAGATGTCTTTATCTTCGCTCAGGGCAGATAGCACTCACTGCACTTTACCATCACGGTTCAGTTCCGTCTGGAATGTTTCCAGTTTACAGTGCAATTGCTGGTACTACATCTTTTAGTAACTCTTTGCTATTGAGTGGGGCTTTGGTTGGTTTCTTTTGGGAGCTGATTCCGCCCTTGCTCAGAGTGAATTTCATTAAAAAAATAAAAATTTGCCTAATTCCACTATGACCCCCGTTGGTGCACCAATTTAGTCAGGAACCAACTGCTAGCCATATGTACATTGAGCCACAAAATATGAAATACCAGCAATTGCACTTTGGGCGAAAACAACTACAGTCAAGTGAGTGGCATCTGTTCTGCTTGTAAAATCTGAAGCAAGAAAGTTTTTGACATTATCAGCATTCCTGTTTTTTATAAACGAATAGCAAAGTCCGGCAAAACGGCAGCGTTTGCGTCGATACTTGAGCAATGACCATGTGTGCACAAATAATTAATTAATTAATCAATCGCTGCAGTTCAAACGGATTTGCCACAACCTTGACGCTCTGAGGGGTGAGACGTTTCATTAATCCCAGTCGTAAAATATTATCCATCTATATTTTATTTGGCATAAATTACTGATGAATCGTGTCGACGAGGCACGATTCATGTGTGGCTCATGCATGACAAAATAAAAGTTCAGGTTGGAATCCACCATATTTTTGGCCATGGAGGAGGGGGGGTTAGCCTAATGATTATTAGATTAGGTACCCCCTCCCTCGTAAGTCATCAAGTTTGTATAATGAAATTGAAAGTTTTCGGAGTACGTGAAATCCAGACCAACCTTATTAGTTTTAAATATTTGTCAAATACTCAACATTGGCGCTACATTAATGTTTGATGACCTATTTATTAGCCCCGCCAATTTCCGATAGACACGCCTTGGTGGGTATAATGTGGTGTCTACGGTCACGACGTTGACGGGCTTGTTGAACTGATGTTTATAATGTCGACAGTGTTTTTTCAAGGCGTGGGTATGAATCTCGGCTATTTTGATCATGCCTACCTTACGATTTTCCACGTACTCCAAACAGTAATTTCATTTTGCCAAGCATGAGCCACAGATGGACCGTGTCTAAGTCGCACGATCCGTCAGTGGGCCATACTCAGCAAGACTGCGTGGTAAAAACATATGATGTATTGAGGTAAACTTTGGGGGGAATTTTTGGTAATTATGAAAACTTTTGATTAAAGCTGTCCAAAATGTTCGATTCGATTCGTGATTCGCGAATCATAAATTATTTGATTCGATTTTTCCAGTAATTCGAAATAATCAACAAATTCAAAAAAGTATTCATTTTCAGAAAATAGATTTAAATGGTTGATGTCATTAACAATTTTCTGAAAAATCTTTTTGTTTGTTTATCAAAATACTTTTTATTCGAATATTCGATTTGATTCGTGGAAATTGTTCGATTCGATTTCGAATTCAACAGACATTCGATTTTGGCCGCCCCTACTATAGATACACTCCAATATCGGAGATTTGCATCGTCAATCTTGGGAGAACCTAAAAAAAAGCAAGATTTTGCAGTGGGATAACTCGAAATATACTCGACTCCTAATAATTTCCTCGTAATTTTTCAAGTGGGCTATGACCGGAGTAATGTTGATTAGGGGTGTTGCTTACGAATTCAAGATTTGAATCGATTCGGATATATGTCCGGTTCGAATACTCATTTCTGTGATTCAACATCCTTCGAAGGATTTTGAGCGGACACGTTGTATTTCGAAACTTCTTGCCAATGTATTGAAAATTTCAGCTTTTTATTGAAATTTTTCCACGGATTTCTAAAATAGAATCAGATTCGGAAAGATTGGCAATCTTCGTGGTGACTTTGAAGAGGATGTGATATAGGTTCATTGGGGTAATCGGAGTTCAATTTTTGGGTATAAGTTATCTCAAGTTGTAATGTTTTCTTTAATTACATATTTTTTTGAAAACTTAAAAAATAATTTTATATGTCAAGAAACTTGTCTTATTAATTCTTTCCCCGAACGGAAACCACTATAAATCAAAATTTGTCGTCTGTACCACCACACACTTCATTGTTTGCTCATAATTCTACTATAATGCAATTTAAACATGGCCAATATTTGCCCTTTATGACGTTTGTAATGACTAATATCGTTCCTTCAACATTCTTGCGGCCGCAGCTGTGAATCGATTTTTTTTCATTTTATTTTCCCTTATTTTCTTTATTTACGCTGCGTGGCAGAGACGCGTAAAGTTATTGGGCTATTCTGCCAATAATGTGGCCCAGCTAAAGCTGAAAACATCATTGGTCCGGACTATTCAGCAGTACGTTAAAACCAATGAATTCACTCCTTCAGTGCTCAGTATGGTGACATCATTATTTTATCTTCATAATTCCTTCAAAATTCGCATCACCTATTACCCCCATACAAACTCACTAAAGACACATACCACATAATCGATTTTTTTGGTTGCCTTCTCATATCTGGGAATGCATCGTGCATTACATTAATCTTGCAAATACCCCTAAAATGAGATTAGCATATCACCACGGACCACTCTAAGAATTAGTGGGTTGCAATCGTTCAAAACAATATGATATATTGTCATTTTTGTATTCTTCCTGTATTCCACTGTAGATTAGGATTTTGTTAAACAAATATTCTGATGCGGTACAAATTGTCAGGTACTCATACTTCGTCTTACCGATGCGTTGCATTATGGTTCGCGTAATACAATAAAAACGGCAATACACGCCTGCATTGGTTTGCGTTAATCGTGATCACATGCGTCCAAAGCACAAACGCAAAAAACGAAACGAGCAATCTTCGTCAGCTTTCATAGCAAACCGTTCTGTTCCATTGGAAAACGCAAGTAAATGCTTTCGTAAAACGCAAGGGTAAAATAAAATGAACCAAGAGAAAACGCAAACCTAAGCAAACGTGTACTGCGACCTTCTAGAAGCAAGGGGGAAGGTGTCTCAAGCATCCCAAATTACGTTTTTGAGCTTTTGCCACAAGAAAATAGCCAAATTTTCGCGCGCCTCTGCAGTAACTTTTATGAAGTATATTATATAGAATTTGAGTCGAATACTGCAGAAAATACTATTTTTGGAGTGTTTGTGCATTTTCAAACATTCTCGTTTTCAATCTCTACTTTTCAAAGTGTCGTTTTTGTTCTTTGCTCTAGCCGTAGTTTCCGGCGCCCTTCTGTTATCGAGCCCAATCAAAAATTTTATTTTGCCTAGCATGCTTGGTCGGCGCGATTGATCAGTGTCCTTAGACATGTTTGGAAAAATTTCTAGTCAAGGCCCGATTTATCTGTGGCTAATGCTTGACAAAATCAAATTTTTGACTGGAACAATAAAATAATGCGCTGGTGGCGCGAAATTAACCAATTTTTTTACGCTAAATGTACGTTTCATTTTATGGAAGTTGGGCGGTCAGAATCGCTGACGAAAAAGGAAAATTGATCGTTTTATACTAACGCAAAGGCGCAAGAGAGTTATTTTGCAATACGCGGCAAAATTTGTTCGAAAACATGGTTTAATGATATGATTTGGTAGTAAATCCCCGGGAAAAAAGCAAATCGCGCCGAAGGCTTTATTATATTTTTGGCCTTGGGGGTCTAATGCTTCCACCACTAATGCTATTACACAATACGGACGATGTACTGGTCCAAATCTGAACCCAAATTCCGATTTGTTCATATATCGTTCAACATTTGTATTGTAATCCCAGATGCATGTGACCATAAATAGATAATCATTGAGAGAAAAGTTTTCACTGTTTCGTCAACAATGCTTTAAAAACCACTCGCTATGATGCAACAACCAACGATAAATCATAATTATTTGTTCCCAAAGAGACTTAACGTTCCTATTTGGAGCTGTGATTTGTTTTATCCCATAATTGGAGGTTAATCGACTGCCAGGCATTTGTTAAGTCAAATATGAGAGAATTGGTTTTGATGGATGAGAGAAATTTATTTTTTTGGCGGGAAATTGTTTTCGATTTACGCTCTTTAATTTTCGACAAAGTTTCACAAAAAAGGGACACTTTGGGAATTGAAATTCGAATCGTTAGTGGTAGGCCACATGCATTGACGTATTGTTAGAAACTTGAAAAGGCGGGCCAAAATTTAAAAAAAAAAATTGGTGGTTTAAATATGACATCATAATGGGTGCCTCAAAAATAGTATTTTATCAAATACCATGAAGAAATATAATATAAAACAAGCAACAAACCGCGAAAATTTTTTTAGAATGGAATTTTAGGGCGTACAATTGACTCAATGAGTATGGTTATAACAAGTGCACAACGAAGAAGTGCACAACTAAAAAATATGACGTCATGAAATGGAAGTCTAAAATTCATCCTACTAAAAATTCTGGATTCGCTACAGTACATACGGCTAAACCTAGGATTGAATAGAAATACGGGAAATTCTTTGTTACGATTGGGTAAGGTTGAAAAAAGAAGCCATCGATATCTATAACCACGTTCAATAATAAACCTAATCATAGGACGATTCCTATTTCAGACATTTCTTTAAATAAGTTTCATAACTGTCCCGATACTGTTTGCTAAAAATAAGTAAAAGAACAATATTTGGCGCCTTGGTGTATTTGATCATTTTGAACTGCGGCCCAGACAAATGGTCAATACAGGATGTTTTTAATTTGCCTATATGACCTAAGTAAATTTGATACCTTTATCGTGGGATATAGATACAATCTTTGGGCGCGTCGAGGTTTGATAGGATATTTGTTGTTAATGACTAACTCTTTACAGTTTTTCTTTATCGTTATTATTTTGTAACCGCAACGGGCAAAACCTGCATACACATACACGTAAATATACACACGTAAACATCTCAAACGACAAGCAGATTGATAACTTGCGGTGGAACCTGCGTCCCAAAATGCTGAATGTTTTCAACTAGTAGACAAAATATCTCGCGCCACTTCACCATGCTACTTTCAGTTGGAAACTTGTGGTGAAGTTTTTTTATTTTTTACGCCCAATTAGGAAGGTTTGACGTCTTTCACCGCTACTCGCAATTATTGACAATAGAAAAATCTTCCACTATAGCATGTGACGGGTTGTCTGAGAAATCAAGAATGCTCGTCTTAAAATCTACGGCTGAAAAGATTGGCAAAATATTTTTTGCTTAAAAACTAGAGTAAATTGTATCTTGCGTGTGCGTGAAAGAATAGAAGGCTTATCAAAACTGATATGTAATAACAGTAAAAGGCAACTAAAAGCAAGGAAGTGTTGGATAGTTTAACTATCGTTTAGGTCAGATACAGTTCACTCTACTTCATTATAGCTGTTCAGTTTTGTTTGCATGATTTCTATTTGGATTTTGGTTTCTGGTACTATATTTTGTAATATCTCTGTCGTACGAGTGACCGTTAGCTGGTTCATTTTAGTTTCTCCATCCGACCCTGCATGGAGTAAATTTCATAAGGGTTGATGATTTTGAAGCATCGAGAAAACGATGTGAAAGTTTTGGATACCAGATAGAAAACAAAATTCCATTACCCTGGCTCACCTTATCCGCCATCGGCTGTAACCCAAGCCTGGCTTGGGTAACATAAAAACCTTTTAAAAGGTTCTGAACTTTCGCACTTTAAGTTATAAATACGTAATGTCCATAAACGTTCGAAGTCCAAAATTTGTAATGTCATTCGAACGATGTTGCCTTGTTCAACTTATTTAACAAAAAATTCCTGATAGTGGCGTCATAAAACACAATTTGGACGTGGACTATCTGTTCGACAATCGATTGCATTGCATACTTGCGGCATTTAGTTGTTTTGCGGCAAACAGCTTTATCGGAAGGATAATGGATTGTCAAGCTCGAGCAATAATCAAATTTGTACAAGATATTAAAGCCACGCATGGTGGTTTGTGCTTTGCGTGCGTAAACAACGTACCATTCGCGTGCGTAAAAGATTTGTTGTTTTTCAAATTTTGATTTCTATCTTACAATTATTATGTCATAGACCTGTTGTCATTCGCGTGCTTTGGCAATATACAATACCAACCGGCGTCTGTGACGTAACATTGTAAATTTTCACACACATATTATGATGAGTCAATGTCTTGAAGTTATTTTGAGATGATGGCGGCTTGATGATTAAATAAAGGCCACAAAGCGAATGGGGACATTTTCAGAAAATAGTCATTTCCACAAATAGCCATGTACTTACTAAAATTTCATTTTACGCTTTCAGGCAGGCCGTAAATACAAGATATACCATAATTTTATTTAATTCCTCGGAGAAAAAATCAAAATTCTTTTATATTTTCAGTAAATTCTTAACTATCTGAATACTTATGCGGGTTGTGCGTGCAACAGTTCTACATCGACCAGTTTGGCAAAAATACCTGAAATTTTAATAATTAAAATCAATCCAAACGGTCAAATATTGTCGTTATTGTATTGTATTTTACGCGCAGTTGGATTGATCCTTAAAAAGTGATAGACGGTTTTTATCATTGTCCTCATTACAGCGGTTGAACCTGGAATTTTTTCCTTTTATTGAATGCAGTTTCTATTATTGAATTTTATGTAGATCTAGATATGTTGCTAGATATCAGTTGGATCCCTTCCCAACAAATACTTGAACTTGTGAACATAATTTTTTTTATCATAATTTCGAGTCATATTGCTCAAAAACAATTTCAAACCCAATCCGCATAAGCTGCGGCAGTCATTTCTAAAACTTACGTCAAACATTCGCAATTTTTGGACACGAAGAAGTGTTTATCTGCGGCTAAGTATCTAAACTGTCAACAAGTTTATAAAATGGAACAAATTACCATAAGGGTTCCCTTATTTTATATGTAAAACCTTTCGCCGCCAAGCATGAGTCACGGATGCCCGACCTCCACAGCACAATCCATCAGCTTGGCAAAACTGTTTGATTAACATTTCTCTGACTGAACAAAAAAGTATAATCGCGAAAGTACAGATAAAATTCCTTTATAATTCGTGCCAGATATAACACGTCTGGAAAACCACATAAAAGTCCAGGAACATCTGGCGATGTTCTGCGGTTAATTGCGATCTGATAAATTTCAATGAATAACAATGATTTTATCTAATATATGGGAATATGGAAATTAACATGGATACATAAAACAGATGGGTACATTTGCAAGCAATTTTCGACAAGTTGTCATGTCAAGATATATATTTTGCTAAATACGGGCTTACTAGTAGGGTTAGGAAAACCGAATCATTTGGAATTCGATTTTGATTCAAATATTTGTTTTTGAATCGGACCGTATCACTAATTCCATGCAAATAACAAACATCCCATTTTTACCATTACAACTTGTCACCATTATGAAAATGAAGAAATCTATAGTTAATAGTGTATTTTCAATTTACACTAGAGGTCCAAGAGCAACAATTTTTATAGTTTAACGACAAAATAAAATCGACCCAAATCGATTGTATTTTGTAGTTAAAATTTAAAATGCTAGTTTGTTTAGCAAGTTTTTGAATCTATGAGCGATTCTCGATTGATTCGAATAAATTGTGCTTCGAATCGATTTGAATCACTGAATCGAACTGCCCAGTCCTATTTACTAGGGACTACCCCCAACGATTTTTATGTTTTTATTCTTTTGCAATATGCTTATGCATATGTCTCTTCTACAAAATAATAATTGTGTGTTTTGGGCGTAAAAGTCCTGCTTTTATCGCGATATACAACAAAATAATTGGTGTTTTTTGTCTCATTACGTTATTAGTCGTTCGTTCGAGCCAGGCCAATGCTAGGGCTCGCCTAGGGGTTTGGGGCAACTGCCCTGCCCTTTGCATTATTTATGGAAACCAGTACCGATGCAAGGTTATCTACCCTGATTTGAGGTGAGCACGAATTTTACAATCTTCTAACCAGCAGATCATTACGCCGACAAATTGTTGCGAGAGGTTCGTCATGATATTGAGAAATCGAATCTGTATTAAATATTTTTATTTGTCAATCATGGATCAAAAATAGATCGCGATTCGATTCATCTGTGATCCCCGCTTAACCAAAGATGCAAAATTATCCCTACTGGGATAATGTGGGCTCAGTTGAATTGTAATTTTCGCTAAAATTTTGTGACTTAAGCGGAAAATCGCAACCTTCTGTCCACTTTGCGTTTTGACAGAGAGTAGTCTCTAAAGACCCCTCAACGCACCTAAATGCTATTATGTGCTGTCCATATTTTCGCTTCACATTCTAGTTCGGTATTCGAAATTCACATGATATAAATTCAGCCTTTAGCATTTCAAACAAACGACATCGCTGATTTTTTGCCATACCTCGTCGATTTTAAAGTCATGGTATAATATGTTAAATTCTAAACGTAAAATTTGGTATATATCATGATTTCTCTGCGAAATGAAAACTAAGTCACATTTATAAGATTTCTAGAATATCTGACCGAGTCAGGCCCGGATATTCGAAATTACATGAATATATTTTTAGGTACTGGAAGAGTTATCAGCATAAATGAAAGTGCTCCTCTTCGGTTGCCGCTTTTAGATGCACTTTTTCGAATTAAATACGGAATCAAACAGTTCAGATAGAATCTTCCCAAATCTGATTATATTCGAAAAATTCATGTTAATATTTATTCATTCAATCGCAAAATTTTCATTAGATTTACCCAATATTTTCGTTATTGTAACATAAGCAAATCACAGGGCACCAGGTAATAAATAATTCCGCCCAAAAGAAAACGTGGTTCTGAAAATGACATCTTAATCGTCGGTTCTAACTAGGGCTTGGTAATTTGATTCGGTGATTCGAATCGATTCGAAGCACATATTATTCAAATCAATCGCGAATCGTTCATAGGAACAAAAACTTTCCTAATGAAGTGAAATTTTCCTTGTTAACGATAAACAGCAATCTATTTTGTTCAAATTTGACCAAATTCGATCGTATTTTGTCGTTAAAATTTGAAAATTGTTGCTCTTAGACACGGAGTATGATTTGAAAATATACAATATAAACTATAAATGTCTTGATTTTCACAATGGAGACAAGTTGTAATACCAAGAATGGGATATTTGTTATTTACACCGAATTATTCGATCCGGTTCGAAAAAATTATCTGAAAAAGCTTCGAATTCCAAATGATTTGATTTTGCCCAGCCCTAGTTCTAACCGACAAGAATACGATCCTTTTCAGAAAATTTTGTTTTTTCAAGCCTGCGCCTCAGATCGCCCGTCATATTAGTAATCCATACTTGGCATATAATTTTTTGACGTTGGGTATTCAAAATATTTTAGTTTTTTGTCTGGTCAAACAAACATCTCTGTCTGAACAACATATTTTATTTTATTCGCCAAGGTGTCTCAAGTGAAAAGGAAAGGGAGGACGAATGTATTACGAAAACAGATTTATTGCAGTGTCGACGCCAGACTCGAATACTAAGCGAGCAATTTTATGGGACATTAAATATTTCTGAGAATGGCATAACGCTAATACGCCTAATAATATAAACGCCTTACTTACCCATCATTATACTGCCATTCAATAGCGGCGGGAAGCGTTAAAAGAAAAAATAGGAAGGTGAAATTTCCCAATCGAACTGTTTATAGAGAAAATCTATCACATCCACCATCGGTGGATCAAGCAAGATAAATCAGGTTTTTGGGAAGTGATATTCAATATTTGTCGACACGGGTGTGTCTAATATACGTCTAAGTATTTTGATAAATCATTAGGATCTGGAACGCGGCTATGAAATGTTTAATTAGCTGTTATTACAATGTAGTACAAACGTGACTTTACCTCCGTAGACGCGTAATTCCCGAAATCGTGGATCGGTGGCCGCGTGAACTTGTTTTTACAATATCTGACTCGGAGATACAGTTTTGCTGATTCTGATTTGATCGGTTCAATACAAAACTTCATTTTGTCATGCATGCGCCATAGAAGGACCGCGTCTCGTCGACGCAACCCATCAGTGACTCATACTTGATAAAAAAACGTTTTGAAATATTTTATTTTATATTTTTTTAAAACGCGATCGCTTTGCAAGGAGAGCGATAACGGACTGCATTACCATCAAACGCCTGCCAGCCCATCAGCATACAGTAAGCAATTTGCTTGAATTAAAACGATGCAATATCGGCGACTCCTTGCAAACCAATCCATTACGATAGACTTGTTTGCTTAGTCTGAAGTTGCTAGATTTTGGTTGTAGTTCAACGCGCTTCGATGGTCCCTAGAATAGTGCTAACATTAAGGAACGTTTGAATTCTTCAGCAATATGCTTGAGCATAACGTAAAACCGGGCGACTTTGAAAGATATTTCCCCATTTCCAACCAACGAGAAAAAAATCTGCTTTTGCTAAACAGTTAATTTTTTCTCAATACTAATACTGTAGATCTATTGAGCTTGTAAAAAAAAATAGTAATTGTGAGCGCTGTTTCACCTTCAAAACTCGCTGGCGGGCGACTTTGAAAAGATTAGATACGAAACTAGTTTATCACTAATTTTGATAGCATTTGTTGCAGAAGACGAATTTAAAACTATTAAAAGTATACTTACATATTTTGTAAACCCTCTTTAAATATGAAATTTAATCCGTAAAACCATTTCGAGGAAAATATGAATCTGGGTGAAAGAAATTGCATGAGGTGGTGGAACAAGGGGACATTTTTACCAAGGTTTTGGAAGAAAAAGACAGTCCGAAAGACTTTAATTGTAATTTTGACAAAATATTATCCAAAATAGGCAAAATTTTCACAAACTTTTGTGCGCACGTTACATATTTACAGGGTAGTATCGAGTTTGCCCCCAAAATGGTGTATTTTGGCCGAAAAGGTTTTGCGCGCCTACGATTCGCGTGTTTTTCTACAAAAATTTTAATAATATTTTTATGTCCCCCTAAGATGTTAAAAAATGTTTTCATTTCTGAAAAGTCAAAGCACGAAAAGGCTTATATTGTGCTTGAATATTTTTTTTGTCAAAGTCGCCCAGTTTGCCGGTACTTACTTATACTGTTTTCACCTCCTTCATGACAATTTCTTTTCCTCTATTTATTACCTTTTTACAAATGTACAGCCAGAACCAGCAAGATTAAAAACAGTTGCTCAGGTAGAAACTTCGTCTGTAACGCAACGCCAAAATAATTCAGGTAGCCTGGCTCTAGCTAGATTACTATTTGATCAATGGTCGTCCTCGCAAATGGTGTTGATCAATGACGTCATAAAGGTCAAAATGGCATGGATGAATGGTTAAGGTGATTTAGTTTGATATTCTGAATATTCTTTCGTTTTCAGATGATCAGCAAATCGGTGAAATCGACGAGTGCCGAACAGACAGCCATGAAGTCTTGTACGAGCCTGCTAGGAGGGTATTGGAGAGGGTGCCTACTAGAGGACAGTTATGGGCGCTTTGTGACTCCACGCTACGCCCTGGATGGTATAGATTTGCACTAGATGGAAGAGGGGCGGACTTGGCAAGCGAATGTATGCTGGTAGGTGGATAGAAAAATAAAAATAATAATGCTCAGTTTTGACCTAAAATTATATGCTTGGTGGCTGGTGGCACTTTCGGCTAGCGTAAACGCATACCACTCGCAGAAAGCAGGGCGTAATACTTTGGGTAGGCACTGGTCCGCAGGTGGGACCGATCCCCGTACTCCGACTTTGTAGGCTCGCATTGAAAATGGTCCCTCAACTTGAGTGATCGCATAGCTTTGAGCACTGTATAAAGTCACGTACTATGAACGCACATGACTTTGGAACAGAAAGATATCATAGGAAATTCATCTCACTCTTCTCGCGTGCATTTTGGTTAGCTCAATCGGTAAAGCATTAGAAGTACGCTTCGAGCTGCGCATGTCTGATCGCTCTGATGTAGGTTTCAAATCCCATGAGAAGTGATAATGATCTGCAAGAAGTCTTCTGGACGCATCGCCGATGCACGGTGGTTCACGAAAGCACAGCTAACGGCTTTCTCTACCAACCAGGTACATGCGCAGGGAAATGGGGAATATGATAAGTCGGAAACCTTCACCCCTATTCGTAACTGGTGTGTACATGAGGGGTCATTGTTCGCCATATAATTAAGCCACATTTTCGGCCCTTCTCTCACGCACGCTAAACATGAAATCCTACCCCGTTCTGGGCCGATTACTGGCAGAAATATAACTTCCATTTCGTTTTTTCGATCTCGAATTGCATACGTGACTGCTGCCGAAACAGAGCTTAGCACGATGGTCACGCAAATGAGGTGATTACCATAAACAACTTCAATTGTTAGAAAGCACATGCTGATTTAGATAAACCCTCTATCCCCAATTTGAAGCCTTTTTTCCATCGAACATTGATTTTACCTATTTTGCTAATTCTTCAAACAAGAAAATTCTCATAATTCTCTATTCATTTCAGCCAAATCAATGTGGAACGTCAGCACCAATCTGGCTTCGCGCCAAAAAGAATGAGTCAATTGTGACGTACGATGACAGGCCTACGTTACCAGGGAAATATCAATTAAAAACCATCACGGCTTGTGTATCCGTCCAATCAGATTGCTGCGCTCTCTTGATTCCAATCCAAGTCAGAAACTGTGGGGAGTATTTTGTATATTTCTTGTGGATACCGGGGTCTGTGAAGAAAGCTGTTACGTGCCCTTCATTCTGTTCGGAGAGTAGAGCAGCTACGGCAAGAAAAGGTAATTTCCACTTTTTCATCTAGTTAGGTCAGTCTGGGCAAGGTGAGCTACAACAAGAACCTAACATAGACGAAAAGGGTTAATCTTCCGGTAAGACCAAGCTCATCCGAATCATTTCACTCTGTTTAATGTGGTAGACATGAGTTTATGAGCGTTTCATAAACAGAACAGAACCGCTATAATGAACTGCAGTGAGTGATATCTGCTTTGAACAACGATGAAACCATCTTACACTCCTTAAGTTATAACTGGGGTATAAGCAGCATTGTGGATGTAGAATTTGTAACCTTTTCCCGAAGTGAAAATTTTTTGGTTTGGTATCGCCCCTTTCAAGATCGACACAGATCGCCAACACCTTGCATTGTAGATAGGGCTGGGCAAAATCGAATCACTTGCAACTCGAGTCTGATTCGAATACTTTTTCGAATCGAATCACTAATTCTTTGTAAATAACAAATATCCCATTTTTACTATTACAACTTGTCTCCATTGTGAGAATCAAAATATTTACAGTTTCTAGTGTATTTTTGATTTACACTAAAAGCAACAATTTTCACATTTTAACGACAAAATCAAAATTTGACCAAAATCAATTGCATTTTGTCGTTAAAAATGAAAATTCTAGTTTACTTAACAAGTTTTTGTTCCTATGAACTATTCGCGATTGATTCGAATTAATCGTGTTTCGAATCGATTCGAATCACCGAATCGAATAGCCCAGCCTCTTGTAGAATACTTTAATCTAATCTTTTATTAGTAATTTTGCGAAAACTCAGTATTTTTTTACAATGAACAATATCAAGTTTGTACCATCGTTGACTTGTTACATCCTGAAACACGAAAGAAATATAACAGCGGAGAGCGAAAAATGATCCCCAATCGCCACGCCTTATAACAGGGGTGGCCAGACCTGCTTCATGCTCGAGTCGCATATAACAAAATCCAGTTTTAAAAGAGCCACAACACAAACACAATAAGAAATACGAATTTATTCACTCACAGCGAAGTGTAGCTATTGATTAATATTAGTGCTGCGTGTTATACTGTCAGTCTCCACCTGGGCTGCAAGAGGTTTGAAATTAGGTTGGTATGATGTTAAAGCAGTTCCTTCAAGTGTTGGTTTGTCAAAACTGAACGGTATTCTGACTTTTAGCGGGAAAATGCATGTCTAATTCATCAAGGCTAATTCATCAAAGAGCCGCAAGTAAAGTCTCAAAGAGCTGCATGCGGCTCGAGTGCCGCAGTTTGGCCACCCCTGCCTTATAAAGTAGTACATAAAGCGCTAGCATCAGGCTTGTAGGCAAATTTGTTTTTACACATGTAATCTTGATACTGTCTTAGATCTTTATATAATATATTTCGATATAACAAGTCTGGACCAACGATGCCCGGGCTGAGTCGCACAATTCCTCGTCGGGCCAAGTTTGGGCGTTTTTTTCGGATAATCCGGATTAGACTCTTACCACAATCGCATTGCCACGGTCGATTTTATAGAATTGTGTGAAATTTGTCTGGTCTACGTATAAATAAATAATATTTGATGAGTTAGAAATATAATGGGTGGTCGTGGTCTAGCCCTGAAGCTCAAGAATATTCTTTACGTATTTCCTGTGTGTCTGAAGAGGCGACTGAAAGGAAACATAAAAGTAGTAGTGTAATATAATTTAGAATATCATGAATTTGACATGATATAATTTGAAAAAGCATCCAATTTATCCAAAATAAAGTGAATTTAATCCAATATATGCGACAATGATTTTACCATCACCCAGGGCAGATACCAATTATCACAGCAGTCAGTTCCGTTAAGAATGTTTTCCGCCTAGGGTGCAGTTACTGGTGCTAGATCTTGTGGAAGCTCTGTACTATTAAGTGGCCGTTAGTTGGTTACTTTTCGGCACTGCTTCCGACCTTGCTCTGAGTGATTTCAAAAAAAAAAAAAAATGACAGACGTGAATGTGGCACATTAATATGTATATATATCACACAAGTTTATCACATTTTTGCGTCTGTTTTCAAAAATCACTTGAAGAGAATTCGGAAACGCCAACTAAAACCAGACAACTCACGACCACTAACGAGACAAATAGCTACATAAAATGTGAAAATCACTACAGTCATACAATGAGGAACATGTAATTATATCCTGAGCGGGAAAATTCGCTCAATACTGAACCGCAATAGTAGGGTGACCCAGTCAACAAATATTTAGCTAAGTATATTTTGGCAAGTTTAGGTCACTGATGGATCGCGTAACCTAGACGCGATCCATCTGTGGCTCATGTTTGACAAAATAATAATTCTGGCGTAGTTGTGTCTGTTTTATCTGACCTATGCGGTGGTAGGGTCGTTTGCTTCGTTTTAATCGCCTCTCACGACAGTCAGGAAATAAGTTAGACAATTATAGAGCTCACGAGGACAGTTTTATTGAATATATCGTTGTATATATAATTTTAATATAATTCGATTAATATAATTTAATTTTCGATCATGATGAGCCACAGATGAACCACATATCGGCGAAAGACAAGTTCATAAATTGACCACATGAAGACGACACCTATTAATTTATTTGTATGATAAACTATCTGGATTTCTAAAGACTATACTTAACGCCGCTCAATTATGTGGTTGGCGGTGGAAGGTGCCAAATCTTAAGATTAAAATATTCTCAACAAAAAGTTTCGCGCAGCATGCGCGTTTTTTTGCTAAGCAATACACCTTTTTGGAGGCAAAACAACAAAAATATTAAAAAAATGTGCTACAACGAAAATATGCCTATTTTGAATATTTTACGGTATAAATACCAAAATCTTCGCGGGGGGAGGGGGAGACTGTTCTATCCTTCTAAAAAATTGAAGGGGGCATGTCTCCTTGAACCCCCCCCCCCCCCCCCCCCCCCCGTATATGTAGGGATGGGCAATTCATTCGATTCGGTGATTCGAATCGATTCGAAGCACAATTTATTCGATTCAATCGTGAATCGGTCATAGAAACAAAACTGGCTTAATAAGCTAACTTTTATATTTTGTCGCTAAAATATGAAAATTTTTGCTCATAAACATGTAGTGTGAATTGAAAATATACCTTAGCTTAAACTATAAATTTCTTGATTTCCCCAATGGAGACAAGTTGTAATAGTAAAATGGGATATTTGTAATTTACAAAGAATTAGTGATTCGATTCGAAAAAAATATCCGAATCAGATTCGAATTCCAATTGACTCGGTTAAATGAACAACATTTTAATTCGATGTTTTGTCGAGTAGAGATCACGCTGAGGAAGCCCCCGTCAAAACGAATTTTTCCAACCGTTAATCAACATACCAAACTTGATGCCAGGTATGTGCCAGGCATTGTGTCGAATTGTTTTTCTCGATTGGGCACAGCCTGATCAACATGGAACAGACAGGCGTTTGATACGAGCCATGTTTATTGATGAATTCCATCGCACCTATTGCTTCAAGTATTGAAGCTTAATGTAATGTACTGATGTTTAATTATATCATATATAAGAGATACTATGTTCCATTGTTTTGGTGCAAATAATTAAAATCGTTGTTGTATGTGTCATAATTAGTACAGACTATCTATGAATCACCAGGTCCAAGCACAAGAAAAATGAGAAATATGATATTCCAAAAACTTTCACCCCGATTTGGAACTGGTATCTTAACGAGAGGTCATGGTTCGCCATATGGTCAAGCTGTATTCTCGGCTTTCCTCTCCCGCAGGATAAAAATGATACCCTATCACTAGGGATAAAATAACATTGAGGGAGATTTCTCAATAAATATCAAAAATATAAGAGATCCATTCCGACTCAATGAATATGAACCAGATTTTGATGCATATTACGTTGGGGAAAATATCAGAAGTTATGTTTTTTTAAATATGAGTCAGTGAGGAATCGCAACAAAATAAAATTTTCGATTTGTCTCGGCCTGATCAACAGTGAATACAAACAGTTCATATTTATTTTTAGTTCCTTTGCACCCATTGTTTTAATACTCATTTTTGTACCTAAGCTACCCATTGTATTATACAGGATGTAATGTCTCATTTTGGGTGAACAATTGAAACTGTTGTTGTGTCATAATTAGCTTAAAGTATCGGAAACAATAGAGATTGTAGGGATATTTCTCAATGAACAGTTAGATATAAGAAACCACCAGCGGAGGATCTGGGGGGGGGGGGGGGGGGGGGGGTTCTCCGGGGCACGCGCAATCACTTTCTCATGGAGAGTATTATGTATTCCGTGATATTTCGCCTTAATACGAGTATTTTTCATAGGTATTCTTGCCTGCCTCCGGCGCTCTAATATATTTTGCTAGCTGGTTTTGCTCCTTAAACAATGAATTTCTTTTCGCGCGCGCCAATTTTTTTATAATTTTAATGCTTGTTTGATTGTTGGAAAAAATTCCCCTTCCCCCACCAACAAAAAAATTTTGGATCCGCCACTGCAAAAAACCAATTCCAACTCAGTAAACATGACCTACGTATTAAATCATTTGAAAAAATTATTCCGAGACATGTTTTGTCAAGTCTGGGTCACGCCATCGAAGCATGGTGTCAGAATGATTTCTTCCTATTGTTCAACATGGAATATATTTAATCAACTCAGTATGGTTTGCCAAGCATGGGTCGCGCGAGAAGTTCAGATTTATTTTAGTCTCATTGCATCTATTGTTTTAATACTAGTTTTTTGCGCCTAACCGTCTATAGGTCGATGCTAGTAGACGGCCTTGGTCAAGGTGATTCCCTCCTAGAAGTGGTCATAAAAAACGTCTCTAGTATATTATATCATACTAGATCAGTGGTTCTCAATTTCGAGGCCCATTACCGTTGCACAAAAATTCTGTGGATCAATAAATTTTTATGAAAGCGAGAACCTATAAAATATGGCAACGGTCGCAGACTGAAATATTGCATTCAGTGTGCATGTACAGCATGATTTATCGTAAGAATCGCAATTACAGATCGCATGCATGCTGGGGAATCCCGGTCGCATTCGCAAGCCTGAGTGCACCAGGATTAACACTATGTTCCAATCAAATGAAAAAATACCAATTCCTCCCCAAGCCAATATTCCTGTAAAATTAAGTATAGTTGCACAAATGAAACTAAATTCTTCAATAAATCTAGCTTTTTTAAATTGGTCTGTGGCCCACTTCAAAATGTTTCCATGGCCCACCAGTGGGTCATGGCCTACTAGTTGAGAACCGCCGTTCTAGTTTCTATGTCTGTTTTGAGGCAAATATTAAAAACCGTGGTTGTATGATCATAATAAGTACAAACTATTTAAGACACTGAAGTTAAAATAACATTGGTTTTGGATGTTGGATTTCATAATAAATTGAGGAACTCTAGCCCAATTGTTTTGGAACGAAGAATTGAAACCGTTGTATGTATCATCATTAGTGAAAAACTTTTTAATATATTTGAGAGAAAATAACATTAGTTAATGAGAGGGTATGTCTCAATAAACAATATGATGTAAGTGTAACCCTTTCCGACCCGGTTAATATTATCAAATTTTGAGTCGTACACTGGTAAAAATACAAAAGGCGACATAAATGGGAGACCAGCATTTATTTACTTTTATTTCTATTTTCCCCCTCTTTTGTTTTACTTTAATTTTTTTTCTAACGTATTTTTTTTCGTGTACAGTTTTTCCACTGGAGTCCAATTTCTTTTTCACTTATGTTTTAACTTATAGTGTGAGTGTGCTTGACGCCGCTTTATTTTTATTTTTTGTGAGGGTGGGTGTTCCGTATGTTGTGTATGCTTGAATTTATAAATATTTATATATACATTTTTGAGGTAAGCAAACGCGTGTTACTTTCTTCTAATGTTTCCTCGAAACTTATTCCGTGGCACGTTTTTAAACTTTGTTTTAGGTTTTGTCTGCTTTCGTTTTAACTCTAATGTTATATCTTTAGTTGTATCGCTCTTTGTGTCGACAGAGGTGTCGAAATTAACTATGTCTATGTCGTCTGATGCCTCTGATTTTGCTTTGAGCGAACTTCAACGAAAAAATGAAAATATGCGTATATATGAATATAATATATTTCGATTTGTTCAACTATTACTCAGGAATTCGCTACGGAAATACGCCGATTTGTTTTCTTTCATACCTTGTCAAACTTTCTCTTTTGCTCGGTGACCTAGCGGTTAAGACATTACCACTGAGGGGTAAATATCTTCTGTTTCACTCCTAGCAAATCTAAGTCGTTAAGATATCAGTGACTGGATCTGCGTGATCCATCAATAACTGGTATTGGAAAAGCGTGTTTTATTTTTCTAAAGCGTCGAGGTTTTTAAATTAATAGACTATAATATATTGTAACAAATGTACCGTGAATCTGCGTAGTTACATTCCCAAAACTTTAAAATATTCGATTTTAGAGGTTTTTCAAATGTAACCACGTAAAATCCCCGACAAAGAAAAGTTATTTTACCACATGTTTTGTTACAGTGTAACAAAACCCAAACAACAACAAGAAGTATGCGACATGGGTTCTTCATTGACTCTTTTACTATGATTTTATGCACAAAGAACAATGCTGAAACTTTTATTAAAAAAAACTTTTTTTGAATTCAAAAAATTTTGCTGATTTTGGTGGAAAATATGGAACAGAGAGATATGGATCAAAAAGTTTTCATCTGCACAGACTCTTTGAATAAGATTTCAAATATCTAGATCTTTCCACTGAAGGGAAGTGAAAGATAACATCCCAATAAAACATTTATTTTGTCAAGCATGCGCCACAGATCGACCGCGTCTCATCGACGCTATCCATCAGTAACACATACGTAAAAAAGACGCTTTGGTAAAACGATATTTTATGTACCTGACACCTTGTTTCATTTGGTGGCTGTAATGACGGGTGGATAGTTTTTCATTACTTTCATTAAAATTCACTCTGAGCGAGGCCGGAAGCAGAGCCCAAAATGAACCACGTAAATATCACTAAAAACAAAGAGCAAAGAGCTACTCTATAGACTACAGTACTAGTGACTACCAGGAAGAATATCCTATAAAAAACTGCCCCGTTATAATAAAGTTCAGTGAGTGATATCTGCCCTGGGCGAGAGTAAAACCTTCTACCACTCCTTCGTTTTGTTTATCCCCCTCTATCCCTTATCGACACGGTTAAACTGCGTAACGGCATCCATAAACACTTCACAAACATATCAATATTAATGTATATTTTTAAACGCATTTATTGTGCATAATTTATTAATTAATTTTTTTGATTATGTTTTTAAAAATCGAGTAATTTTTTATTCTCAATTCACGATCCGAATATCTTGAACAGTGTCGGTAATGCCCGATTTTTTCTACAGGACGTGACGCTGGGATCAGAAGAGCGTCGACATTGTCACCTCGGATAATTTCAACAGATTTGCGGGGACAGAGAGGGTTTCAACTCCGCTGTACTTACGATAAACCATCGAGGCCAGAAATTGCAAATCAAGCATTATATCGGATTACTTGGACCATCAATCAACATGGAATAACGGTGAGAAAACCCAGGAAAATATTTTTATCTGTACATGCTTTTCCAAGTATGGGACACTGTTGAATCGCGTCGCCAAGGCATGGTCAAACGGGAGCCCATGTTTGTCAAAATATAATTTCTGTCCAACTGCTTCTGGGTCTTAGCAATTATTTTGCTCTGAGTTTATTTTCAAATTTTCAAAACTTTCCATAAGGTAGTTAGTTCAACGTGTTGCAGCTGTGTCTTCTTTGGAATTTACCCTGTAGGTACGGGGTTTAAAGTGGTCCTAACGCATTTCCTGCGTGTCGTAAGAGGCGACCAAGAAGAAGCAAAATAGTGGTAGATGGTTTTACCATCGCCCGGGGCAGATACCACTCACTGTACTTTACCATAATGGCTCAGTTTCGTTTGGGATATTTTCCGTTTAGAGTGCAGTTGCTGGTACTACATCTCTTAGTAACTCTCTGCTATTAAGTGACCGTTAGGTGGTACCTTTGGGCACTACTTCTGGCCTTGCTCAGAGCGAATTTCAATAAAAAAAAATTGTATACCAATTTTATTGCTAAAAAAATTATTTCGCTCAGACACAACAGTGCTTTGTGCCAATAACAATGAATGAACAAGTATCTTCATATTTCTTTGCATCCAACACTTTTATATCTTATATTTCTAGGAGTTGTTGCATACTGAAGATACCACTGAGACAATCTCTGAAATTGACGTCATCAAGATTGACGTCACAGTCACATGTTCTGTTCGAGTGTTAGATAAAACTAACCCAACATCTGAGTTGATGACCGCGGAAGAAAGTCCGGGATTTTACGTCGGTTTGAAGGTACGGATTAGGCAATTCGATTCGGTTATTTGAAGCGCAATATATTCGAATCAGAATCGTGAATCATTAATAGAAATGAAAACTTGCTAAATGAACTAGAATATTCATTTTAAACGACAAAATGCAATCGATTTCCCAAAAATTGAAGAAAAATGTGATTTCCCGAATCCCTCACTGGAATGGATCATTTCAAGCAATACCCCATACCAGCGCCCACATTCATACGAAAAGGAGGATTGATATTGTTGAAAAGACATATCCAACAGTTCCGCCAAGCATGTTGAAGCTATTACGTCATGGGTCGAAAATATAGACAGCTCACTAACATGGCGTCATGGACCGTCGTTATCGACCAAAATAGTCATATATACGATTCTTGTGTGAATCATGCGTGGCAAAAATATTCTGAATCCTCGAAGACATGATGTTACATTCATTTTTTTTCAAATTTTTAATATGCACCTCGCGCTTTGCGTGCAGACAGGCGAAAAATAAGGCAATAAACTAAGTAAATAATATTCAACGTCTGAACGGTAGCAGACACCGTAAAACAGAATTGAGTTCAATAATTCCTTTTTATTAAAATTCACTCCAAGCAAGGACGGTAGCAGTTCCCAAAGATAACCAACCAACGGCCACTCAATAGCAAAAAGCAACTAAAAGATGTAATACCAGCAACTGCACTCTAAGCGAAAGCATCCAAAACGGAACAGAACCGTCGTGGTGCGTACGTTAGGACTATTCTAAATAATCTACCCGTAGCTACAGGGTATAATTGATATTTAAATACTTTTTCAGATTCATCCACAATCGATCAATATAAAAGAAGGTGAAAAACAGACGATTTCGATGACGTCATCAGTACCGTTTCCATGTGAGCGTGATATCCAAGGCAACTGTCACATGAGAGTTTTCTTGGCTGTGAGAAATCTAGGTTAGAATATTTTTATATCAATTCCCCCATAGGCCCACCACTCAACCCCAGGGCGTAACGATTCGGATAGACTTGGATGTAAGTCCAAGCAAATAACCTTTGTAAATGTGGAAGTCTAGCCTTCTAGGTACAGGATGAGTTTACCATCGTCCAGAGCATATACCACTCACTGCACTTTACCATAACCATAGCAGTTCAGTATCGTTGGGAATGTTTCCGCTTATTGTGCAATTGTTAGTACTACATTAGCACTGATATCTGGCCCAAAAAGTCAATGTTGAATTTTTTCAATACCGCCAAGTCAACATTATATATTAGCTCTTTGCTATTAAGTTGTTGGTTTGTTGCTTCTAGGCAGAGAGTGAGTGAATTTCGATTATAAAAATTGTTAAGATATCTGTGGACCAAATTTTTTGTTGTTTTATTTAGACCAGAAGGATAACCTACCTCCAAATGCTATGATTTCTGGGTGCTTTGTCGCCATCTCGCAGATTAGATGTGAAGACGGAATTTGTGGGAAAGGAAGTTTTGAGGTGAGAACGAATGCAATATATACACAAGCATTCACTATACTTTATAAATGCAAGTGGTTACTTCAAACCTGAACACGTTAGAGTCATCGTAAACCCGTCTTTTCCGTTTTTTTATTTAGAAGCCACTACCAGTCACCTCTACTACACTACGTAACAAAAAATGCAACAAAATCACTTGTCTTTGACAGTAATTTTACTTGGCGGTATTGAAACAATATTCAAAATTTTCAAAATTGACTTTTTTGGCCAAATATGGGGTGTTGATAGAACGCAAGGTGCGGTCCATCAACAGTCCATACTTGGCATTAATCTCATCAACAAAGCAGTTTTGAATTTCTAAAATATGTACTTACTGGAAATTAGCAGTAAATTTTTTGCACATTTGTTACAGTGTACTGTATCTTATTCTGGCCTATATCCTGTTTGGTTTCATTTCATTCGGGAATTTTTGCAAAATAATTATTTGTTAAGTATCAGTCACTGGTGGATCGCGCCTTCGAGGCGCGGTCAATCTATGACCCCTTCTCAACAAAATTGAATTTCTGACCGGAATCGATTTCGTCATCACAAAATGTTTACAGCTCTATATCAGATTAAGGTTTTTTTATTCTCATATTGAAAGCTTGAAGTGTATCAAATATATCCAGAATAAGAGAAAATTTTACAAACAACCTTGAGCAAAAAGATATTTGACAACTCGAGAACTTTTCTAATATTTTATGTTTCGTTATTTTTGTCTATGACATGGCCTAAAAAATAATAACCCCGTTTACCTGATATATTTAAATCAGATTTTATAAAGAAAATTGGCTTTCAAATTATTTATATATACTTGAAAATACTTCCTGCACTCTATAATAGAGGTGCAATTCTGTATAAAATCTTTTCGCCCAGGGTGCAGTTGCAGGTTTTTGATTTTATGAACCTCATTCAGATATCAGTGGTCGTTGGTTCATTTCAGACTTCCGATCATTCTTAGAGTGAGATGCACTTTGAAAATCGACATTATAAATTTTGTGTTACACAGGTTGCTGGAATTCAAGACTTCGCCTCAGACGGTACAAGGAACACTCTGATTGAAACTGTTCCCATACTTACACATGACGTCATTTGGGCCGGATATGACGCACCTGATCTTGGAGTAAGTTAAAATGGGCAGATTCCTCTTTTCTTCAACCTACAAAAGTTTGGTCAAACTTAAAAGAGGATTTACATCTCATCAAAGGGTTTGACTTACAGGAAATATGAGCAATGGCGTTTTTATGAGAAAAGGCAAACTTTTTGCCTTGTTTAAGAACGTTGATATCACAGTGAACAAGTTCACCCCGAATGTCAGATCACCTCAACTTTCAGGAATGCTTTTTTTTCAATTTGGTATTTGAAGACATCCTCCGATATAACGACACCCTTGCCTAGTCAAAAAAAGGTCTAGATATGTTTTGAAATATGTGTCACCGATGAAACGCGTCAACAGGATTCGCTCGGTCCATGTGAGCCTCATGTTTGAAAAAATATATTTCTGGTTGGATAAGGGTAACAATTTTTTCAAAATCGCAATCAAGACTATACAATTTTGAAATGGATTTTTAAATTTACATTTCAATACACTTTCAAACTGACAACAATGAAGGGCTGGAGCATGCTAGCAATCAATTTTATATAGATCATATTCAAGAAGGGGTAGATTATTTTATTATCACCCAGGGCAGATACTACTCACAGCACTTTATCAGGGTAGTTCTGTACGACATATTTTTCGCTTAGAGTACATCTGCTGGTGCAACATCATCAATTCTTTGACATTTGGTTGGCTGTTAGTGTTACCTTATTTTAGACGCCGCTTTCGTCTTTTCCTAGTGCGAACTTCTATTAACAAAGATTTTTTTTATTGAAATTCACTCTGAGCAGTGCCTAAAAGGAACCAACTAACGGCCACTTTATAGCGAAGAGCTAATCAAAGTGCAGTACCAGCAACTGCACTCTAAACGGAAAACATCCCAAACGGAACTGAACCACCATGGTGGAGTGCAGTGAGTGGTATCTGCCCTGGGCGACGGTAAAACCATCTACCACCTATTTGCTTCCTTTTAGTCGCCTCTTACGGCACGCAGGAAATACGTTAAGACTATTCTAAAGACCGTACCTACAGGGCAAAAAGTGAACAGGCAAAATACCTACAGACAAAATAAAAATGAACGGAAATAATTCCTCTTCTTGTTTGATTTCAGGTGACAGTTACAGATGTACCCACTTCACAATGCTATTCCTATTCTGATCCGCACATAGTTACATTAGACGGTGCATTATATGATCTGCACACCACAGGAACGTTTGTTTTGTACCAATCTGCTGAAAGAAATTTTGAGGTAAACGACATGTTATTCATGAAATCTCAAAAAATGTTTCCATTTCCAGTGCATGGTGTCCTCAATCAGAATTTATGAATCCATTTCGTCTCATAATTTGATGCATTTGGGTGGTGCACCCACGTCACAATGTACATGAGAACAAGAACATTGAAGGTACCCGGTTAGCTCAATCGGTAAAGTGTTGGGAATACGCTTACGCTTCTCTGGTCGTCATGACACAGGTTCGAATCCCGTGAAGGGATGATGATTATATGCGAGAGGTCTGCTGGACACCTCGCCGGTACACGGTGGTTCACGTAAGCGCTGCTTATGGCTTCCTCCACCAACCAGGTCCATGCACAGGAAAAATACTATAATCAAAAAAACCTTCACCCCAATTCGGAACTGGTATCTGCACGAGAGCTCGTGGTTCTCCATCCGGTTAAGGTGTATTCTCGGCTTTCCTCTCCCACAGGATAAAAATGATATCCTACCCTATCCTAAGAGCAAAAAGGGCGTATTTTCACGATTTTAAAGTACAGGCAGATTTTATTTTAGGCGAAACTACGTTCGTTTGGTCGAATTTCAGGCCGTTTCAACGGTTGTAAATAATGGTTCTAGGAAAAATAATATATTCATACATTGTTACTGATTGAAATTTTACGTATTTAATCATTTTAATCTAGTGCAGATGCCTCGCGTACTCGCATCATAAATAAGATGGCCGTGGATTAAAATTAAATAATAAATAAATAATTAAAATTAAATAAAATCATAACTTGGATTTTCTAACTAACTTTGATGTGCCTGTCAAGGAAACATAAAAATTATCTTAAAATACGTCTGGTTACGTATGAGTCACTTATGGTCGCACTACCAAGGATCATTGAATCTGCGCCTCGCGCTCGACAAAATACATTTTCTGTCTTAGTTCTCTCATCCCACACTATACATATTTACATACAAATCCATACTCATTTTTTTGTAATTTTCACAGGTCCATGCTCGAGTGTGGGACAAATGTGACGTCATCAACGGAACTACGTCATATCAAAATTCTTGGTGTCATTGTGGAGTAGCAGTGAGTGAAGGAAGTGACGTCATAGTAATTGACAGATGCGGAGCAGATGTGACGACATCACATGGCGTAACTGATCCAGAAATTGAAATTGTTAGCGAACTGCCGTTGGCGACGGGAACTCATATCATCAGTTCACGAAATGGGAAGAAAATAACGGTATTGTATTTGTTCAAAATTGGAAACCAAAAAAAGTACATCACTATCTTAAAAGTATTGATTAGATGATTTAATGTTTACAAATAGCTACACTATATATTTTTTATTACAACCACTTCTTGTAGTGGATCACTCTGACCAAGTCCCTGTACCAACAGCCACTTATAGACGGACAGGTTGAGAGTTGATCGAAAGATATGATCTCCCCCGCTTGGTTTAACCTACCCAAGTTATTGTACCCTGGGTTGAATGGTGTCATTGATTAACGAGCTGAACTCGAACCCGAGTAATTCAGACAACCTGCGATGCCAACATGTTAACCACAGAGCCATCACGCCAATACGAAATGCTCATATCACGAATATATCAGTTCCCAAATTTCATCTGTAATTATCGTGTACCTTGACATTTGCCCGCGAAGTGCCTTGCTGGAATGTAGCATTTAGAGTGTATTGAGGACAATACTATCCCGTTTTGAGACCGGTAGTAAGGCGATGCTTGGGAGTCTCGTTCATCCACTCCCAACTGGCTATTTCATTATACACATTGCTTATGCGACCGGGCAAAATTATTTGAAATTCGAATCTGGTTCAGGTTGTTTTGGTCAAATCATCGATAATCTCGGTTAAATTTTGATATATCCTACATGCCGCGTCTATAACATTCTGACTTATATATTCTAGGTATTCTTTCCGTCTGGTACCTTCGTCAGAGTGGACGTTGATTCCTGGGGCCTAGGCATCACTATACAAGCACCTTCAACGGATTACAGGAAAACTAGAGGACTTTGCGGAAATTTTGATGGGAATTCTGGCAACGATGGTAGGAGAGCCGATATCGAGAATTGGAGGTAGGTTGCTGACATGGGCTCGATAAATATATTTTAAAAAATATTTTCCAGCCAATCGTTTCTACACTGTAACAAAAAATGCAACAAAATCACTGGCCTTTGACAGTAATTTTACTTGGCGGTATTGAAGAAAATTCAAAATTGACTTATTTGGCCAAATATGGGGTGTTGATGGAACGCACCACGAAGGTGCGGTCCACCGACAGTCCATAATTGGCATGAATCTCATCGACATGGCGTTTTTTTTAACTTTGGTAATATGCAATTACTGCAAATCACCAGTAAATTTACTGTACTTTCGTTACAGTGTACGCACAAGAAACTGCGTTACTGGCCACATAGAAAATAGATACGCTTTCGAATTAGTTCAAGCCTACCTAGCTATGTCCATACCTTCGGTGCTATCACTCTGGTATAGGTGATATATGTGACTGACTTGAAGCGAAAGTTTAAACAGCGATGCCAAAACACGGTACCCAACTTTATTTTTATGAAAGTTCGCTCAAAACAAGGCTGAAAGCAGTGCCTGAAAGATTCCGACTAGCGGCCGCTTAATAGCAAAGAGCTAGGAAATGCATTATCGGAATGCTATTAAGCGGCCGCTAGTCGGAATCTTTCAGGCACTGCTTTCAGCCTTGTTTTGAGCGAACTTTCATAAAAATAAAGTTGGGTACCGTGTTTTGGCATCGCTGTTTAAACTTTCGCTTCAAGTCAGTCACATATTATCGGAGCAGATTCTTCACGTTTTCTTATTTTTATTTTATTTCAGACTTGCTGCCGGATCCAGTTTATTCGAACGTGTTCCCGTTCGCAAACCGACTCCAAGCACCACTACGAATTACTGCTTATGTGGGGAGTACGGGGAGGGATGTATGTTCCAACAGCCAATATTCCGCTCCAATCTTTTTGAAGGAAATGATGTCACCGGAAAATATGTTTCACAAGCAATGACAGAGGTGGTTGCAGCGCCACAACAGGTAAGCGAATGCATACGGCACAACGACCCGTACGACAGAATTGATATAAGCGCTGGGGGTCATGGAGGGTTTCATGGCTTAGGAAAAATCAATGAAGGGTTAGGCAAAACCCTTGAACCGCGTCTTCGAAATATCATCTGCACGAGAGGCCGTGGTTCGCCAAATGAAAATGAGATCTTATTCCATGCGCTAATATCTGGTGTTGTTTTGAGAACGTGAACTACAATTAAGAAAAATTATAACCAAAACTCAAAAATGTAGGTTTTCAATTTCACCTTTTTAAAACTTAATGGTCAACGGTTTGATCTTAAAACCTTAATCGAGTCCCGGCGATTATCCAATTGGCCGTAGGACTGGGCAATTCGATTTGTTGATTCGAATCGATTCGAAGTACAGATTATTCAAATCAACCGTGAATCGGTCATAGAAATAAAAACTTGCTAAATAAAGTAGAATTTGTAATTTTAACAACAAAATGCAATCGATTTTGGTCAAATTTGACCAAAATCATTTGCATTTTGTCGTTAAAATATGAAAATTTTTGCTCTTAGACATGGAGTGCGAATTAAAAATAAAATTTTTATATACAACAATAAATTTCTTGATTTTCACAATTGACAAGTTGTAATAGTAAAAATGGCATATTTGGTATTTTTATGGAATCGAGCAATTCGATTCGAAAAAAATTATCCGGATCAGATTCGAATTCCAAATGGACAGGTTTTGCCCAGCCCTAATTGACCGTGAAAAAATGCTAATTATTTTTACAGAGACAAGAAGATTTCCCTCAAGTTTGGGATTCATCCGCCTCTCACCAGCAATTCAGAGGTAGACGTCACTCCTTCCAGCAACCTTCAATGGGAATGTATCATAGTCGAAGTAGAAGATCTGTAGAGAAAAGTAAGTTGAGTAGGGAGAGAGAGAATAAAAAGAGAAACTTGAAATACGAGATATGTATATACCCAAAACTCATAAAAAAGCGAGGGGTTTAAAATTCTGTATCTAAATAAAAATAAGTGGTGGATGGTTTTGCCATTGTCCAGGATAGATACATCCGCACTTTCGCATGGCGGTTCAGTTCTATTTGAGATGTTGTTCTATACTGTAACAAAAAATGCAACAAAATCACTGGTCTTTGACAGTAATTTTTCTTAGCGGTATTGAAAAAAATTTGACTCTTTTGGCCGAATATGGGGTGTTGATGGAGCGCACCGCGAAGGTGCAGTCCATCAACAGCCCATAATTGGCATAAATCTCATCAACATGGCGTTTTTTAAACTTCAAATTCTAGAGTGTTACACTGTAACAAAAATGCAACAAAAACACTGGTCTTTGACAGTAATTTTTCTTGGCGGTATTGAAAAATAGTCAAAATTGACTTTTTGGCCAAATATGGGGTGTTGATGGATCGCACCGCGTAGGCGCGGTCCATCAACAGTCCATAATTGGCATAAATCTCATCAACATGGCGTTTTTTTCAACTCTTTGGAAACATGCAATTACTGCAAATGACCAATAAATTTACTGTACTTTTGTTCCAATGTAGTGCAAATTGGATCATTTTTGAAGCTATACTTCCGGCCTTGCTTTGAGCAAATCCCAATACCAAGAGTACCATTTTTTTTCGCGTGATCACGTTTATTCATCGCCGAGTCATTAGTTGGCAGTTCAGTTTAGTATTGGCGTTGTTGGCATATTTTCAAGATAATTTTACGCCCTGTAGGGCTTTAGAATAGTTCTAACGTATTTCCTGTGCGTCGTAAGAGGCGACTAAAAGGAAGCAAACAAGTGGTAGATGGTTTTACTAACGCCCAGGACAGATACCACTCACTGCACTTTACCATAATGGTTCAGTTTCGTTTGGGATGTTTATCATTGAGGGTGTTGTTGCTGGTACTACATCTTTTAGTAGCTCTTTGCTGTTGAGTGGCCGCTGGTTGGTTCCCTTTGGGAGCTACTTCCGGCCTTGCTTGGAGTGAATTTCAATAAAAAAAATTACATTTTTTCCCAGTAAGTTTCCTCATAATGAGGCATGAGGGTTTTCCAGGCAGATGCCAGGAACATTTATCTGAAGTTTGAACAAAGTGAAGTTCGTTGAAATACTTCGTTTATATCCAACTGCATTGGATATAGGGCTGGGCAAAACCGAAGCATTTGGAATTCGAATCTGATTCGAATATTTTTTCTGATCGAATCGAATCTCTAATTCCATGTAAATAACATATATCCCGTTTTTACTAATATAACTATAATTCCAATGAAGGAATTTATAGTTTATAGTGTGTTTTCAATTTACACTAAAAGTAATAATTTTCCATTGATTTTGGTCAAATTTGACCGAAATCGATTGCATTTCGTCGTTAAAAATAAAAATCTTAGTTCATTTAATAAGTTTTTGTTCCTATGCACGATTCACGATTGATTCGTATAAATCGTGCTTCAAATCGATTCGAATCACCGAATCGAATCGTCCAGCCCTAATTGAATGATATCTACCTGTCTCGGGTGGAATAATATCTTTCTATCACTTCCTAAAATCTATATAAGGCTTGAATTTCAGCAAAAAACTACTGTGTTATTCAGATCAACGAACAAGACAAAAAAGATCGACTCATTCTAAAAAATCTCATGGAAAACGCGGCAGACGCCTCAAACGCCAGTCATTGGTTCAATATCCCACTAGAAACAATCCAGTTTACCGAGCAGGGTCTCACGGAAATTATCGAGCAACACAAGATGGCTCTCAAGCCTTTGGTGGGAGCTACCAAAACAGTGACTATGGGCACCAATGGCAACAAAGTGGAACTCAAAATTTTCACTCTACCGTACAGGACAGTAACCAACAAGGCGCACGCTCCAGCCAACAAACTGCTAATTCTCAAAGCCCCAGTGCTTCTCATTTTTACCCGAATTATGGACAAACGGGACAGTTTTCAAATTACCCGTTAAATAATCAAATGGGACAATATGCAAATCAATTTTATGACCCAAATGTGTATAACGGCCAATACACCGATAATTATGGGCAATACTCACAAAGCGGTGTACCCTATGCACCAAATACCAGAAATGGACTCGGGGCACAACAGTATTCTAACCCTGGGTATGGGCCTATGCCGGATTACGGCTCCCAGCACGCACTATCCAGCTCCGGAACAGACACCTCATTATCAAACTCCGAACCCCACCCCAAGTTCGGATCCAATATACAAGCTGACAGCGCACAGCCAAGTTTTCAACACGGTGAGGTCACTGATTCAGAAACCCCCTATTATAGCCAACAGTACTCAAATCCGGCTCAAATACCAGGTTCCCAACACCAGCTTGGTAATGGCTACACTAACGAAAGATACTCTCCCTATGATTATGAAAATACACAGCATTATTATGGACAGGAGTCACAGGGTGCATATCCGGATAAATCCGGAGGCACCTACGGCTACTCACCAAATTATAATTCACAACATGAGAATTACATGCAACAAGTCGGACAAAGTGCTCAATACGGATATCCGGAACAAACCGTATCCGGGTCTGCTGGGTATGGACATATACCGCAGTATAACAATCGCCAACCAGAACTTGGCGTTAATTCGAATAGAATGAACGTACAACAACCACCGGGTTCTGTATCCGGATATCAGGCGGCGTATGGATATCCACAGTACAACATTCCGCACGGCGCAACAAACCCAGTAGGCGGCAGTTCCCAATCGGCCTATAGTCAACAATACGGTGCTCATCCACTCCACGGAACCTCAGCGGAAGATGGTGGATATGGAGTCGTACAAAAACGCCAACAGCCGACTTCAGTGACGAGAAACGATTACGTCATTACCAGTATGACGTCACGAAAATCATCAAAGCACAAGCGGAGAGGTGTCGATACCGCAGCAAGCACGGGTCCGCTTACCGTAGAAAAATGGATATTCTTCAGGTAAGGGATCTTAGTGACGTCTAGCTTTTTCACACAAGAAGTTAAACTATGTTTTAAACGAATCTTACAATAAACTTGCATTTATTTCTCTGGAATGTGAATATATTTTTTTTTATATATATGCTTTATTATAGCGGTGCCTTCCTGTTTGAGATATTCTCTGCCAAAGTAATTCTCTCGTTGGGTACAGATGGCGTCCTTGCTCAGAGTGAATTTTGTTAAAAAAAACATATAATATCATTTACATTACAGATGGGCGATATCAACCTCTGCCAATCCCTGTTGGCCAATCTCATTCAACAAATCAGAATCCACCTCAACCAAGATCGCCAGAGATGATATCAATATATCCCGAACAATCAGCACTCGCTTCGGGAAATCAGGTGAATTTTCAAAAATTTATCAAAAGCGTAGGCGCGATGGCCTAGTGTTTAGACATGTTGGTGTCGTAGGTTGAATATTTCGGGTTCGAGTCCCGGCGAGTCGGGCTCGTTAATCCTTCCACCACTCAAACCGGGGTGTAATAGCTTGGGTAGGCTAAGCCGAACAGGAAAAAATAATATCTTTCCAGCAACTCTAATCCTGGCTGTCTATAAGTAGCCGGTGATAGAGTATCCACTCAAAGTGGCTATAAAAAAGTGCGCCACCAGGAAGTGGTAGACCTAGTCATACCAATTGATTTTTATTTCGTTCTCACTTTTTTCCCACTCGCTCTAAGCTAGTTCGGGAATAGCATCAACCGACTAATCACACTAATAGGACAAAGAGATACATGAAATGTGAGGCCTGATACTGCAAATTATTTGAAAATATCTCAGGCAAATACCATCCATTATAATTGAGCACGATATGCCCTGAGAGACAGGCAAAACTATCTATTATTTTTTTTTCAAGTCGTTTTTCGCTTTGTCGATTCATAAGTGGCAACCTCAAACATAGCATGGCTACACACAGTGGCGGAGGAAGGACGCACATCTTGGATGGGACATACAAAAAAAAATAAAATCAAAATTTCTCTTTTTCTGTCAAAACATAGCCCTATTTGTGAACAACTCGTCGTTGGGACAGAAAAAGAACAACAGAAAAACGTATATAAGAGGCAATCAATGCCACACCGAAGACGCGCGTAAATTTTGCCTACTATATATAATAGAATTTCAAAATAATATCCGGGATCTTGTGCCACGCAAAATAGGTCGGATTTCTCAACCAACTTTTACTCTGTTTTCTACAGAACTCAGAATACAGAACCCGAGCAACTTACGTTTTCGTGGACGATCGTTTTCCCAAAACTAGCCTTAAAGCAGCCTTAAGATGGCCCAATAGCCGAGGATGGACTGAAAGTTTCGTGACGGCGAAATGTGGATCAATAATAAGGTATCAACATTTTCTACATTTATGCAAGGCTAGGCCAGTGATTTTTAACCGGTGTTCCGCGCAAGATCGTCAGCTGTTCCGCAAGAAACTCATTAATTTTACACAATGGGTCTCAAGAGCATTTCTTTCATGGAAGCAATTATCCACTATCACCAGTTTGAATCTTCCAACGTGTTTTGCTTCTTATAGTAGGAGAGTAAGGATCACGTGGTATATCATTATGGTGAGTCTCTGTTACGCAATAATAGGAATCTTATTATGTAGGCCTGTTGCTGCTGCAATAGAGCAATAACAGTAAGTAAGTTTACAGTACGCCTATTATTACTTCAACAACGCTATAATTACATTGGAAAACAGTTCGAATATTCTGTTTAAAACTTAAACTTCCAGAGATGGATAGATATTTGAAAAGAAACGTAATCTACAATTTTGTTAAATTTTGTTTGGTATACCGCAAGATTTTTTTCAATACAAAAAGTATGCCGTGGCTCACAGGGCTAGGCTATGCTAGCGACTAATAGTCGAGCTTTGCTAGTGTTTTTTCCGGTTCGGACAAACCTACCCGATTAATAGGCTCAGTTGACTGCTGGACATGGGTTTTTTAAACTGCTTTTAAGGGGATTTGAATCAAACAATTGGAAAAAAATCATCTTCAAAAAAATTAGGTCTTATTTTAAGTTCACCCTAAGCAAAGTCGAAAACAGTGCCCCAGCCTAAGAGTATCTAACTAACGGCTCAAATTGCAAAGAGTTACTACAATATAAAGTGTCAGCAACTGCATGCTAGGCAGGAAACATGCCATACAGGAATAAACCCTTTGGTGAAGTGAGTGGTATCTGCCCTGGGTGATGATAAAACCATCTTTGGGGCCCATCTTCCGGCTGCCCTACTGATCGCGATAAATTTAATAAATCAGAATCAATGTGAAATGTTCTAAAAGCGATTACAATATTTATATCATTGTAGGAAACTGAGCATTGTGACTGCGTGTGGAGTCGTCTTGGACGAAAGGTCAATTCAGGTTTGTTGAACGCTTTTTTGCTTCTAAATTAGATAGAAATGAAAATTAATCATGGTCAGAAATATTAGAATATTAAAGCGTCCTACAATGAGGTATTGTGAACTAGACGAGAAGAGCAAAAAAATTCCGTGATCAAACTATGATGTCATAATGGGTGCCACAGACAAAAAAAAATACCCGGAACTTTGACGGAGGCGCGAAATAATTCTTAAGAACGGGATTTAATGGCTGACAATTGAGTACATAGGTGTAAGAACTATTGCGCTTTTCCATGTTTTTACGTTTTGAAACACTCAAGCGGCCAGTTTAGATCGGCAAGGGGAGGCGGGAGGTCATGACTTGGGCTGGGCTATTCGATTCGGTGATTCGAATCGATTCGACGCACAATTTATTCGAATCAATCGTGAATTGTCATAGGAACAAAAACTTGCTAAATAAACTAGTGTTTCCATTTTTAACGACAAAATACAATCGATTTTGGTTAAATTTGACCAAGCTTTTCAACCTGCTTTCAGTATAATAACTACATGAAATGCAGGAATAAAAACGCAGGAACCCCCATCCCTGATGAATGTCTATTAACGCGAGTTTTAGGTCTTGTAGATCAACACGATCAGGAAAGCAGGCACAAGGCAAGGGATTCCAAAGTTTAAAGCTTCTTGTATAAAACCGTTTGTGACATTGTGGAACCTACACAGTGAATACGGTCGAAACGGTAATCAATCGTGTTGACTATCGTGTTAGGCTATCACGCCCAATCAGTATTTTTTACAATTAGACGAGAAAATGGCAGTGCTAGCTTTTTATGTTGAATAGTCTAACGGTTGCTACATCTGGTATAAGTTAGATAAAGATAAATGGAAGGCGCGTATGACGTCATAATCACAGATCGATTATTTTATTGTTTCATTTAGATTTCCGAAAATGACGTCACAATGAAACGCGTACTATATTAATGTAATAACACGTCATTTACATGGTAGATTTCGAAGACAAATTGGTTATAGAAAATGACGTTCCCTTATATAAAGTTCGCTAAGCCGGAATGTGTGTAGAGTCATAAAATCTTTTAGTATTTGGTCTGTATAAAATTACTTCATGGGCGAGTGGAGTATGGGAAGGAAATGGAAAACAAATTAAGACGTAAGCAAAGAGCCACTAGTGAGATTCGAACTCACGACCCCTGGTTTACGAGACCAGTGCTCTAACCACTGAGCTATAGCGGCTACGGCCTAACGCGTGTCGATGTATTGTATATAAAGACCGTCTCTCGTATTTGTTCGACTTGACTGGCGATTAATTTTACACGGTTGAAAACGCGCAATGTGAGATAAACCGTCAGAATTTTGTCGAAATTGCCAAGTAAGGGCCGGTAATGGAAAGCGAAGCATCTATTACCCATGATTAGTGAATTAAGATATATAATACCTTTACTTTGGAAAAGAAGTGTGTAATGTATTCATAATATATTGTATTTTTCGTACTGCTGCCACTTATGATATCGACTAAAAAATGAAAATTTTTCTTTCCATTGATATGACTGAAGTTAATTTAACCAAATTTTCCAGATCGCCATCAATATCTGCATACGAGATGTAAACAACAAAGGCGATTGGATTTGGGCTGAAAGAACATATTCTATGATTGAAAATATGTGCGAAGAACGATTGATCAAGAACACAGATGTCTGGAGAAAGAAAAGGTAATTTTGTGTGTGTTTTTCATGTTACCTCAGCGTTTTGAGAATCGTATGGTATCGAATTTTCCGAATCCAATTCTGAGAAGTAGTTTTATTATCGCCCAGGGCAGATACCACTCACCGTACTTTAGTATAGCTGCTAGAACTTCACCATCAACTAAGTAAGTCTAGAGAATAAACAAAATCTATATTGGGATTTACTATATATATGGTAGATAATAGTACAGCGGTTCGGTTCCTTTTGGCATGTTTTCCGCTTAAACTGTAACTCTTGATTGTTGACTGTTTAACTGGCCGGCAGATCATTAATTTAGATCCCTTCTGCCGGACTTTCGAACGAACTTTAATAATAAAAAACACCTAAAAGTTTAATGAAGTTGTTCGACAAATTGTTTTTTTTTCATTGGAGTGGAACGTTTTTGAAATAAACGCGCAATATTCCGATATAATTTTTGATCAAAGGCTTTGCCGAATTATATCGTTCGAATATATTATTCGATTCCTACCCACGCCAAATTGGAACACGTAGTCGGCACGAGAATTCTCTGATTTGTTGAGGTTGGAAACCCGAGATCACCCGGGCGAGAAAAATAAGTGAAGACTCATTGAATGCTCCTCTCCACGGAAATCTTTAGTAAAAGGCGAAAGATTTATGCGTATAATGAAGAGAAGCCAGAGTGTTGCGTCCGAGTTGAAACTTTGCCAACCAGTTCAAGTAACTTAACCTCCTATTTGTGGTGACTCGACAATTTATTAGATTAAACAAAACGATCCTAGCCATTTGCGTTTTTTGTATTCTTTCCTCGATTTGTATGGAAAGAATGAGAAAACGAGAGAGAAAAATTAGAGCGGATTCGCGTATATAATAAAGAGAGAAGAAAGATATCGAACGCTCCGCTAACTCTCTCGTTTTCAAGTAAGAAGCGCGTACGGCCCTCACTGCTTTAAATAAAGTTTTAACAGCACAAATTGCGAAAATGAGGCAAATTGAGACTGGCCTTGCTAGCAACCGTGTCATCTTAAGAAGTCAGCATTACAAAATAAAAGTTGTATTATGAGTTTTGGACGTGTTTCTGCTCGTAAGTACAGAGATCTGTCACTTCTTATATAGGTGTAAGGCCACAATACACGTGAAGTTGTCTTACCGATGCGTTGCATTACATTTCGGATAACAGAAAAAAAACGGCAATACATGCCTGCATTGATATGCGTTAGTCATGTTCACATGCCTATAAGGCACAAACACACGCAACGAAACGAGCACTCTCTATCAGTTTTCATAGCAAACTGTTCGGTTTCATAGGAAAACACAAGTGATTGCATGCAGAGCATTGCGCTTGCGTAAAACGCAAGGGTTAAATAAAACAAACCTAGAAAAAACGCAACCTACGCAAACGTGTAGTGCGACCTTAAATTGTAGAAAAATTTACTTCCACCTTAAAATATACACTTCTTGTATTATTTATATTCAATTGCTTTATTTTCCGCTGTGAATTCCTTTTCATAGGGACGGAAGTCTGGTAGCTCCACGTAACATTTTATCAGCTCTACGATGTCCACATAACTGCCACGGTCTAGGAGAATGTACTGATCGAGGTTGTACCTGCTATGGAGGGTATTCTGGTGACGATTGCAGCGAAATACTAGATGGAGGTGAGGGATTACTTAGTGAGTCACGTATGAGACAACGATAGATCGCGCCACCGAGGTGCGATGCATTTTTGCCGCATACTCAACTTAACAAATAAAATTTTCTTGTTTTGGGATACAATATCTTCTAGTCATAAATGCGAATGTATAGCAGTCGGTGACCACTTATTTGTGAACAATGTTAGACTCATTAAAAGACATGCCGATTGGAATTAACGAGGTCCCGCCATAAAAATAAGCAGTGAGTACTAATGCCGAAACCATTTATCGCTCTTCATCGTGTATGCTCTGATAATTTGCTAGTTGAATGAATAATGATGTTCAGAAATTTCTTCTAAATATTAATGCGGTCAAGGCTCCCGACAATCAATGTATGTATAAACCATTGATAATGATTTAATTTTCAGAAAGAAGCGAAAGCACAGAACCCTCCACGACAACCTCTACGTCTAGCGCAACAACAACTCTTGAAATAACGATAACGACAGAAATGACGACATCACCATTAACCTCTCCAACGACAACCGCAATAACGTCATCACCAACAACGACAACAAAATCAACGACGCAGGCACCATCCACGACCGCACCAACAACGCATGACGTCACGACAACAATAACGTCCACAACTACGCCACGAAGTAATGATTTTGGCGTCCGAGAAAATCATCGACAATCATTTAATAAAATAATTAGGGTTCGAAAACTTGCGAACGATACCCGACATTTGACGTCACAATTGGGAATCATTCAACCAACAACTCCGAGCGGAAATCAATCGAATATTCTCAGAATGCAAGATTCTACCCCAGGAAAATGGACTACCGCTGCACCCGCCCTTTTGCTTACTAGCGTAGCGAATAATGGAGAATGTTACGTTGTCACAAGTACTTGTGACCGTGTAGAAATTTTTGGAACCGGATTCCAGGCCCACGGAGTAAGCAGTGCTGGATCTAATCTGAACTGCATTGTCACGCGATTGATGGTAAGATTAAAACGTTCCATATATGGTAATAAATGGATTTACCACCGCACAGGGTAGATACTACGCGCTGCTCTTTGTTACTGCACTTTAATCTTCTCTGGGATGTTTTTTCTTAGAGGGCAGTTGCTCGGACTATATCTTGAATAAGCCCTTTGCCGTTATATCTTCGCCTTTGGGTGGCCGTTAGTTTCTTTCTTGTAAGCACTACAGCCTTTCAATCAGAAATCATTTTGTTAAGCTTGAGTTACTGATGGTCACATGCCTTATCGGCGCGATCCACCAGTAACTCAAGCTCAGCAAAATTCTACGAGTCAAAATATTTCTGATTGGTTTAGACCTATTGTCAATAAAGAAAATGGACGAAAAGTATTGTTTGTATTGGCGATGTTCTGTCATGTTTTTTTTTAACTTTATTACCTGATTTTTGATTTATTTGCCATGGCTTGTCCGTGAACCTACCGCAAAGCGCGGCTGTATATTTATCGTGTGTTATAGCTACCCTTGGACCGCATTGCTGAGAGGCACGATGCAATTGTCGTCGAACATACTGTACCACCGCGCCGGACTGTTTCATTATACTTGACTATATTTCTTATTTAGGATTCAGCTCGCGGTACTTCTTTATCCTTCTCTGCTAATCTTGATCCAGAAGATGGCGGTCATCTCTTTTGCCCTCTCCCGGATATCCAGTCTGTTCCTGTGACGTCACCCCAAGTTGAATACAAGATCAAGGTAAAATAGCTTTACATTTTTGCGAGGCAACTAACTCTCAAAAATTGTTGCTTGAGAATCATGTTTTCTTTCATTACAAGTCATAGCCACTCTTTTGGGTGGATCACCCTGCACAATCCTACTATATAGGGGAACAGAGTTAATGTTATGAAAGGTGGGCTTCTCAGTTCGGTCGAGCCTATTCAAGATGTTACATCCTGTACTTGCCGGCACTCGAACCTAGAGCTGGGCGACATACAGGTAGGACGATAAATACCTGCATCTTGCTTTCGAAAATACCGTGTCGCGTCATGAATCGCAATGCCAGTATTCGCAATGCCGGTATTCGCGGCATATCGCTTAAAACCCTATGTGATTGGCGCAATGTCTTAAACGATTGCTACAATTCGCCTTCTCTCGCTCAACCACGCATGCTTAGCTGTCTCGTCAAAACCAGCGCTTTGTGACGAAACAACAACCACACGAACATGAATGACTACCTCGTCCTATCGGTGACAGCGGAATAAAGCAATGAAAAGTAAAGCACAATATCTCGTTTGTGCTGATTAGCATAGACTTTTTAAAACACTTACGGGTCACAGCAGACATCGATGATCACCGGCACCGAGCGAGACATTGGTTGGTGTATACTGTGACCCGTAAGTGTATTAAAAAATCTAATATCAAGACACAACAAGCTTTTTTGATTAGGACATAATGACGTAATATACCGGCAATACCGGTATTTTGACGACGGTATACTGGTACAAAAATACACCATGCCGCCCAGCTCTACAGTCGAACCCGATATCTTCAGCCTGCAATGCCAACACGATAACTATCAAGCCATCGCGCTCAACTCATTGTTCGCAAACTATTGTATGGGCTATTTTTTTTATTAAAATTCGCTCAGAGCTATCGAGAGCCCAGAGCAAGCTCTAGAACACATATCATACTACCATTAAAGTAGGGCTGGGCAAAACCGAATCATTTGGAATTCGAATTTGATTCGAATATTTTTTCGAATCGAATCGAATCACTAATTCGATGTAGATAACAAATATTCCATTTTTACTATCACAACTTGTTTCCATCATGGTTATCAAGAAATTGATAGTTTATATTCAATTCACACTCTGTGTCTAAGAACAACAATTTTCATATTTTAACGACAAAATATATAATCGGTCAAATTTGACCAAAATCGACTGCATTTTGTGTTTAAAAATGAAAATTCTAGTCCATTTAGTAAGTGTTTATTCTTATGAACGATTCATGAATGATTCGAATATACTGTGCTTCGATTCGAATTGCCCAGCCCTACACTAAAGTGCAAAGAGCTACATGAAATGTAGTAATAGGGACTGGAGAGCCACCGTTCCTGATAGATGTCTTTTGATGCGAGTTTTAAAGCCTAGAAATTGAGGAGGCAAGGAATTCCACAGTTTAGATATTCTTGGAAAAAACTTCTTGCATAAAACTGTTTACCATACTTCAGGAGGACAGTCATGGTATCTGCACGATACGTCGTCATATTATTTACTTCTCTCTACGTCTTTCCTCTCCCCCAGGATAAAATTTATAATTTATCCACTTGGCTGTTTATTAATGTTCTGTATGAATCTTATAAAAGTGAGTACAGATAGGAAAAACACTGGTAAATCGTTTCTGCTTTTCGATACTGATAGTCTTACGACATCATAGTCAGAAAAAGTTTGTCCCGACATGTTTTGTTAAGTATGAGTCACTGATGGATCGCGCTGCCAAGAAAGTTTGTCCCGACATGTTTTGTTAAGTATGAGTCACTTATGGATCGCGCCGCGAAGAAAGTTTGTCCCGACATGTTTTGTTAAGTATGAGTCACTGATGGATCGCGCCGCGAAGAAAGTTTGTCCCGACATGTTTTGTTAAGTATGAGTCACGGATGGATCGCGCCGCCAAGGCGCGGTCCATCTGTGACTTATGCTCAACGAAATGGAATAATTTGTCATCTGATTGAAACGACTATATCATTATGTTCTGCAATTCTAGGTCACAGACGGCACGAGAGAATCGAACGAGATTGACGTCACAATTCATCTTGGATACGGATCAATGAAGCCGTGCGCAAGTAAGTGCAATATTTGATTTTTACGATTATCACAACAATACCTTTGTGAACAAAATAGATAGATTCATTTCGACCTTCTCTTCGTGACAATAGTATTATAAAATCATCTTTGTATTTTGCAATTACACTTAAGAAGGATTACGTGGTGGTAGATGGTTCTACCACCACGCAGGGTAGATACCACTCACTGTACTTTGCCATGGTGGTTCAGTTCTTTTTGGAATGTTTTCCACTTGAAGTGTAGTTTCTGGTACTACATCTTTTAGTAGCTCTTTGCTATTGAGTGGCCGCTAGTTAGTTCCTGTTAGGCTCTGCTTCTAGTCTCACTCAGAGTGAATTTCAAAAAAAAAACTCAAATCAAGTTTAAAAACACGTACTAAGTACGCGCGCCCGTTAGCCCTAAAATTAATTTACCTCCACAAAATAAAATACGAAAAATAATATGCATGCACAAACGAACAAGGGGTGGATAACAATGGCCAGTGGCCAGTGAAACGAATCTTATTTCACAGTATACATATAAAACCTGTTTACGACATTTATTTTGTACCTTGCTGTTCCGTCTAGTGTTAAATCAATGTAGAACTGGTAACTTTTTTTATAGCATCGTCTCAAGGTTGTGGGTGATAATGTCACGCTCAGAAGCACCACACATGTATTGGCTTAATCTTAATAAAAAAATTGTTTAAAACCTCCCGATCATATACCGAATCACAGAAATGAGTTTCTGACATCTATCCGAAATCTTATCCTGTTATGGTTCGAAAGTGGCAAATCAATGGTATAGGATAATATATCATTTTTATCCTGCGGGAGTGGAAAGCCGAGAATACAGTTAATGTTGACTATAGTCTGTCTCTTTGTTGTGACTATGGCTTTATAGAGTTGCTCGTTGTAGAGTCTTATTGGTTCGGATTTCGATGAGTTGAAATGTATTTCACTATTTTTTCTTGGGGTTTCCGAAAAATTCGCTATGGCCTGTCCATGAACCTACCGGGATTTTATAGCCAACAACCGGAAAACACGGACATTTGTAGTGACTATGTTAAAGCTGCTCACTGAGTGCCGTGCTGAAGGGCGCGCTCGGTAATGAAACAGTCGAGCATCGAACCATCGAGCCGGTTATTTTGTTATTTTATTCTAGTTAGCCTTTTTTGATTGTTATTTGCGTTTAATGGAAAGAAGCTGAAATATTAAAAAAAAATACACGTGCAACGGGCTCGTCCGGGATTTGAACCCGGGACCTCTCGCACCCTAAGCGAGAATCATACCCCTAGACCAACGAGCCGAGGTCTCCGGCCCGCTGTCTAGTGCTTATACGAAGCGCAAACACAGGCACGGTGAATGTCTCACTCGAACACTGTTATTGATTTATTTATTTAGTATTAAATGAAAAATAGTCGGTAACATTGTAGGAAAAAAGTACCAAAAGTTCCAAAATGTTTTGTGTATCCTCTCAAACAATTTTTTTCGATTATTCAAATTCACTCTGAGCAAGGCTGGAAGCTGTGCCCAAAGGATAATTGGTAATAATGGATAAAACTAGGCAAAATCCAAATTGAATTTTATCTTGACTAACTCAAATGTTACTAATTCAGTATACATATGTACACCGAAATAGTCATATTTTACTGTGATATTCTCTGACTATTTAAATCCTGTCTGTATTCCCCCTCGGGCGAAGGATAATTAAATTTTGAGCGGACTTTATTTGATAGTCAAGTGTTTGTTCATTCTTTTATCTCTATGAAGTATAAAGGATAAGTTGTCGGTGTGCGGCTCGTTGGTCTAGGGGTATGATTCTCGCTTTGGGTGCGAGAGGTCCCGGGTTCAAATCCCGGACGAGCCCGTATTTTATTATTCAATCAATAGAGTATATTGTTTTTCGCTTTGAGAAGTTTGTTATTTAAAAATTCACTTCAATGGAATTGATTTTTTATATATAATTGGCAAAATAAAATGCAACTAAAAGATCGGTAATGGTTAAAGAGGGCTCGTCCGGGATTTGAACCCGGGACCTCTCGCACCCTAAGCGAGAATCATACCCCTAGACCAACGAGCCGGGTTGGGCTGCACGGTGTCTGGTGCTTATACGAGGAAGCCCAAAAAATGCACGGTGAACGTCTCACTCGACAGAATTGTGCGATATTTTTTAAAAAAATATATTAAGAATATTTGTAAAACACTGTTATTTAGTATTATATAGAAAAAATAGTCTGATATTGGCTAACATTGTAGAAACAAATAACGCAAGTTCTAAAACTAGAGATATATTTGGTGTATCCTCTCAAACAATTTTTTTTATTATTCAAATTCACTCTGAGCAAGGCTGGAAGCAACGGGAACCAATTAACGACCACTTAATAGCAAAGAGCTACTAGAGGATGTAGTACCAGCAACTGTACTATAAACAGAAAACATTCCAAATGGAACTGAACCGCCATGGTAACATAAAGTGAGTGGTATCTACCCTGAACCATCTACCCCTTTTTAAATAAATAAACAAATTACAAAAAGTCTTATTCGACGCCAGCATTGCTATATCTGTTTTAAGACAAATAATTCATTGGGTATATGCAGTGGCGTATTTAAAACTTTAAAAGGAAGAGCCAAGTTTTTCAATTTGAAATTATGATCTCATAGTAGGCGCCACAGCAAAGGATCATGAAATTGCCTAAAATCGCACCTGAAAACGCAAAAAAGTTTTTTAAAATAATATTTTGAAGTCTTAAATGGGCTAAATCTCAAGAGTACTTACTGCTGTATGCCGAAAGCGCGCAAAAAAAAATGGATATTGCAACTGAGAGGTTGCATGGAACTTTCGCTGTGCAATTTTTAGCGATTTCTGGTGTGTATGCTGCGCGACACGGCTCGTTGGTCTAGGGGTATGATTCTCGCTTCGGGTGCGAGAGGTCCCGGGTTCAAATCCCGGACGAGCCCGTCCATTTTATTTAATAAATACAATATATTGTTTACGATTTAGAGAGTATGTTATATAGAAAATTCTACTTTAATGGGATTGGAATGCGACGTATAACCCCTGTCAATTTCAGACGATTAAGTCATTGCAGTTGGGAGTCACTTTGTAAAGTCACGGGAAATCGCTTAACGTATTATTGCGACTGCTTTGCATCTTGGGCAGCGAAATCATGATTTGTATCAAATTTTGTGTCATGGGAGTCCAAAACATTCTTGAAATTTTATTCGAGGGTTCTTACAAATTGATTTTTTTTTTATCAGACGGATCAATTTTAGAAAAACAGATCAAATCATTGCAAAAAGGGGCTCGTCCGGGATTTGAACCCGGGACCTCTCGCACCCAAAGCGAGAATCATACCCCTAGACCAACGAGCCAGACAATACCCACCAGCAGCCATTTCATATAACATTGACAGGGAATAAATAAACACTCGACAATTAATTAAAAGTTCGTATCCTGGGTTATCGCTTTCGACAATTTCGAAATTGATTGTCGAATTGTTTGATTGTCAATTTCGAAATTCGACAATCAAACAAGCTTTGGTGTTTAAAGTTACTTTGCCTTTCAACATCTCTTTCACTCGACCAGGCTGCTTGTTGGTCACTTGAAGCGTTAGTTTGGCCATGTTTTCTCTGATTCCCGTTGCGATAGTCTCTAAAATTTTGAATTTTGTGGCAAAATTTTATTTTATGAGTACGGTTTTCATGTGTCTTCTACACGCACTATGTTTCTGTATCTGTTCTTATTGTATTTTCTATCCTTATCACGATTTTTGAAGAATAAACAAAACGAAACAATAAATTCTGCGTCCCCGATATTTCGATTAATATTTTAGGATTGAACGAGGTGTAAAAAATGCAAATATTTTACGAAATTCATCTTCTGACATAACAACTCATTTTCATATCGCTCCCGTTGTTTCACTCTTTTCGTTTACACACACAAAGAGAGATAAGAATACGAAAAACACAAATAGTCGGGTTGCTGGTTTGATTTATTAAATTGCCGCGCCACCACAAATAGTAGCATAAGTTAAATGAGAGGGTAGGAAAACTAATTGTCTCCAGTAACGCTCTGGCTTCTCTTCATTATACGCATAAATCTTTCGCCTTTTACTAAAGATTTCCGTGGAGAGGAGCATTCAATGAGTCTTCACTTATTTTTCTCGCCCGAGTGATCTCGGGTTTCTTTATCCCAATAAACTGAATCGATGTTATGTTTCTGGGTATCCTGGTCCGATTTAAATAATTCAGTCTTTTGCCAAAAATCATGACGAATATTGTGTGGGATTATGTTGTCATTTTACCCATGCTTTAGTATTTTAGACGCTTAATGCAAAAATGGCCATTTGTCGAACTTTCTCATTAAATTTGGATATCGGATTTAGAAAGATTGTATTCTATGTCGTTTAAGTAAAGTCAATCTTGGAATATTGTTTTTAAAAGTTGTAAGTTCGTAGTCTAAAGATGCGCTATGTCACTTTTCTTCCTCCTGACATTTGTATTCTTCATCAGTTGTCATCCGCGTTCTGATGTAATTTAACAAACTAGAAAATTTTTGTTTTTTATCCGAAGAATCAAGGTTAGCAAAACAGATCAAATTATTGCAAAAAAATGCTAAAAGGGGCCCGTACGGGATTTGAACCCGGGACTTGTCGCACACGAAGCGAAAATCAAACCCCTAGACCAACGATCCGCGATGCGCAGCACCTGCACGAGAAATCGCTAACAATTGCACAGCGAAAGTTTCATGCAACCTCTCAGTTGCAATATCCGTTTTTTTTTCGCGCGCTTTCGGCATACAGCAGTAAGTACTCTTGAGAATTAGCCCATTTAAGACCTCAAAATCCCGTTTTAAAAAACTTTTTTGCGTTTTCAATTGCGATTTTAGGCAATTTCATGATCCTTTGCTGTGGCGCCTATTATGAGATCAAAATTTCAATTTGAAAAACTTGGCTCCTCTAAATATGCCGCTGCATTTGCCCAATGAATCAATATTCTTTCAACAAAAATAGCAACGCTGGGATCGAATGAAACTTTTTGTCATTTGTTTATTTATTTAAAAAGTGGTAGATGGTTCAGGGCAGATAAAACTCACTGCACTTTACCACGGCGGTTCCGTTCTGTTTGAAACGTTTTCTGTTTATAGTACGGTTGCTGGTACTACACCATTTAGTAGCTTTTTGCTATTATGTGACCGTTAGTTGGTTCCTTTGAGCACTGCTTCCAGTCTTGCTCAGAGTGAATTTGAATAATGAAAAAATTCTTTGAGAGAATACACCAAATATATTTTAGAACTTTTGTTATTTTTTTTCTACAATGTTACTGAAAATCAGACTATTTTTCATATAATACTAAATAACAGTGTTTTACTAATATTTTCAATATTTTTATCAAAATATTTTCTCAAAGGAAAAAAAATACCGCACAACTCTGTCGAATGATACACTCAACGTGCATTTGTTTGCGCTTCCTCGTATAAGCACCAGACACCTACCAGCCTACCTCGGCTCGTTGGTCTAGGGGTATGATTCTCGCTTAGGGTGCGAGAGGTCCCGGGTTCAAATCCCGGACGAGCCCTCTTTAACTAAATCCGATTTCCATTCACGTGGCCCTCTTTGTCGTTTTTTATTGGTTTTGTAATAATATATAAAAACCAACCCCATTGAAGTGAATTTTCTATATAACAAACTTTCTAAATCGAAATTAAAACCCAAACCCAAAACGAGAATCATACCCCTAGACCAACGAGCCGCACATCGACAGATCATCCTTTATACTTTATAGAGATAAAAAAATAAATAAACACTTGACAACCAAATAAAGTCCGCTAAAAATTTAATTATCCTTCGCCCAAGGAAATACAGGGTTTGAATAGTCAGAGAATATCACAGTACAATATGGCTATTTCGGTCTACATATGTTTACTGAATTAGTAACATTTGAGTCATCTTGCGCGAGTTAGTCAAGATAAAATTCAATTTTGATTTTATCTGATAATATCTATTCCTATCGCCAATATTTTTAAAGTGGGTAAAGCCGTAAAGTTGTCAATGTTAGTGTGCTCATCCTTCGACTATGCCTTTGTGAGAGTCGACCCGTATGTACTACGCAAGGATGATATAGAAGGAATATAAAGTACTAGAGAAGAGATTGGTTGTTGGAAACGCTTGTCTGAAGAAGTCTGGTCTTGAACAGACGAAACGTTAAAGAGACAAATTTGTGCATGTGTGCGGGAAGACTGCCGAACTTTTCGTGTATTAATATGATTATGTTTTTGAAAGGGAAACTTTCGCTGCGTAAATGCTAGCGATTTCTAGTATGGGCCCTAGAGACACGGCTCGTTGGTCTAGGGGTATGATTCTCGCTCGGGGTCAAATCCCGGACGAGCCCGTCCACTTTATTTAATAAATACAATTTATTGTTTACGATTTAGAGAGTATGTTATATAGAAAATTCTACTCCAATGGAATTGGAATACGACGTATAACCCCTGTCAATTACAGACGATTAAGTCATTGCAGTTGGGAGTCACTTTATAAATTCACGGGAAATCGCTTGGCGTATTATTACGGCTGCTTTGCATCTTGTGCAGCGAAATCATGATATGTATCAAATTTTGCATCATAGGGTCCAAAACATTCTTGAAATTTTATTTGAGAATTGTTACAAATTGAAAATTTTTTCTTTTATCAGACGAATCAATTTTTTAAAACAGATCGGGCTCGTCCGGGATTTGAACCCGGGACCTCTCGCACCCAAAGCGAGAATCATACCCCTAGACCAACGAGCCAGACAACATACACCACCGTCAGCCATTTCATATAACATTGACAGGAATAAATAAACACTCGACAATTAATTAAAAGTTCGTTTCCTGGATTATCGCTTGCGGCAATCAAACAAGCTTTGATATTTAAAAGTACTTTGTTATTTGACATCCCTTTCAGTCGACCAGGTTGCTTGTTGGTCACTTGAAGCTCTGGTCATGTTTTCTCTGACTCCGTGCGATGCTTCTTAAGATTTTTAATTTCGTGGCAAAACTTCATTTTATTAACAAGGTTTTATGTGTCTTCTGCACGCACAATGTTTTTGTATATGTTCTTTGGAGTTTGGAGCGATGTAATTTTGTAGGGTTTACCTGTCCGATTCATATATTTCAGTCATTTGCCTTTGCAAGGTCCAAAACATTTTTGAAATTTATTTGAGAATCCCTTGAAATATTAAGTTTTTTTTGGACGGATCAAGGTTTACAAAACTTATCAAATCAATGTAAAATACTACCGAGGAGGGCTTGTCAGGGACTTGAACGCGGGATCTTTCGCACCCTAAGCGACCTAGACCAACGAGCCGTGTTCAAAAACATAATCATATTAATACGAGAAAAGTTCGGCAGTCTTCCCGCACACATGCACAAATTTATCTCTCTAACGTTTCGTCTGTTCAAGACTAGACTTTTCCAGACAAGCGTTTCCAACAACCAATCTCTTGTGTAGTACTTTACATTCTTTCTATATCATCCTTGTGTAGTACATACGGGTCCACTCTCACAAAGGCGTAGTCGAAGGATGAGTACATTAACATTAACAAATTTATGGCTTTCCCCACTTTAAAAATATGGGCGATAGAAAATATCAGACAATGTCTAAATTGAATTTTATTTTGACTAACTCGCGACAAGATGACTCGAATGTTACTAATTCAGTATACATATGTACAGCAAGATAGTCATATTGTACTGTGATATTCTCTGGCTATTTAAATCCGGTATCTCCTCGGACGAAGGATAATTAAATTTTAAGCGGACTTTATTTGATAGTCAAGTGTTTATTTATTTTTTTTTATCTCTATGAAGCATAAACGGCGCAGGATTAATGTGCGGCTCGTTGGTCTAGGGTTATGATTCTCGCTTTGGGTGCGAGAGGTCCCGAGTTCAAATCCCGGACGAGCCCGACTTTTATGTTTAATGAATACAATACATTGTTTTCGATTTAAAAAGATTGTTATATAGAAATTCACTTCGATGGAATTGAATATTCTCATATAAAATTCGCAAAATAAAAAGCAACCAATAAGATCGATAAAGGGCTCGTCCGGGATTCGAACCCGGGACCTCTCGCACCCTAAGCGAGAATCATACCCCTAGACCAACGAGCCGGGCCGGGCTGCACGGTGTCTGGTGCTTATACGAGGAAGCGCAAAAAATGCACGGTGAATGTCTCACTCGACAGAATTGTGCGATATTTTTAAAAAAAAAAATATTAAGAACATTTGTAAAACATTGTTATTTAGTATTATATAGAAAAAATAGTCTGATATTGGCTAACATTGTAGAAACAAATAACACAAGTTCTAAAACTAGAGATATATTTGATGTATCCTCTCAAACAATTTTTTTTATATTCAAATTCACTCTGAGCAAGGCTGGAAGCAACGGGAACCAACTAACGACCACTTAATAGCAAAGCGCTACTAGAGGATGTAGTACCAGCGATTGTACTATAAACAGAAAACATTCCAAATGGAACTGAACCGCCATGGTAACATAAAGTGAGTGCTATACCCTGAACCATCTACCACTTTTTAAATAAATAAATAAATACACGACCAGAAGCTTTTTTCGACCCCAGCTTTGCTATTTCTGTTGAAAGAATAATGATTCATTGGGCATATGCAGAGGCGTATTTAGAACTTTGAAAGGAGGAGCCGAATTTTTCAAATCGAATTTATGATCTTATAATCGGCGCTACAGGCTAAGGATTATAAAACAGCCAGAACTGCACAACGAAAGTTTCATGCAACCTCTTGGTTGTAATTTCCGTTTAAAAAACCTAATCATATTAATATCATATTAATCATATTAATATAAAAGTTCATCAGTCTTCCTGCACGGATGCACAAATTTATCTCTTTAACGTTTCATCTGTCCAAGACCAGACTTCTTCAGACAAGCGTTTCCAACAACCAATCTCTTCTCTAGTACTTTACTTTCCTTCTATATCATCCTTGCGTAGTGCATACGGGTCGACTCTCACAAAGGCGTAGTTGAAGGATGAGTACAATAACATTGACTTTAATAACTTTACGGCCTTACCCACTTAAAAAAGATTGGCGATAGAAAATATCAGACAATGTCTAAATGGATTTTTATCTTAACTAACTCTCGACAAGATAGCTCGAATGTTACTAATTCAGTATACATATGTAAAGCGAAATAGTCATATTGTACTGTGATGTTCTCTGACTATTTAAATCCTGTGTCCCCCATTTTCTCTATGAAGCATAAACGGCGCAGAATTGATGTGCGGCTCGTTGGTCTAGGGGTATGACTTTTCTGTTTAATAAACATTACATTGTTTTCGATTTAAAAAGATTGTTATATAGAAATTCACTTCGATGGAATTGACTTTTTCATATATAATTCGCAAAATAAAAAGCAACCAATAAGATCGATAATCGTTAAAGAGGGCTCGTCCGGGATTTGAACCCGGGACCTCTCGCACCCTAAGCGAGAATCATACCCCTAGACCAACGAGCCGAGGTCTGCGCTCGGTGTCTGGTGCTTATTGGACGAAGCGCAAAAAAATGCACTGTGAATGTCTCACTCGACAGAGTTATGCAGTATTTTTTCTCTTCGGGAAATTTTTCTAGCAAAAAATATTAAATTATTTGTAAAACACAGTTATTTAGTATTATATGAAAAATAGTCTGATTTCCGGTAACATTGTAGTGAAAAAATACCAGAAGTTCTAAAATATATTTGGTGCATCCTCTCAAACAATTTTTTTATTATTCAAATTCACTCTGAGTAAGGCTGGAAGCTTTGCCCAAAAGTAACCAACTAACGGCCACTTAATAGGAAAATTCTACTAAAAGGTGTAGCAACTGTACTATAAACAGAAAACATTCCAAATGGAACTGAACCGCCATGGTAACATAAAGTGAGTGGTATCTACCCTGAACCATCTACCACTTTTTAAATAAATAAACAAATGACAAAAAGTCTTATTCGACCCCAGCGTTGCTATATCTGTTGAAAGAATAATGATTCATTGGGCATATGCAGTGGCGTATTTAGAACTTTAAAAGGAAGAGCCAAGTTTTCCAAATTGCCATTATGATCTCATAATAGGCGCCACAGCAAAGGATCATAAAATTGCCGAAAATCGCACCTGAAAACGCAAAAAAGTTTTTCAAAATGAGATTTTGAGGTCTTAAACGGGCTAATTCTCAAGAGTACGCCGAAAGTGCGCGAAAAAAACGGATATTGCAACTGAGAGGTTACATGAAACTTTCGCTGTGCAATTGCTAGCGATTTCTGGTGTGGAGGCTGCGAAACGTGGCTCGTTGGTCTAGGGGTATTATTCTCGCTTCGGGTGCGAGAGGTCCCGGGTTCAAATCCCGGACGAGCCCGTCCACTTTATTTAGTAAATACAATATATTGTGTACGATTCAGTGAGATGTTATATAGAAAATTCTACTCCAATGGGATTGGAATTCGACGTATAACCCCTTTCAATTACAAACGATTAAGTCATTGCAGTTGGGAGTCACTTTATAAATTCACGGGAAATCGCTTGACGTATTATAGCGACTGCTTTTCATCTTGGGCGGCGAAATCATGATATTTATCGAATTTTGCATCATAGGGTCCAAAATATTCTTGAAATTTTACTTGAGAGTTCTTACAAATTGAAAATTTTTTTTTATCAGACGGATCAATTTTACAAAAACAGATCAAATCATTCAATCATTGCTAAAGAGGGCTCGTCCGGGATTTGAACCCGGGACCTCTCGCACCCAAAGCGAGAATCATACCCCTAGACCAACGAGCCATACAACTTCCACGAGCAGCCATTTCATATAAAATTGAAAGGGAATAAATAATGAGGGATAAGTACGCCCGCTCGTTAGCCCCAAAATTGATTTACCTGCACAAAATAAAATACAAAAAATAATTTGCATGCTCAAACGAATAAGGGGTGGATAACAATGGCACTGAAGTGGCCACTGAAACGAATCTTATTTCACAGTATACATATAAAACCTTTTTACGACACTTATTTTGTACCTTGCTGCTCCGTATAGTGTAAAATCAATGTGGAACTGGTAAGGTTTTTTTATTAGCATCGTCTCAAGGCTGTAGGTGATAATGTCACGCCCAGAAGCACCACACATGTATTGGCTTAGTCTTAATAAAAAAAATTTATTAAAACCTCCCGATCATCTACCGAATCACAGAAATGGGTTTCTGACATCTATTCGAAATCTTATCCTGTTATGGTTCGAAAGTGGCAAATCAATGGTATAGGATAAGATTTCATTTTTATCCTGCGGGAGAGGAAACCCGAGAAAACAGCTTAACCATACGCCGAACCACGACCTCTCGTGAAGATACCTGTTCCGAATCGGGGTAGAGGTTTTTGGATTATCGTATTTCTCATTTTTCTTGTGCATGGACCTGGTCACCATAGTCTCTGAGTTGTCACTTTGGCTTTATAGAGTTGCTCGTGGTAGAGTTTTGTTGCTTCTGATCTCGATGGGTTGAAATGTATTTCGCTTTTATTTCTTCCGAATTCGGCGTTTCCGAATTATTCGCTATAGTCCGTGAACCAGCGGGGGCTTATACCCAACAACAGTAAAACACGGAGCTTTGTAGTGACTATGTTAAAGCTGCTCACTAAGTGCCTTGCTGAAGGGCACGTTCGGTGGTGAAACAGTCAAGCATCGAACTATCGAGCCGGTTATTTCGTTATTTTATTTTAGTAAAAGTTTTTTGATGTACATTTGCGTGTAATGGAAAGAAGCTGAAATAAGCCAAAAGGAAAAACACACGTTCAACGGGCTCGTCCGGAATTTGAACCCGGGACCTCTCGCACCCTAAGAGAGAATCATACCCCTAGACCAGTGGTTCCCAACCTTTTTCAGTTCGCGACCCACTTTTATTGCAATTTTTTTTTTGTGCGACCCACAATGATATGATTAAACGAATGAAAAACAAATAATGATAAAAGAAACAATATACCCACATGCAATTTACTTTCAATGCGAAACTTGAGCTTGCATGTTGGATATAATCAAATCAAGTCTTGGCTTGATATTAGATAAGCTCACACGCAACGTAGCATTAAGAGTGTCCGTTTTTAGGCGGTTGCGAGCCTTGGATTTAGTTACAGCTACAGCTAAGAAGCCGGACTCGCAAAGGTAGGTAGTCGTGAATGGCAAAAGAAACTTGACAGCACGCTCTGATAGTGAAGGATATTCCTTGCTTGCTTGGATCCAAAATGAAGGGAAATCTACTTCTTGAAAACTAAGCTTGAGACTGCTGTCTTCAGAAAGCTCGATAAGTTTATTATCAAGTTCTGCAGGCAGAGCCACATCCTCGGCTGAGGAATTAATAGCAAATGGGTTCAAAATCCATGAATTTCCAGGACGTGAATCTTCTGGAAAGTAGTGATCAAACTTTTGCAACAACTGTGCCAGGTGATGAATTATTTGTTCACAGATGTCTACATGAGGGTTAGATTCAAGGCTTTCACTGAGCGTGGGAACATATCAAGTCGTTTATCCTTCACTCTTCTTTTCCATAGGTTTATCTTTTTCTTAAATCCCTCAATTTTATCAGCAACTAAAAATATTGAGCTGTTTCTACCTTGCATTGTCATGTTAAGTTGATTCAACTGGTCAAATATGTCTGAAAGGTAAGCCAGTTTTGCACAGAAGTAGACATCAATGTAATGCTCAGCTAGAGGTGATTGTTGATCTTGAAGAAACACGTAAACTTGACGTCTCAATTCAAAAAGACGATTAAGAACATGTCCTTTTGAGAGCCATCTCACCTCACTGTGATACAAGAGCTGCAAGTGATCTGAATCGAGATTGTCGCACAAGGCAGCAAAACATCTTGAGTGCAGGGCATTATTCTTGATATAGTTCACAGTCTTCACAGCTACAGACATGATCTCATGCAGTTCTGGTGACATCTGTCTTGTAGCGAGGTTTTCTCTGTGTAAAAAGCAGTGAGTCCACTTGGCTTGTGCTGCTCTCTGCTGGATTTGTTTAACGACGCCACGATGGATACCAGTCATTGATGCAGCACCATCTGTGCACATACCCACACAGTTCTTCCAATCAATACATTTGATAGCAAAGTGGGTATCAAGACAACGAATTACCTCATCTGCAGTTGTTCTTGTGGGAAGTTCTTTGCAAAAAAGAATGTCGTCGTGAACATTGCCGTCAGCACAATACCTTACAAATACAAGCAGTAAAGCTATATTGGTTAAATCAGTAGATTCATCCAACGGATTGGATTCTTTCCAACAGCTGACATTCGATGTAATTATTCATTTCAATAATTCTCCTCGTAATAGTGCTGTTAGACAATGATACTAACTCAAGTTTTAATGCAGCTTTTCCCCTATAACTTCACGACACATATCAATAACACTGGGTAGGATGAGTTCCTCTGCGATTGTGAATGCTTTCTTGCAAGGAGCAACACGACCAGCCACCAAAAAGCTAGCCTTCAATGCTGACTGTGTCTGAGTAGTAAATGAAGTCAAGACTCGCTGCTGTGCCGGCAGATCATACCTCTTTCTCTCAAAATATTCTTTGGGTTTCGTTGCACTTTTTGGGTGGTGTGAGTCCAGGTGCCTCTTAAGCTTCGATGGTTTCAAAGACGCATTCGCCAATATTTGTGCAAACTCAACACATTGTGCTTTTGGCTCAAAGTCGTTGCCTGCTTTGATGAAACCATATTTGATGTAATCAGAGTCATACTTTCTTAACACCACTTTCTTAGATTTCCTTTCGTTTCCATTTAATTCGTTACTTTTTCTTTTCAAAAAACTATCCATTTTGCGACTGTTTTATTTAGAGAAACAAAGTAAGTCTATGCCTCTCCCAGCCATCGTGTATGACAGAACTATTGTTACGTCACAAAACTTCGCTTCTAGTTGATTAAGATTATGTGTTTAGAGAGCATGCTGGAGAATGATAGGCTATCATTGCTGGGGAAGTTAAGCTCCTTTTGGGTTAGCGTAAAAACGGAATAACCATTATTGTCAGAACTGGCCACACTTGCTCTTCTTCCTTTTACCTCCACTTATCTTTGTGAAAAATCTTTTTCGACTCTAACTTATGTAAAAACAAAATATCGATCAAATTTAAAAGATTTAGAACCAGTACTGAGACCTACCATCAACGAAATAGAGCCAAAATTCTATCTTTTGTGCGTGAATATGCAAGCACATCATTCTTACAATATCATTTTTTCAATATTTTCTGTATTATTAAATCTTATTTTATTGTTATTCATTTTAGTCCGTGGGGGTCGCGAAAAAATTTGGCCGTGCAAAGTGGGTCGTGATGAAAAAATTTTGAAGAACACTGAATCAATGTAACAAGTTGCCGATGTAACAAAAAACTGTAAAATTTAGAAAAGCTTCGCGACGTTGAAATGCACTGGTGGGTCGCGACCCACAGGTTGAGAAACGCTGCCCTAGACCAACGGCCGCAACGGTCTGCGGCCCGCTGTCGGGTGCTTATACGAAGCGCAAACAAATGCACGGCGAATGTCTCACTCGAACACTGTTAGTTGATTTATTTATTTAGTGTTACATGAAAGATGGTCGGTAACATTGTAGGAAAAAAGTACCAAAAGTTCCAAAACTAGAGATATATATTTTGTGTATCCTCTCAAACAATTTTTTTCAATTATTCAAATTCACTCTGAGCAAGGCTGGAAGCTGTGCCCAAAGGATAATTGGTAATAATGGATAAAACTAGGCAAAATCCAAATTGAATTTTATCTTGACTAACTCACGACAAGATGACTCAAATGTTACTAATTCAGTATACATATGTACACCGAAATAGTCATATTGTACTGTGATATTCTCTGACTATTTAAATCCGGTATCTCCTCGGGCGAAGGATAATTAAATTTTAAGCGGACTTTATTTGATTGTCGAGTGTTTATTTATTTTTTTATCTCTATGAAGTATAAAGGATAAGTTGTCGATGTGCGGCTCGTTGGTCTAGGGGTATGATTCTCGCTTTGGGTGCGAGAGGTCCCGGGTTCAAATCCCGGACGAGCCCATCTTTTATTATTTGATGTATATTGTTTTCGATTATTTGATGAATATTATTTGACATATATTGTTTTAGGAAGATTGTTATTTAGAAATTCACTTCAATGGAATTGATTTTTTATATATAATTAACAAAATATAAAGCAACCAATAAGATCGAAAATCCTTAAAGAGGGCTCGTCCGGGATTTGAACCCGGGACCTCTCGCACCCTAAGCGAGAATCATACCCCTAGACCAACGAGCCGAGGTCTGGTGCTCGGTGTCTAGTGCTTATAGGAGGAAGCGCAAAAAAATGCACCGTAAATGTCTCACTCGACAGAGTTGCGGTATTTTTTTTTCTTTGAGAAAACCTTTGAAAGAAATATTGAAAATAATTGTAAAACACTGTTATTTAGTATTATATGAAAAATAGTCTGATTTCCGGTAACATTGTAATAAAAAATAACAAAGATTCTCAAACTAGAGATATTCCTTTTTTTATTAAAATTCACTCTGAGCAAGGTCGGAAGCAGTGCCTGAAAAGAACCAGCAAACGGCTACTTTAAAGCAGAGAGCTACTAAATGAATGATATATTTTGTGTAACATTTTTTTTATTATTTGAATTCACTCTGAGCAAGGCTGGAAGCTGTGCCCGAGAGGAACCAACTAACAGTCACTTGGTAGCAAAAAGTTACTAAAAGGTGCAGTACCAGCAACTGTACCATGAAGAGAAACTATTCCAAAGGGAACTGAACCGCCATGGTACAGTGCAGTGAGTGGTTAATTCCCCTGAACCATCTACCACTTTTTAAATAAAAAATATAAGCGACAAAATGCTTCATTCGACGCCAGCATTTCTATTTCTGTTGAAAGACAAATATTTCATTGGGCATATGCAGAGACGTATTTAGAACTTTGAAAGGAGTAGACGAATTTTTCAAATTGAAAATATGATATCATAATTGGCGCCACAGGCTAAGGATTATAAAACAGCCAGAACTGCACAGCGAAAGTTTCATGCAACCTCTTGGTTGTAATTTCCGTTTAAAAAACCTAATCATATTAATACGCGAAAAGTTCGTCAGACTTCCTGCACTGATGCGCAAATTTTTCTCTTTAACGTTTCATCTGTCCAAGACCAGACTTTTCCAAACAATCTCTTCTCTAGTACTTTACATTCCTTCTATATCATTCTTGCGTAGTACATACGGGTCCACTCTCACAAAGGCATAGTCGAAGGATGAGCACACTAACATTGACAACTTTACGGCCTTACCCACTTTAAAAATATTGGCGATAGAAAATATCAGACAATGTCTAAATGGATTTTTATCTTAACTAACTCTCGACAAGATAGCTCGAATGTTACTAATTCAGTATACATATGTACAGCGAGATAGTCATATTGTACTGTGATATTCTCTGACTATTTAAATCCGGTATCTCCTCGGGCGAACGATAATTAAATTTTAAGCGGACTTTATTTGATAGTCAAGGGTTTGTTTATTTTTTTTATCTCTATGAAGTATAAAGGATAAGTTGTCGATGTGCGGCTCGTTGGTCTAGGGGTATGATTCTCGCTCTGGGTGCGAGAAGTCCCGGGTTCAAATCCCGGACGAGCCCGTCTTTTATTATTTAATGAATAGAGTATATTGTTTTTCGCTTTCGGAAGTTTGTTATTTAGAAATTCACTCCAATGGAATTGATTTTTATATATAATTGGCAAAATAAAATGCAACCAATAAGATCGGTAATCGTTAAAGAGGGCTCGTCCGGGATTTGAACCCGGGACCTCTCGCACCCTAAGCGAGAATCATACCCCTAGACCAACGAGCCGAGGTCTGCGCTTGGTGTCTGGTGCTTATACGACGAAGCGCAAAAATAGCACAGTGAATGTCTCACTCGACAGAATTGTGCGATATTTTTTTAAAAAAAAATATTAAGAACATTTGTAAAACACTGTTATTTAGTATTATATAGAAAAAATAGTCTGATATTGGCTAACACTGTAGAAACAAATAACACAAGTTCTAAAACTAGAGGTATATTTGGTGTATCCTCTCAAACAATTTTTTTTATTATTCAAATTCACTCTGAGCAAGGCTGGAAGCAACGGGAACCAATTAACGACCACTTAATAGCAAAGAGCTACTAGAGGATGTAGTACCAGCACCTGTACTATAAACAGAAAACATTCCAAATGCAACTGAACCGCCGTGGTAACGTACAGTGAGTGGTATCTGCCCTGAACCATCTACCACTTTTTAAATAAATAAACAAATGACAAAAAGTCTTATTCGACCCCAGCATTGCTATATCTGTTGAAAGAATATTGATTCATTGGGCAAATGCAGAGACGTATTTAGAACTTTAAAAGGAAGAGCCAAGTTTTTCAAATTGAAATTTTGATCTTATAATAGGCGCCACAGCAAAGGATGATGAAATTGCCGAAAATCGCACCTGAAAACGCAAAAAAATTTTTAAAATGGGATTTTGTGGTTGTAAATGGGCTAATTCTCGAGAGTACTCACTGCTGTGTGCCGAAAGCGCGCAAAAAAAATCGGATATTGCAACTGAGAGGTTGCATGAAACTTTCGCTGTGCAATTGTTAGCGATTTCTGGTGTGGCTGTCGCGCATCGCGGCTCGTTGGTCTAGGGGTATGATTCTCGCTTCGGGTGCGAGAGGTCCCGGGTTCAAATCCCGGACGAGCCCGACCATTTTATTTAATAAATACAATATATTGTTTACGATTTAGATAGTTTTTTGTATAGATTGGAATGCGACGTATAACCCCTGTCAATTACAGACGATTAAGTCATTGCAGTTGGGAGTCACTTTAAAAATTCACGGGAAATCGCTTGACGTATTATTGCGACTGCTTTGCATCTTGGGCAGCGAAATCATGATATGTATCAAATTTTGCATCATAGGGTCCAAAACATTCTTGAAATTTTATTCGAGAGTTCTTACAAATTGAAAATTTTTTTTCATCAGACGGATCAGTTTTAGAAAAACAGATCAAATCATTGCAAAATAGGGCTCGTCCGGGATTTGAACCCGGGTCCTATCGCACCCAAAGCGAGAATCATACCCCTAGACCAACGAGCCGATACTCCGTAAGATTTCGAATTTCATGGCAAAATTTGATTTTATGAGGCAAGGTTTCCATGTGTCTT
>OZ023150.1:18629042-18651117 GCA_963675895.2 Styela plicata | reverse complement strand
AACTAAGGAGCCCCTTCCCTGATAGAGGTCTATTAACGCGAGTTTTAAACGTTGTAGATCAACACGATCAGGAAAGCAGCAGAAAGGCACGAATTCCAAAGTTTAAAAATTCTTGAAAAAAAGGTTTTTGCATAAAACTGTTTGTGACATTGTGGAACCTCCACAGTGAATAGGTGCGAAATGGTAGCCAATCGTGTTGACCGATTAAAAATTTAGTTCGGAGGAACGAGGGCAGAAAGCTTGATAGTACCATTATAATATCGGTTAAATAAAATTGAGCTTTCGAGTAAATTTTGTTGTCTTATAGAGAAATTCAAAATTCGAATAGTAGGAACCATAACAAAATCAAATCACACTAAAAAAGAAAACTTTTGACATCAATCTTTTATAGGTAAAACAAATAGAACTTTTTGTACCAGCAATTATCACTATTTAAATCTTCTAATCATGACTTCAACAGCAGAATGCAGGTACAAAATATTATTCAATACCGCTACCAAATTTTATTTTGTCAAGCATAAGTCGATGAATCCTGCCTTTGCATCACTGGCTCATGCTTGAGAAAAACATTCTATCATGAAGCTTTTCTGACCGACTCCCGATTTTAATTTTTTTAAATTCACTCTGAGCAAAGCCAGAAGCAGCGTGCAGAAGGTAACAACCACCGGCCACCTAATAGCAAAGAACTATTAAAAGATTTAGTACCAGCAACTGCACTCTTAACAAAAAACATCTTTAACAAAACTATAGTAAAGTGCATTGAGTGGTGCCCGAGGAAGGCCAGAAGCAGTGCCTAAAAGGAACCAACTAACGACTACTAATAGCAAAGAGCTACCGTACTAAAAGATATTGTACCAACAACTGCACTCTAAACAAAAAATCATCCTTAACAAAACTGAACCACCATAGTAAAATGCAATGGATGGTATCTGCCTTGGACAATGGTAAAACCATCCACCACTTTTTAAATACGGTACCTGGGGTTTGTGTTGTTTCCATAATTTCGGTACGATATTATCGACTTTCTCGTACTCCACTTCAATGTAAACGATTTCAAGATTAATATCAGGACCCAGTCCAGACTCTTTCACTCTCTGTCAACATGAAAATAAAGTTTTCAGAACAGAGCTCCAACAATATCAATTTATCTCAACCTTTATCAAGATACATGAAAATTTTTGCCAACAGCTAATAAGCAGGGATGCAAATATTTTACTATTTTGAACAAGCTAATTATTCTTAAAAAATAATTTCAAATATTGAATATCAAATATATTTTTCTATCTCCTTCAGGATTGTAATGAATAACATTCGTTTGGTTGTTTTCGATAAAGTTTCTGATTTTGAAATCACAAAAACCGTTAAAATTTCATTTGCTTTCAAAATCTTTACTTTTCCGATGAAATAATACACATTCATGCTATAAAGCTGATGAATTTTTGACATGTACCAATACAAAAATACCTAAATTCAAATTTTTGCTATATTGAATATACCAGATTTACTTGAATGTATTCTAACTAATATTAAAATCGTTTTGGGCAACTTTGTCAACAGTGAATAAAAATTATTTTTTTCATTCAACATAATACGGCAACTGGGTACCCTGGATAAAATTTTAAATATACAACCTGCTGCACAGAGTATCTTCAAATAAGTATAAAAAAGCACGCAGGTGCCTCAAGTATAACACAAAAAAAAAACGCTGCACAGGTTATCTTAATTACATCGCTAACAACACTTAGGATAGGATATCATTTTTACCCTGCGGAAGGGGAAAGCCGAGACCACAGCTTAACCATATGGCAAACCATGACCTCTCGTGCAGATACCAGTTCCAAATCGGGGTGAAGGTTTTTGGATTATCGTATTTCTCATTTATTCTGTGCATGGACCTGGTGGGTGTAGGAAGCTGTAAGCAGTGCTTACGTAAACCACCGTGCACCGGCGAGGCGTCCAGCAGACCTCTCACATATAATCATCATCCCTCACGAGATTCGAACCTGCGTCTTGACGATGAAAGATGCGTAGCTCGAAGCGTATTCCCAACGCTTTACCGATCGAGCTATGTGTCATGAGTAAAATCAAATTATGGAATACAGCACACAAGTTATCTCTGTATCTTGATTGTGTTCAAAATGGCGACGAAGTGCCTTGGAAAATACTCAAATTATAAAAAGACCCCAGCAGTTAGTCTCAGGACACCTCAGTGGTAACTTAAACTAAACTTTCGTAGAAAAAAATAAAAAAATTTACCTGAACAGTCACCCAGCTCGCATTGACTTTATGATCTCGAAAAGGTCCGAATCCAGTGACAACAACTTTGAAAGAAGGCGCCATGTTTTGGTGACTTACTAGTAATCTACTGCACCCTAGCACTACTCTGCTTTAATAATACAAATATAACACCTTACAGCTGGAAAAAAATGACGTTTCAAGAATTACTAGGATGTACATTTCTAAACAGCCAAAAATACTACAATCGTAGCATTAATATCCTCCAAACCATTAATCACTGAAGCGCAGACGATTGTGAAGCTTCTTGATTCATCAGAAGAAGGTTACACCAATAAAACTGAAAAACCTGCTTGTTAAAATTCCGAAAAGAGAATTTTATCTTGGTAAGTGAGAGGGCGACAGACTCTTGTTTTCTTCGAAATGTTCATGTTATTTTCTTCGGGTGGTCAAAAAAGTCACAAAATCATCAACACTGCTATTTCATAGCAGTATTGATGATATTGAAACCTTTTTCATAGTTTCTATAGAAATATTGGGGTCTCATGAAGTATAGCACCATATATCCGATTATCATAAAAATTTCCCATGTTCCAAGTGACTCATCCTAACCCGGGAGACAATGCCAGATACTTGCAGCATTGGCACCCCCTAGTTAGGATGAGAAATATTCTGCCAGTTTTTGTTTTGATGACATTCAGGAATATGGTGGACCAGAAATATTGCCCATTAGCTAAATTTTCTTCTGATTAGAGCCATTTGCTTTGAGTGTCTGGGCAGCAGAGAGGTTGGCATTCTGTTATATGTCCTTGCATAGTTATTGCATGTATATATTTCAATGTGTTATATTAAGTTATATTATGCAATATACTATAATAGAAAGATATCTGTAACAGCAACAATTCATTGGACAGCGGGATTCGAAATAAATTATTAGAGTCAGGGTTTGCTAATATGTAAATTTTGTTGACGTTATGGATTATACCCACGTTATAGTATAAAACTAGAGTTTAAAGTGCTTTCGGCCTTGCTTAGAGCGAACGTATGTAAAAAGTTTTTTAATCTAATGGACAGACATGTTTGTGTACTTAACATACTCTTAGCAATGACGATCCGCTGAAATAGTATTGACAGGTTTCTGGTACGGTATAGTTAATGTTCAATAAAAAACAAAATTTACCGATTGATAAAAAAATGTACATTCAACTTTTTTTAACTCACATAATTTTCTCGTTTTTTTTCATCTAGACTTGTTCAGGTAACTTATCACCATGTCAACGGTGTTCTGCCATGCTTGGTTGCACATATCCCAAGCATGATTATTGAATGCTTTATTATCACCAACACACTAGAAATGTTATTTATTCCTCATAAACTGGATTTAGATTAGTGATGAAATATCCATATTGTCAGATCATTATAGTGATAAATAACCCTGGACCAACTAGCGTTATTATCTAACTTATCAACTACAACACAGAGTTCAGGTATGTCTTTTAATAAATATTGTTGGCAAATGGATGACATTTAATAAATATAAAAAAGAACAGTAACTATAATAACAACAACTGAGGACAAGGTTTCAGAATGTTCTATCAGAAGGATTCAGAATACTAAATTATAAAAATTCAAATAAAAATCTTAATAAAGATATTGGCTCTTGGTCGGGTTAACGTGGGACTAACCAGGTACTTATCCTTCCCCTATGCCCTTGTGTAAGTGAGTCCGGACCGTACGCTAAAAGCAAGGATGCTACAGAAAGAGAATAAAATAAACTATAAACTAATAAACAATAGGTTCGAGGGTCTTCTACACACATATACAAATTTATTTCTGTAACGTTTCGCCTGACCAAGGTCAGTTAACGTGGGACTAACTACCTATCCTTTTTCTATGTCTTTGTGTAAGTGGGGACGAATGCTAAAGGCAAGGGTGCTATGAAAAGAGATAAACTAAAAGACGAGAGGTTTGAGGGTCTTTCTACACACGTACACAAATTCACCAAGGTCAGGCGAAACGTTACAGAAATAAATTTGTGTATGCGTTTACAAATAATCTCGAACCTCTTGTCTAAAAGAATATTGAAGTCTGATTCAACTTTCACGATGGTATTTACTAATGGAAAGTTATGCATAAATTTTAAATTTTTCAATTTGTTTGATTTTACCCTAAATCAGGATTCCACTACATGTGCCATAACACATATTAGTTAACATGCAATTCAGAACCTCATCAGCAAGTCTTTATTAACTATACTATTAAGGTTAAGAAGGATCATTCAACATCCTACATTCGAGACTGTGTGTTTGACCAAACTTGAATGTACGATCGTGCGATAGAATTCCTACAGGTAAGGAAAAATAGAGGTAAAAAAATATTAAGATTTCTTCATAAAAAAATCAGTGAACTGAATGTCCAATAGCAATTAAAAATATGAGATTATCAAAATATATATTTTCAGCACAACTTGGAGGTTTTGAACATGCATATAAATCATGTGAAAGTACATTATATTGAACTTTTGGAAGATTAATAAAGATAAGTTGAACCAAATAAATATTTGCTTCTGTTCTTTGCTGGGTAAAACAATAATAGCAGACAGAAAAGCTACAGTGACAAAGATGAACTTGGCAAATATTTGTGGTGATTATGCTGGAAGCATTACTGAAGATCTCAGACTAGAAAACAATTTTCAAAGCAATATACATTATCATCTTTACGTAGTCGCAGTACAGAGCTTTACCTTCTTGCTCAAAGTGTATATCCATTGAATATTAGGCCCATCGCTTCAATCGATAATAGTAATAAAGACAGAGGTAATATTAACTGATTATGGTGGAGTAAAATTCAGAAAATGTTTGCAAAACACAATAAAAATCTCATTTCAAGAGGTAATAAATGTTTAACCTAAATGTGTACTAGAATTTGGTGCAGTAGCGATAAGAAAAAAAAAAAAACGGGTTAAAAACTAATATTTATTGGGTGTACTAATTAATTACACTCAATTTGGAAAAGGTTCACAAGATTGTGGTATAATGTGGTCAGTTTCTTGTTCGGAGACTTCTTCGCGTGTTTGCTGCGCTAATGGTTTTTCCCTAAGTTCTTGTATATAATCGTCAACGAAAATTCCTCCTAGAAGTACAACGAATGTAAAAGTTTGTGCAAGAACGCGTCGGCGCATCATCATTTGAGATTGTTTCGGATCTCCCATATTTAAAAGTCCTTTAATTAGATAGTACATTGTCCATGATAATCCGACCGGTATGAGGGGATTTTTCTTGATCTTGTGCCACATGCATTTCGCATATGATGGGGGTTCTTTAACTTCTCTTGTAGCTGAATCAACAATTGTTTTCTTATCTCCTTGAGTCATATTGATCTTGTTGTAATCGGGTATAATTTTCTTAAAACAAAAATTGGTGGAAATTGATTTCAAGCAAAAGAAAAAAAAACAGTTCAAACACAGACCGCACACTGCACAGACAAGATATTTCGCATGGTTTCTCTAATCAGGAATAATCGACCATAAAAAATACAAAAAATGATTTTTGAACATACAACATTTCAAGCAGAGACTGATAGTCCCAGTACCAATATTATAAAAATAATCTGAAGTTGCAAAGCACTGCCAGCTAATTGCAGCCGCTTGGTGGTTAAAATAAGGGTGCCCGGTTAGCTCAATCGATAAAGCGCCGGGAATTCGCTTCCAGCTGCGCATCTCTGTACGTCATGGCACAGGTTAATATGTGAAAGGTCTGCTGGACGATGGTTCACCTAAGCCCTGCTTACGGCTTTTGCTTTTTTTGCGGTGTTTTAGATGAAAGTGAAAATTATTGAAATTTTGCTCTGGATCCGAAAGGAAATATAGGTATTACAATTCCCGAAAAATGTTTGGTCTTGGTTTCCAGGTTTTATAGTGGATGATTTTGCTCTGTTTTACTGTGTTTTCCTTTTTTGTGCGGTTTCCCTCTGTTTTGCTCTGTTTGCACCGTTTTGCTCTTTTTGTACAGTTTTTTACTTGTTTTCAGTAATTAGTAGGACCGCAATTTTACTATTGACCCAGTCCCAACCCAAGATTTTTCTGTAATACAGCACCCAAATTATAAGTTATTTGTTTGTTAAAAGTCAAAACAAATTTAATCTCACCTGTAGACGTTAAAGTTTCGACTCAGTTCCTAAATATCTTCTTTTTTCTGTCTGTAACGTTATAAGTTAGTTTTCTACAGACTAGCAGAGGATCTTAATATCTTTCCTGCCAGTTAGTAGGTTAGCCAGCAGACTCGTTTGTTTCCCCTTGCCAACTGATGGCTTATCGTTAACTAATATTGTGTAACTATACAGTATATAACTGATAACCTGATAGACAAACCTTGGGCTGACGAAACCTAGAAACACAGAACAGTTGTCCGACAGTCCGATGGGCGTTAACGAAGTGCGAAGCTTTTCAAATAACTATTTAATAGTGTGAATTTCTTTCCATACGATACCTCGCTTAAACGCGCATTCTTTTAGACTTTCTCAAAACACAGAACAGCTTGCCTTCTGCCTTACAGCTACGACCGATGATGTACAGGTAACAATTTCCTATACTGTATAGTAACCGCGGTCGAAATACGACGGTAAATCACAAAAATTGTGTTTGCAGAGCGAGCAAATACGCTGCATTTACTTCTGCAACTCTGAACTGGAATAACTCGAATCTATTTTATTTAAATTACCAAATTATTCTGGAAAAATGCCAAAACAGAGAGAAAAATATTGCGAAATCTGCGCTAAAGTGGCGATAAACAGCTGATTTCAGGATTAGCGTGAAGTTACGATACGTAAAAATAACACTTTTTAAAATGCTTGTCTGAAGAAGTCTGACTTTCGTCAGACGAAATGTTACAGAAATAAATTTGTGCAAGTGTGAAGCATGACTTTGAACCTCTCTAGTTAGTCATAGTTACTCTTGCTACTTTATCCTTGCATGTACTACCTACGGATCCGCAAACACAAAGGCACAGAGGAAGGATAAGTAGTTAGTCCACGTCCCACAATCCAATAGCATAAGTAAAAATAAAATACATCTTTTTATTTTAGGTTGGAGCACGTTATGTTTACATATCGTTTTTAGTCATCTTGTATGTCCTTTTACCAACTATTCGCTTTACTTGCGATATGATTTTTTTCGTTGAGATAACATAAAAATCAATACAGGAATGAAGATGCATAAAACTTTAAAATGCGGATTTTTCGCCAATACAACAAAATTATCTCTTCCAAAATGGTAACATTTATGAAGAAGACACAAAAAAGAATTTTTGGTAATATTTTACAATAAAAATTAGAATAAACATCGAAAGAAATAGCATAAACCCAAAAAATCTACTGTTGCAGGCCCGTGTCAAAAGGCGACCCACACCACCTCCCCATGACAAAATATTGAAAAACTGGGGAACATCCCCGATAGAGGTGAAATTGAACCACTATAGTAAAATATAGTGAGTGGTATCTACCCCCGGGCGATGATATCACCACTTTTTTGTTTACTTTTAGTCGAATCTTACGTCAAGCGGGAAATATAATTTATATAACGGGCATTGCCTTTTTATCAATGACGTAGCCTTTTAATGTCACAGCCTTCTCATCAATGGCATACCCTTTTTATAAGTACAAAACCTTTTTATAATGGGCATAATCCCTTTTATATGCCATAGCCTTTTTAGTAAATGCATAGTCTTTTTATAACAGGCACAGGCTTCTTATCACGATCCCCGACGGTTGACCATTTCAAATTCCATTGGGCGTGGACTGCAGCAAGGCACTCATCGGGCAAAGCCTTTTTTGTAAATGTTATAACTTTTTTTTAAACTCGCACAGCCTTTTTATAAAGGGCATACGTTTTTTTAGAAATGCAATAGCCTTTTCATAACAGATACAGACATTTTTAACGTAGCCATTTTATATGTGGCATAGCCTTTTCATAACGAGTAATAGGCACTTACCCTTTTATAACGGGCATAGCCACTTTTTTATCGGGCATAGTCTTTTTTATAACGGGCATAGCCTTTAATATAACTGTCATAAGTGGAATAGCTTTTTTAAAAGAGGCATAGACTTTTTTATAACGGACGTAGCCTTTTTATAACCGATATGGCCTTTTGATAACTGGTATAGCATTTTTTTATAACGGTCATATAGTCTTTTTATGAGAGGCATGGCCTTTTTATAACGGGCATAGCCTTTTCATAAATGTCATAACCTTTTTATAACGGGAATAGCCTTTTTTATTAGGGGCATAGCCTTCTTACAGCAGGCCTAGCCTTTTTATACTGGGAATAGCGCTTTTATAAGAGGTATATCCTTTTTGTGAGGACAATTCCTTATTAAACGGTCATATCATTTTCATATCGGGCATAGACTTTTTGAAACGGGCATAGACTTATTATGACGGACATAGCCCATTTTATAAGAGACGTACCCTTTTTACAACGGACATAGCCTTTATAAGGGGCATAGCCCCTATTTAGTGGAGGCATAGCCACTAGCTTATTTAGGGGTTCCATGACGAAGTTCCTTGCCGACTGAAAACAATCGCAGAATCGACTTTCAGGGGCTTTGAACGTAAGAAACCTCAAAATTTTTCTTGCGCAAATTTTACCTTGTTCTGTGGTTGTTTTCAATAAAAAAAAAATGACTAGCTTCGAAGCAATATCAAAATTTTGGCCACCCTCTTCAAGGTTATGTACACTGGGCATAGCCTCCAATGAATGATATATCCTTTTTAGTAGAGTCATAGCCTTCTTGTAAAAATCAAAGCCTTTTTAGTAGAGGAATAGCGAGCATAGCCCTTTTATCATGACCCCCCACCGTTGGTTGGACGTTTCAAGACTGAGCGTGAACTGGAGCAAGGCAATCCTCAGATAACTGAAATGGAAAATAAACACAGACCCACCACAAACGTGGCTCATTGTGCAGCTCCACAGTTTGGAGAAGTCATGTAAGTCGAATTTCTATCGATTGAGCTCATGGCGAAGCCAGGAGGGGGAAAGTAGGGCCTTGGCAAAATATAAAACAACGTTTGCACATTACCGGTTGAGCAATTAGATTCACAATTGTTTTGTGATTATTTTCAATAACAAAAAGGACTAACTTCGATGCATATTCTTTTAGTAGGGACACAGCCTTTTTGTAAAAATCAAAGCCTCTTTAGTAGAGGCATAGCGAGCATGGTGGTTTTATCATGATACTCCGCTGTTGTTTGGTCGTTTCAAGACTGAGCTTGAACTGGAGCAAAGCAATCCTCGGATAACTGAAATGGAAAATAAACGTAGACCCACCACAAAGGCCGGTTCTTGACTAATGAAAGTGCCTTAATGTGCAGCTCCACAATTTGGAGGAATCATGCAAGTCGAATTTTCATCTATTTAGCTCATGGTGTAGCCAGGAGGGGGCAAATAGAGCTTCCGCCCGCCTCCGAATGTTCTAGTAAAACAAATTGAAGGCGGTGGCCTTCCTCCCGCAGAGATTTTGAATACCTTAAACACGCACTTGCATATCATACAGAGTCTTATTGTTTTCGCTCCCAAAATGGTGTATTTTCGAAATGAAAAGGTTAAATAAAAAGTTTTTGACGTTGCTTATTCTTGCAGATGTATATTACAATTCAAACAAAATTTTTCTCGAATTTGTTTTTCCGGCTACGACGCCTACGCGTTTGAAACGCATTTACAGTTTTGTGTGTTCTCCAAAATTGCTTCAAAATTTCATGACTTAGTGTGTAAAATTTTTACCATGACTGTTTGTGCTTTATTGGAATATTCAAAACAAATACGTCTATATCTAAAGGTATATTCGTTCTGTAGGTTTTCGTGTTTATATGATATAGCTGACTCCAAATGGGAATAGGAAGTTATGAAGTTATCCTTGTTGATATCGCACAACTGTTTATATATTGCAATCCAATCCCCAATTTATGGTCATGTGCAGCTTAGCTGGGGTTAATTGTCGATTATTTGAAGTCAGGCGCAGTTGACCCCCTGGTTGTTAGAGATGATGTGTGCTGGTTATGGCTGCAGTTCTTACGTCATCTACCTCAGACTTTTTAACACTACGACAACTTGAAGGACAAACTTCTCTATATTTTAGTATTATGTTAAGTCTTCTTGAAATATGTTAAAACTTAATAAAAGGCGACGGCACAAATCTTGAAAAGAGCAAAGTAAAAATCAGATAAAAACAAAACACGACCGCTTGGTAAAGAACACAAATTATAACGAACACAACAAACTGACCATCGCCCCCCCGTCAAACCAATCATAGGATAATAATTACTGCGGTCAAAAACGTTGTTGGCCTGGCAAGTGAAGCGACGGAAAGTAAAAAAAAAACGGTGAAATAAGAAAATGTGTTGTTTCAACTCACAAGGCGTAGACAAGGAAATAAAAAGACTTTGGTATTTTTTCCAATATTTTTGGCGTTATAACTATTTTAGGGCCGGATTTGTGATTGTGGTGACGTGATTCTTTCAGTTAAGTCACAAAAACTATAACTTACTTTGATATAACCTTCGCTTCCTTGTTGGAGCAATATTGCACCAAGAGTAAAGGGTGTGTGGCTTAACCATATCGAGAAACTTAATCCAATCAATCAATTTATTCTGAAATTTTGCCACAACAGCACAGAACATAAAAGTACGGCATGAGTGTTTAGGGAGGAAAATTCTGGAAAAGAAACAAAACTTAGGAAAAAAATTTAAAACAATTAAGCAAAATACATGCATTTCTCCACCAACAGTAACCACAACACACAAAACAAAGGCGGACACAGATAGCCATCTACGTCAGGCACATCTAGGCATGTCAATCAAAAATTGAAATTAAGCGAATTAGAGTGAAGCAGCAATGTGTTGTAACACGCGTGGATTTTCAATAAGTGCTGAAAATCACGCTTTGTGAATTTTATCGTTTTGTATTTAATATGAAGCGATATCGCATAGTACGTTCGTGTGGTAACCTATAACAGTATACAATTCAAATTACAACTCTAGAATCAAGACTAGCTTCAATCAACTCTTTCACAGCTAAGCACAAAGTGAACTGAATAGTAAATACTATAATAGATACAAGGCAAAAAAAGAGCCAGAGGTGAACAAAGTGATCAATCATTTTAGGATCACGTAATTATGGCGGCAGCTCAAAAATTATCAACTAACAGATAAGATTCAAAATCACATAAATAGTATGGGAAATTAGATACATCACAATTATGTACTGAATTAATTTTGAACCACAGTCCGTATTCTAGATTGGCGTGACTTTCGGTGCAAACAAAAAAACAAGAACACTGGAAAAAGACGAGATAAGTTATACAAATTAACCGTCATTAATGACACATCACATAAACAGCCGAGGCGAGACGTTTAGTGCAAACAAAGCAATAACATTGTGAAAAACATCGACCAATTTTTTTGCCACAAGCGATTCTATTAAGAAAAAATAACGACACAACATAGCTAAAAGAATTTATTTGTCAAAATTTTTGTCTGAAGAAGCCGTAAGTCAATCAATATGTTACCCCAATATACAGAATCTAACGCTAGAACGTATCCAGGAATTTGCAGTGTATGGATACTTAGTAATAGTAGACAATTCAAAAGACTGGAGTGCAAATCTTTTATCCCAACATGGAGTAAATTTAAATTCCCATGGTCGTGTGTGTCTATAATATAATCCTCTAGAGTCTAGTCTACTTCTTATTGCGCTCTAATTCAAAAGCAAAAGTTTTGCTATGATGATATCTTGTCATGACAATGGAGCCCGAACAGTCAAATAACTCGGAATAATGTCCATCTCCGCTTCATTTGTTGTAAAAATAGCAGTGGCAGTGCTGAATGACCCGTCTCTGGGGGTGGGCAAAACCGAATCAGTTGGAATTCGAATCTGATTCGAATAACTTTTTCGGATCGAATCGAATCACTAATTCCATGTAAATAATAAATATCCCACTTTTAGTATAACGACTTTTCTTCATCTTGTCTATCAAAAAATTAGAGTAGTTAGTTTGATTGGTGTATTTTTTCAATTCACACTACAGGTTTTAAGAGCAACAATTTTCATATTTTAGCGGCAAGGCAGGTAAGGTTGAAGGAAGTGGGCTGGGGTGGGCAGGTCAGGAAGAGATAGTTGGGTTGGGTAAGGTATAGGAGGTGGTATGAGGATAGGTGGTTCAGGGAGGTTCGTTGGGGTAGGTAGGTTTAGATGGAGGTTGGTTGGGAGTATCTAGGTCAGGTAAAGGCAGGTGGGCTGGGGATAGGCTGGTCAGGTAGGGTGCGGTGGGTACGGGCTAGGCAGGTCTGGTAGAGGGTGGTGTGCTGGGGATAGGTAGGCCAGAGTCAAATTTGAACAAAATCGATTGCATTTTGTCGATAAAAATGAAACTTTAGTCCATTTTGTAAGTATTCGTTCCTATGAACGATCCACGTTTGATTCGAATATATTGTGCTTCGAATCATCGAATTGCCCTGCCCAAAAGACGGTGAAGAACGGGTGTACAATCGATTTTAAAGTTGTTCAAAATTTCACCTCTACATATACATTTGGAAAGTCTAAATGCAATCCCACTTATGATCATCGCGCAATACTACCCTAACGAAAAATAATGATTTAAACATTGATTATCGAGTAACCCGGATTGAAAGAACGGGTCACCATAAGCGGGACTACGTTTATCCTATCCAAATATATATGTGTACGTGGAAATTTAAATGGCATTAAATAGCTAGACGTTCCTAAGTGTATTTATAGGGCATACAATTTCGAGTTTAAATTTAATGCTACCAACTTCCGAGTGCGAAGCTCGGCGGTCGTTCAGAACGCTGAGTTTCTGAATTGTTTTCCGAGAATATAATATGAGGGTTCGTCTGTCGCACACAAACTCGTAATATGTTTTTGTCTCGGAAAATCGAGATATATAGATTTTGTGGCGTCTTCGTTAGTCTATCGTTAAAGCTATTTTATTTGAAGCCGCATTCTTTTTTGGTATAAACACATGCCATTAGCCAATCAAAATAAAAATAATTTCCTGTACATGGACGATTGCCAAGTCTCAGAATACTGTATTTCTAAAAAGTATTTGTTTGTTTATTTTTCGCCGCCAATTCAAAAATGTAATTAAGCCCTAACATGTGTCTGCTAAATGAAGATCACCTTAGATAACGTCGATTTCTGTGTGTCGTAACTCAATGAAATAAAATACCGTTCCAGAACTTTCATAAAATTTACGCGATAAATACTTTGATAGCAATCAGTCATTCATTTCGGCATTCCGCTCTTAAAATGAGAGTTTTTGTTTCATTTTCAAAAATTTCGGCGCTTCCTGTGTTTTGATTTATTTTTAATTGGAATGCACGTGACCCCTTCCCCGAGTTTTTTTCTAAATCCGAGACTGTATAACAATATTGCAAATATCTACATTTCACGTGCTAAATCTGCCGAAATTGACTGCAGAACTTTTTTCATGTAGTTGGCGACGAAGCCTGATCCACTGATAAATGAAATAATCGTAGCCATTGTATGTCTTTTAACACCACAAGTTATCTTCGTGTCTTTGCGGCAAGAATGGCATATGTATGGAAATCCTACCGCGTGTCAACGCATTTCATGTTCTGCATCAATGTACCAAGCATGGTACATGCTTAAACTACCACAAATTTGTCTACCATGATCGGACCATTTTCATAATGATGATAGCACGTGTCCTCCCGTTATTCATATTTTTATCGTTTCAACTTTAAAAAAAACAGCAATACATAATTTACAATGAAATTTCGCCGAATAAATGGATTTAGATTAATTCGACAAAATAGTCCTCAATAAGAAATTCAACAATGCGAAGTCCTAACAATCTGTGGTCATAATTGACCATGTTATCAAAATACGTTGCGTTGGGGAAACGCTTCGAGCTACGTCCCTGATCATCATGATGCAGGTGGTTCGAATCCCGAGAGGGATTATGAGTATATGCGAGAGGTCTGCTGGACGCTTTGCCGGTGCACGGTGGTTCACGTAAGCGTCGCTTACGGCTTTCTCCACCAAACAGGTTCACGCACAGGAAAAAATGAGAAATATGATAATCAAAAACCTTCACCCGGAACTTCATTCGGAACCGGTATCTGAACGAGAGGTCGTGATTCGCATATGGTTAAGCTGTATTCTCGGCTTTCCTCTCCCGCAGGATAAAAATTATATCCTATCCCTACATATATAGACCACGAGATTCCTCATGAGTACACTTATCTCTAAACCATTAGGGTTTCAATAGGTTAGACAATTGTAGAATCTATTGTAGAACTTATTACAAAGGTTCGCTGATTATCCGATTATTGAAAAGTAATCTTCTTAAATGAGTAGATCTCAACAAAGTAATTTATCAGAATAATATTCAACAACGATAGATAAACATTATATCACTCATTATATCACAACATTGTTGAGATGATTCAATAGTCCAATATAGAGAATATGATTCCAATAGCGTGTCAAAGAATATCTTGCGACACCGTCCACGCACCGATCCTGACAAAACTCCAAGACCTCGCCTCGTGGTCTCGCCTTGCCATTATTGCGTCATTGAGCGGTCTCGGCCAGTTTGCTAATCTTGAAATTCAACAACAATATCTTGCAACAATCTATGATGATATAAGATGTGCTAATGTCGCACACTTAGAACAGGTCCGATGAATGGAAAACTAGTGGTGGGGCGGGATATGAAACAAAACGAATAGTCCCAAGCGGACAATTGAAATTCCACGATTGAAAATAAATTTCTGACAATCTTCATTTCTATATTACTCCAATCAAAAAAATTGCAACATAACATGTTTTGTTAAGTATGGTAACTGATGGAACGCGCCGTCGAGGTGCGACCCATCTGTGGCGCATACTTGGCAAAATAAAATTTCTAATTGGGACCAACTTTTAACTTAATGATACCAAACATTTCCCTTAATTAAAGATTTAAAGACACCTCAAAAAATTTTTTAGATTGTTTTTCACTTATCGACAAAATTTGACGCAAAAAAATGCTCCATGGGCATAGAAATCCCGATGGTTAATGAGGTAGGCAAGTTTTATTCAAATGCGATTACTTCTTGGACAGGCAATAAATAGTTCTATATCTCGCTTGATGTTTTCAGTCAATTACATCACATTCGATGGCCATTATTGAACATTTCATCGTAAAAAAAGAGGATGGGGTCGTGGCTAATTAATATGGTATAAAATCTACATCACTCGAGGTATAAAAAAAGGTGCGAACGATTCTCTGAATGCATTCTAACAAGGCTTCCGTGGCTTCGTAGTGCTTTATCATATTGCTTGTGCAATTCGCGGAAAATAATTATCACAAAGGGTCAGCCGGTGCGTCGTTTGAACAATTTTTTCCATCGACGGGTACGGGTAGGGGGGGCCTTGGGGATGATGTTTTTGCCTAGTCAGTGACTATAATCGGTTACTGATTCTTCCTGTAATGCTATGGTAAGGTAATGCTAATTGGGCCACATTATACGTAAGCCCCAGATGACTCACTTCCCCTTGACTAAATACACACATGCGCATAGCAAAGAGAATGAAAGAACATGAGCAGAAACTCTATTTTTGATCATTATTACATCATGGGTCCGTTGCCCAATTGAGTGTCTGGCAAAAAACACTGTGCGCTGTCCCTCCTCTCAAATGTTCGCCTGCTCCCTTGGAGGCAATTTTGACTGGATGCAGAAATGCACACCAATTTTATCGCAAAATTTAGGATTTGTTAGCATAGCTCAACGATTTTAAATCCTTTACTTCACTGTTTCGGGAATAAGATAAACTAGTACCGACTCGAACAAAGGTACAACGGCATGAGCGCTCTAACAATATGGATATTTCTGCGTGTTCTGGGAACATTTTTACATGATCACATTCTAATTTAAGGTAGCTGATCTATAGTCGTGCATGTACGCATCGGCAATCGAAAGAAAAGAATTTTCACAAACAAGTCAACTGCACTGCTGAACGGTGAACAAGATATCAGCCATCCTATGGCCGAAATACAAAGTGTTCAAGTTCTATCATTAAAATACCCAACATAATTTTAAAAGAATTTGTCCAATCTGAAATTAGTATTGCCGAGATGAACCGCCTCCGACTGCCTGATTGTTTTGGTTTATTCATTTGTCAACAAATCAAAAATACACAAATTTAACAAAAAAAGAATTTGCGGCAGTTAGCCTTGACTGATATCGTTGAAATATGTCTAATACGAAAATACAAGCTGAAACGCCAGGTTGATATATATATGGACGCAATATTACCACACACAACAAAATTGACGCCTTTGGTCATATATACAAGAAAACCATATTTTTATAGCCTGTGCGCCTCTTAAAGGTCGCAGTACCCTTTTGCATCAGTTGCGTTATTTCTTGGTTTGTTTTATTTAACCCTTGTGTTTTGCGCAAGCGCAGTGCTCTGCACGCATTTCCTTACGTTTTTTAATGAAACAGAACGGTTTGATAGAAAAGCTAACGCAGAGTGCTTGTTTCTTTTTTTTGCGTTTGTGCTTTGTACGCACTCAACCCAGGGTGTGATAACCTGAGTAGGCTAAGCCGAACGGGAAAAAATCACATCTTTCCAGCGATTGTAACCCTGTCCGTCTATAAGTGGCCGCTGTTACAAGATTTCGTATATGTTAGTCCACCTCCCGCAGATCAATAGCATAATCGTGATTTTGTTGCGCATTCGGCCAAAGCAATTATTCCGATAATCAGAATTCTGATAGATTTTAGTGATAACCTATATTTTTCTTATCATCCCAAGTCATAACGAATATTTCTGGATATTGCATGTATGGGATCATACCTGGTTTTGGTTTAAACATATAATTTCGACGAAATGTACGCTCCGGGAGATTCAGCAGGATAAGAATTAAATAATGGCCACTCATATGACAACGAGCGGCACACGTTAAATCAATAACTGCGTCCACATGGATGAACCAATTGACGAGTTGAAATTGTCACTAAACTACGCCGAGTATTGAAACAAAGGCTACAATAACGTTTTCAAATCCAGAAAAGGAATATCTCCAACAGAAACCAGCGAATTCTTTTGGAATATATCCAAAAGCAAACGCTGCATAGAACTGACAATATACCAAAACTTCCTATCCTTCACATGTCGGACAAGATCCCTTTCACAATTTTTGAACATAACTTGTTGAGTACATATCTTTGATCATCAGACTCTTTTATTTTTTGATTTTACCAATTTGCAACCCCTTTTCAAGCTTTTGGGTATCTAACCCCTTATCAAAAAGTAATATTCTGAACTGAAAATATAGTATAGAATAGTGGTACTTTAATTGGGAAATTAGACTTAGATTCGAATATTTATATTAAAAGTTTCCGAATTCTTTTAAACTAGTCGAGCACTAAAATTGTAAAGTTGGCTTACACATGGATGCATTTTTGTGAAGCATAGACCACTCATTTCTATATCTACTTATGAATGAGGTTGCGAAATTCCGGGAATTTTCTTATGTGGTGATTTATCATCGACAATTTTGGCAAAATACAGGAACTATGGGAATTTTCAGGAACTTCAAAAAAAATTTTAATTTTATTTTGATAAAGACCACTAGGGGTACTTTTTCTGTATTGTCGCTGCGGCCTGACACATTGTCCAGCAGTTCCGAAAATGAAAATAAAGTAATCAACTTAAACGGTTAAGGGTTCAAGCATATTTGAAGTTGGACGACGTCATCGCTTGTTTCATTGGTATCAACATGAGTAGATAAGTTCTTCGCCTGTCAACTTGTTGTGAGGGCACAACCGAATCATTAGGAATTCGACTCAGATTCGGGTAATTTTTTCGGGGACGTCGGAATGATCTCAATCACCGAATTAAATTGCCCAACCGTACTTGTGAAAAAGTTATGGGGGACTAGTTCAAGGATGACTAACTATTCATAACTAGGAACCTACAATTGCTGTCTAGTTATGCGATTTAATTATATAAGGCGGTAAGGTATACAGATGGTTTAAAATATAATTTAGAGTGATTGGAATCTGAAAAACCAATTTCACGAAAACTCCCAATATTATCAATATTCCTAGGCCCAATACTGTCATAAACTTTCCGGATAACTTTCGCAAATCTTTGAGAAACTGGACTGAAGGACATATATTAGGCTGGCTCAATAAGTGTAATAAAATCATTTTCCTACGTTTTAATAACGATTAAAGGGATATTCTGAGATTATTTTCAGTGGGCGATGGTCATGTCATCCCCAGCGTGATAAATACGCTAGTGCACTCGTTGTAATTTGGGATATTTCGACTTGGAGTTTTTGTAGTACCTATTTCTATTGAATGTAAGCCATGTCTCCTATATTCCTGCTAATTTACTATATTTAGTACTGGGGTATGGTTTGCGGGAGTTTCTATTTGAGTTTATGTCCCTACTGAATATATCTTACGACCGCTATATCCTTATTGAAACGACCATGTCCATCGAAGATATCCATCAGTACAGCAGTTCAGAGTTGGGGAACTCGCCACGAAAAGCAATGTTTTTTCGTGCACTCAAGCGTGAGACAGACAAAGTAAAGTCACGTGAAACATGACGTAACAATGTCAATTTAGGACAGGATAGTATTTCATTTTTATCCTGTGGGAGAGGAAAACCGAGAATAGAGCTTAATCATATGGCGAACCACGCCTTCTCGGGATGACGGTTTTAGCTCATTTTCCCTGTGCATCGACGTGCACCAGCGAGATCTCTCGCCCATAATCATCATCCCTCACGGGATTCGAACCTACGTAATGGCGATCGGAGATGCGTAGCTCGAAGCGTATTCTCAACGCTTCACCGATCGAGCTGACAGGGCACCAAGGCTGGTAGTACGGTACGGTACGAAGTTCGGTACGGTACGATTGAATTTTCCGGTACGATAGTATGGTACGATTCATTTTTCAATTTTCGTACTTGGTACGGTACGGTAAGAAGTTCGGTATTTATTTCGTACCGTACTCTTTTTTGTACCTTTGCATTACACTTTATTCTTCTCAAATAAATTCAAAAAAATAATTTCATTTAACATCTATGCCGTTTCATAACGCGGCTATGATAGTTTAAAAATTGGGCAATTTTAAAATGATTAAAAGCGGCGCAGGTATAGTAATAAAAATGCAACTGATTCACTTGAACTGATCAGATGAGCTATGTCGTATATCGGTTTTACTGCAGTGGCGCAAAACTTTGTGATTGCGTGGAAATACATATAGGCCGAATCAAAGCATTTTTCTGTAATAACGAAAGTTGTGATAGCTCAATTAAAATCGACAAGATAAGCAGCATTCATAATACTAAAAATCACGGTGTTATCACGGTGTCCGAACATAACAGCTACAATCGCGGATCCAGAAAAAAATTTAGGGGGGGGGCACATTTTTCCAACATGCAAACACAGGCTTTCAAATTTACAAAAAGGTTAGGGTGCCGGAGGTGCGCACAGTTTTTTTGAGAACGAAACAAAAATACATGTTTTAAGAGTGAAATAAACATTACCAGACAGGAAAATGTATCTGAGCGCCGGAAGCCCGCTGAAATTTTTGTAAAAATTGAATAAAAATTCTCACTTTAAAGGCTAAATGCTACGAAATATACAATTAATCAGGGAAAAATATTGCACAAGGCGCGCAAAAATTTTATGAAAATTAAATTAGAAAAAAAAAGCTCTCACCCCCTTGACCAACTATGCAACCAAACTAGCCAGTAACCACCGCTATTACGTTTTGTTTGTACTCTGACTCGCAGAAGTATATTATCAAAGCGGAAACATTAAAAATAGAAAGATATATTTAGGCTGTTTTGAGTTGAATGTTAGCCGATGCTCATCTTAAATAGAAGATATATTTTGTAAAAAAAAACAGCCAAGTCACAATATGGACAACTGGCATGTCGGGAGTACGTCTGTATGGTATGAAAAAAATAAATAGCATTATTCAGTAACGTGAAGAGAACGTAAATTGCACCAGAAATACCAGATGCACAATGATAATGTTCTTATAACCATGCTTTCGACTGAGACCGCACGAAACCCATGCGTGATGCACAACGAACATTCATTTGTCGAGAGAGAATTTCTTGTGACGACATAATGCTGCTAATATGCTAAATATTGCTTCATGCCAAATTTTTTCGCGAAAACTGTGCTCATCCTACCACTATTTATCACCACCGGTCTAGCATTGTCATAGTATACGCAATGTGAACAATGATATTGGGGTGACATATGCTTAATTACGCGCATGTTTTCTGCCATGGATTTTAAACCAGATATCATAAAACTGCATCACTTTGATGTAAGATATTGGGGACGTTTCTTGCGGTGGCCAGATCTTACAAATAAAGCTGATTTGGACATTGGTAGTTGGTACGGTACGAAATTGCTGCCCAGCGAATCGTACCTGTTTTCGTACTGGTACGAAATTTAGTACGATAAATGAAAAATATTAATCGAACTTCATTTCGTACTGGTACGAAGTTCGGTACGATGTACGAAAAAAATAATATCGTACGGTACGGTACGTAAAATTTTCGAAAGGTACGGTACGGAGTTCGGTACGAAATTATTTTGCTGGTTCGAAGTACGATAAAAATTTCGTACCGTACCGTACTGCCACCCTTGCAGGGCACCCGTTTTATGGGAGTTTTTTCTTAATGTTTTTTTTATCCTCTTTGCACAGAGAGAGAGAAAGATAGAAATAGAATATCTTTTGATTTTACAATCGAATCGAATAATTTTCTCGAATGGAATCGGGAGATATATAATTAACAAACAAAGATATCTTTTTATCAGATTATAATTTAAGTGAAAATTCGCACTTATTTATGAAAAAATACAAAATTATCATTTTGCTGATTTCGAATTATTGCAGAAATCGAATCGAATAATTTATGATTCGAATATTCCGAATCAAATCAAATATTTTGTACCTCCCTACTTGGGTGTTGACGCAAAACTGTGCATGCGGTTTAAAGTACAGGAAATCCATGATCATATAGACATATTTTATTTCGACACCTCTGTCGACACAAAAAGCGGTACAAATAACGATATCATATTACAGAGTTATCAGAAAACATACAAAAAGAAAGTTTAAAAACGTGCCACGGAATTAGTTTAAAAAAAACATTCGACATAAGTAACACGCGTTTGCTTACCTCATAAATATACGAATATTACTAAATTCGACCAAACACATCATATGGGACCCCATCCCTCACAAAAAAATAAAGGGGCGCCAAACATACTCACACTATTAGTTAAAACACAAGCGAAAATGAAATTGGACCCTACTGGAGAAACTGCGCACGAGAAAAAAATACGTTGAAACAGTAAAAGAAAAAAAAGTAAAACAAAAGAGGGGTAAAATAGAAATGAAAGTAAATGAATGGATCGCCTTTCATGATAGACAATGGTGTTTTTGGCAAACATCTTGAGCCAAATTAAATACAATAGAAAAAGAGAAAGAAATTCAATTTGAATGCCAATTTATTCTCACAATTTCTAAAATCGGCACTTTTGTCCGAAAACGCTTTGTCATGTAAAAGGGTTTTGTTTTGACCTTTGACCTACGGTTTGCCATTCTTCACATGATCTGTATTTTTCAGCGTTTCGAATGTTTTGTGTGCTATTCTGTATTGACAGTTTATAGCTTATTTATTTAACCAGCATATGAAAAATAAACGGCAGAAAAAATATAGTTAACAAGCAATAATTTACTAAACATCACATGTGGAGGGCATCACAG
>OZ023150.1:18617833-18628942 GCA_963675895.2 Styela plicata | reverse complement strand
TCATTTTGAATTTTTTTTTTAATACCCGGCTTAGTTAACGGACTACTGTTCAAATAGACCAGTTGATTTTGTTTGCTTAGTTTTTGTTACAGTGCAAGATTGTAAGAAAACAAGGAGGGGAGCAGGTATTTTAAAGCAGTATACCAGCGGCACGTCAAGAAAATAAATACGAATGGGAAAATCACTCGGTATAATTTGAAGGCTTCGAACAAATATATCGAGGAAAATACTTAATTTGCTGGATTTTTTTTTATCACGTTCATAAAAAAAGAGTCCGAAAATATGATTCGAAAATCGTAAAAGTAAAAAATATCATAAAATCAAACTCGCTAACAAAGCGCCTTCCATCAGTGATTCATGCTTTACGAAATTGTAGGGTTCAAGATATAAAATTCAGTGAATTTTGAAGCCATGTTTTTATGCAAAAGAACTAAAAAGCTATGAGTGTAAAGGTAAATTCATATGTCAAATAAATAAAAATTGGGGGAACCTAGTATAAAGTAGCAAAGCGGTGCATGGCGCTAGTATCGTCCAGGGCATATACCATACACAACCACTGGCGGTTCAGTTCTTCATGGGGCGACTTCTGCTTGCGGCACAGTTTCTGGTAGCGATTATATATGTAGCTTGATGCATTTTAGTGTACTCGCTAGTTCCTTTCAGATGCTGCTTCCAACCTTCATCCAATTTAACTCATTTCGTGACAGAATCAAGAAACTGCGACAACATGCAATAGGTGTTCTTCATCTCCCTCAATAAATATTTAAAAAAATGATTATTTTGATAAAATCCTGCATTGTCAGATTTCTCCGAATAGAATGACAGGAAATCTATTGTTTTAATTCTACGTAATGTTTGCATGCAAGGTCGATTGATATCTATTGTTATCAATCGCATCAAAAACTTGGCAGGTATAACGTCATACAACACGATGATATCTTTAAAAACCGCATTGTCAGCAATCTGCGATTGCAATGAAACGCCAACTATGGTTTTAATTCTACACAATGTTCGCGAATTCTATTGGTGTCTGGTTATTGTTATCAAGCCCATCAAAATCTTGTACAAGACAGCTGTGACGTCACACAAGCATGACAAAAAAATGTCTTAGCAGTAATATCCACGAGAAATTTCTTTCTCCGCAGTGCCACATACGTTTAATTTTGTTGGACAATTTATTTACATCGTGTTTTTGGTAATGATCTGCCATCACCAAAAAATAATGATAAAACTTTATAATTCACATTTGAACGGGTCTAACATGAAAACGGCACTCTAATCTCTTTCAATAAATAAAAAAATATATATATATAATTGATATAAGCGCTTTGTCAGTTATACAAGCAAGGCAAAAAACTTGAATTGGTAACTTTTACTTTAAAATTGTATTTTTCTCTTTAACTGATTTGTAGGATGTTTGGGCTTATATTCGTGGTATATCTAGATGACGAGATTACAGATGATATCTATTGCAATTGCGTTTGTATGGCTGCTCATGTCTATTTGTTTCAACGAAGTGATATTTAAACTTTTTCACCCATACTGGCATAGAAATTTGATTCTGTCGAGCACGCGTCAACAGATAGGCCGCGCTTGGGCGACTCGTTCCATCAGTGGATCCACACTTTACAAAAACATGTTTGGGAAAAATTATCTGTCTATATGTTGCAAATAGGTTACAACAGCGACTGTAGCGCCGATATAACTTATCATTAGTCCAACAGTAAAAATCTTATGAAAATCTGTAAATTGATTACTTTGCAATCAAAATAACCTATACAAGACATCTTGTGACGCCATAACACCACGGTATATCAAGTTTAACAGATTGCTTAGTAAAACATCAAGATGTACCCCATGTGTGGTAATCGAGTATTTATTCACAAGAAAAATTTGTTGTGTTTGCTTATGTATTTAAAACTAAATGGTTGTTAGCCAATTTCTATGCAATTGAAGTTTGTGAATAACGACGCAAAGTATCACTAGAACATTTCTAACATTGAATAGCGTTGTAACACGTCGATGTTAGAGTATAGTATTGTATTATAAAATATATTTATAAAAATAATATTATATATTAAAAAATAATATTTTTTTTTTTTTGGTGAGGGGGGAAACGATGGAAATCGGAAGGTAAAACAAATTCAGTATTTTTACTTGAAGATGGGGAATATTACAATGGGAAATAAGCTTACGGGCAATCTAAAAAGAAAGCGCCCACTTTTTAGGTTAGATTGAAAACATATTTCTGAAGTAATTTCGACCGGAATTATACTGTTTTAAGGAATTAAATCTAAACGACTTTTTGGATAAGTTACTCACGGTCTGTCAAAAAAGAGTCACTGTTCTACGGCGCGGTTCTACCTTGACTCTTGATTGGCAAACGTGTCTGCAACAACGCGTTTATTTTTTAACAACCCGCTGCTTATGTTTTGATTTAATCGCGTGTTCATAATGAAACGCTACCTAGCCCTGTGCCAAGACCCGCAATTGGCCAATCAGATTTGGTATCAGGAAGTTTATGAACCTTGATTTTATAAAATTACCGAAAATTGAAAAAACAAAGTTACTCTCGGTACTCGGAATATTTCATCACGGCTCCCCCAATGTTTTCTTTTCATCTCGTGTTCATATTGAACTGCTAAACAACGAAATGAGCAGGATGATAAAATATCTAAAACAACATTAAAGGAGGACCGATTTACAAGAGATAAAGACGTTAAGGAGATATTTACGTTAGATTAAAATGAGAATTTTTATTCGTTTTTCCAGGCTCTCTAATTTTAAAAATTGGCTGGAGAATAAAACTTCAACAAAAAACACCAACTTCAAAAAAATTGCGGATATCCTTGGAGTATGAATATGGAGTATAAATATTTCAGTGCTGCCGAGCAAATATTCGGAACATTTCTCTAATCTGCTGTAGGATCAATAAAATGATACAAATGTATCAGATGGAACCACACTGTGGTAGAGATTGAGTTAAAATCGAATCGGAAAGAGATATTTTTTATAACCGAGCTTATCTCTATGCAGTGCTTGAATCAGGGCTTTAAAAACCCTATCAAGGGGGCTATGCATATATAAAAAACTACTTCAAAATGTAGTACCGTCAACTGCACTCTCAGTGTAAAACATTCCAAAAAGGGAAATGAATCGCTATCACAAAGTGAAGTGTCTTGTTTCCTTCCAGTCACCTCTTACAATATGTAGGAGATACACAGTTGCAATTCCAAAGCCCATACATGAACAAGACCTTCCGTAAGGTGACAAGTTGACTGTAATGTCAGAAAAAACAAAAACTAAAGTGAATTTCGTGCCCTCAAAAGTGGCGCAACTTAGCATGCAAATATCTGCAACATTTCTCCACATCTGGATTTTAAAACTAAAACACAAAAAAGCCTGATATAAAACATGTCGCGATCGAGATATTGTCCAAATAAGATAAGACACGTGAGAATTTGGGGTTTGTTTATTTAGTTAATGACGAATGTTTTCTCAATTTCGCTACAAAACAGTCGAGTCATTCCAGACTTCCTTATTGTAGCAGGAAATGCATTGCATTATTCCGCATCGCTCAGATATAACTATCTATCGTTTATTCATTTTATATAAATTTATAAATTATAATATATAAATTTATATAAAAAACTCGATAAAAGTCGAACCAAGTCAATCAGATATCAGTGAATCTAGGTAAAAGTATTTTGTAAATACATTTGGCATGCTAGGTAAACTCGTTAACTCTTAAGGTCACCATAACTCAGCACCGCACAGAATTTTACCCGATTTATCACAATAAAAATTTTCAGTTGAATCTAACTAGACTGTTAAAATGTGGAATAAATTTACTGCTCATTCCCAGTATGGTAAAATGAAGAGATATTTTGAACTTCGAGTAAAATATTTATAATGAAATAATCTATCTTCTTGGTAAAGTTTCTCCGGGTATCGCTTCGATGCGATCCACAAATGACCCATAATCAACAAAGATGTTTTGAGAATTTTTTTCCGATTGAGCGAACGTATTCACCTGTTTTTATCAACCATGTATAACTAGTTCCTTTGGTCGCAGTCTCCTCAAACGGAACGTGCCCGAGTTATTCAGTGATCTTAAAATATAAATCATGCAGCGCAATCGATGCAAAACGTTATAATACTGTAAATATGAGCGACATAGTTCATAGACGTAGCTTTTGTGGCTTTTCAAATAAATAAATATTATAATCGACGCAGACGCACATTCCAAAGGGTTGTCGCGCTGGCTTCGTTCACTCACTGCTGGATCGCATACCTGGGCACGTTCGTCTGTTTTTCAGACTCTATAACAACAAAATCTGCAAAAGCGCTATCTAAAACCACATTCGCACATCGACAGAGAATCTTATGTTTTTATTTATAACGAATTATTTTGTCGTAAATGAATAGGCGTTTATAAGCATTTGACTCGGCAACAAATATTCCGCTTAACAAAATGCTTATTACCATTAACAAAATTTGAAATTTTAGAACGGAATGAAGGAGGCGAGGTTATCGAACAAGCATACACAGTCTTTTCCCCCTAAATATCGGTTACCATGAATTTGTTATTTTGATAAATATGGGGCCTTGAATTCAAAACAAATAGGAAAAAAAATACGCTATGTAAATGTGGTCAACCCGCGTCTCCCCAGACAATTGGAAACAACAGAGCAAAAAGGATGATACGACAGGACAAGTCAATATAGATATAGCATATATAGAATGACACCTCGTCATTTCGGATAAAAAATTCATGATATTTGTTGACTATATTTTGCTCGTCATGATTCAAATCATGATATAATTCACACTACAAAGTAAAACATGCCTTGTATCAGAATTTTACTGTAATTTAAGTGCAATCGAAAACGATATTCATTGTAACATACAATAATACGCGCTTAAAGATCCAGTGGTGAAAATCGCTATTAATTTAAAGTGTGTGTTAAAGTTTCTAGTGTCTTAGCAAAACAGACACCACGAAGGCACAAACATGTAGAAATATTCAAGAAAGATAACTAGTACCCTCTAACAAACCCCTTGATAGCGCAATCAACAGTAATGATTACAAACCAGTTTTAACTCACCAAACAATTACGACAGATAAACAAGGACCAGCGGAATCTCTCCAAGTTTTTCTTGCATCTATCTAAATCTTAGATTCTGAAAAAAAATTACTCATAAAAATACCAGTTTGCGTTGCAATGAGAAAATAAAGTATGATATTGACAAACATATGTCACACTGGTTAATGATCAGAGAGAATGCCACTAAAAACTAATAATTCGATTTGTACTACTTCAGGCTGATGCCGTTATACTTTAGGTCATTTCTTGTGTATTGGAAACTTTCACAAGTGCGCAATAAGATTTCAACATACTAAAGCGCTAACATTGGGATTCCGTACCTAAATTTCCACATGTTTCTCGTCAACCGTGATATGCAATCATCTCGTTCTAGTTTCCCAATTATCCATATTTGGTTTGAAAATGAACCATTCCCTATCAGAAGTCTTGTTTTGTCAGGAATAAACCACCGATGGACGAAGTAGCCCATTTTTGAAAATAACATTCAGTCTATTTATATATACTGATTGGTTGGTAACTCATGCTTAGCAAAATAAATTATCTGGTTGGGTTCGTAAGCGACCCCCCTCCCATTTGGTTTACCAGGTAAACTCGTTAACTCTTTTAAGGTCCCCATAACTCAGCACCGCACAGAATTTTGCCCGATTTATCACAATAAAAATTTTGAGTTGAATCTCACTAGACTATTAAAATGTGGAATAAATTTACTGCTCATTCCCAGTATGGTAAAATGAAGAGATATTTTGAACTTCGAGTAAAATATTTAAAATGAAATAATCCATCTTCTTGGTAAAGTTTCTCCGGGTATCGCTTCGATGCGATCCACAAATGACCCATAATCAACAAAGATGTTTTGACATTTTTTTTCCGATTTGGTGAACGTATTCACCTGTTTTTATCAACCATGTATAACTAGTTCCTTTGGTCGCAGTCTCCTCAAAACCAAAAGGAACGTGCCCGAGTTATTCAGTGACCTTAAAATATCAATTACGCAGCGCAATCAATTGCAAAACTTCATCATATACTGTAAATATGAGCGACTTCGTTCACACAGACAGTGGATCTTCAAATTAAATATTAGAATCGAACGAGGAAAGCACATTTCAAACTGGTTGAACGTGCTGGCTTCGTTCCCTATCGCTGGTGGATTCCGCATACCTTGGACCATGTTCCGTCTGTTTTTCTCTCTATAGTAAAAACTTGGTCTTGCATCTGTATTTTCACTGCAATTATGTGAAATCGAAAACGATATACACTGTAACATGCAATGATACGCGCTTAAACAGTAAAGACCAAGTGGTAAGAATTTCTATAAATTTATAGTGTGTGCTAGAGTTTCCGTTGGCTTAGACAAACGGACACCACGGAGGCACAGACATAGAGAAATATTCAAGAAAGATAACTAGTACCCTCTAACAAGCCCCTTGATAGCGCAATCAACAGTAATGATTACAAATCAGTTTTAACTCACCAAACAATTACGACAGATAAACAAGGACCAGCGGAATCTCTCCAAGTTTTTCTTGCATCTATCTAAATCTTAGATTCTGAAAAAAAATTACTCATAAAAATACCAGTTTGCGTTGCAATGAGAAAATAAAGTATGATATTGGCAAACATATGTCACACTGGTTAATGATCAGAGAGAATGCCACTAAAAACTAATAATTACTCTTTTGTACTACTTTTCAGCGCTGATGCCGTTATACTTTAGGTCATTTCTTGGGTAATCTGGAAACTTATACACAAGTGCGCAATAAAGATTTACAACATACTAAAGCGCTAACAGCAATTGGATTCCGTAGACCTAAATTTCCACATGTTTCTCGTCAAGCCGTGATATTGCAATTCATCATCGTTTCTAGTTTCCCAATTATCCCATATTCATGGTTTGAAAATGAACCATTCCCTTACTCAGACAGGGTCTTGTTTTTTGTCAGGAATACAAACCACCGATGGACGAATGTAGCCCATTTTTTGAAAATATACATTCAGTCTATTTATATATACTGATTGGTTGGTAACTCATGTTACTTAGCAAAATAATTACTCTGGTTGGGTTCGATAGAGCGACCGAACCCCCTCCCTATTTTGGTTTTCTACTCAGGTAAAACTCGTTAACCCTCCTCTCTTAAGGGTCCCACATAACTCGAGCCCGTCGTGCACAGTACAAATTTGCCCGATTTATCACAATAAAAAATTTTGAGTATGAATGCCTCCCCTGTGACTGGTTAAAATGGTGAGAATAAATTTACTGCCTGCCTCACTGCTCCCACGTAACTGGGTACAAAATGAAACCCGCCCAACCAGAGCAACCAATCAACGCCCGGCGAGATATTATTGAATCTTCGAGTAAAAATATTTAAATTGAAAATAATCCATCTTTCTTGGTAAAGGGTTTCCCCGGGTATCGAGCTTCGATGCGGATCCACACATCATGACCCATAATCAACAAAGATGTTTTGACACTCACACATTCAGTATTTTTCCGATTTGGGTGAACGTATTCACCTGTTTTTTTATCAACCATTGTATAAAACTAGATTCCTTTGGTCGCAGGTCTCCCTCAAAAACCAAAAAGGAACGTGCCCCGAGTGATCCAAGTGGACCTTAAAATATCAATTTACAGCAAGCGCAACATCAAGTTGCAATAACTTCGATCCATACTGTAAATATGAGCGACTTTAGTTCACCAACGTACGTTGGGATTCTCAAATTAAATATTAGAGACTCGACGAGGAAGTCACATTTCCCAAATGGTCTATCGTGCCTGGGGCTTCGTTTCCACTCCGCTGGTGGATCGCATAGCCTGCGACCTGTTCGTCTGTTTTTCTCTTCATAGGAAAACTTGTCTTGCATCTGAATTTGCACTGCAATTCATGGTGAAGATCTGAAAACGATATACACACTGAACGAGTGCGCATGGATTACGGCGCTCGCTTTAAACAGTAAAGGACCAAGTGGTAAGAATTTCTATAAATTTGATAGTGTGTGGCTAGGAGAGTTTCCGTTGGGGTTAGGACAAACGGACACCACGGAGGCACAAGATCATAGAGGAATATATTCAAGAAAGATAAACTAGTACCCGCCCTAACAAGGGCAGCCCATTCGATTAGCGCAATCAACAGTAGATGACTTGACAAATCAGCGTGATTTAAACTCACCAATACACATTACACGACAAGATAACACAAGAAGGACCTAATCCACGGCAACTCTCTCCAAGGTTTTTCTTGCATTTGATCTAAATCTTGGGAGTTTCTGAAAAAAAAATTTACTCCTAAATAATACCCAGTTTTTGCGTTGCACATGAGATAAAATAAAGTTTATGATATTGGCAAACATATCGTCACAACTTGTGTTATAATGATCCAGATACCCAGAAGACATGCCCACTAAAAACTAACTAATTCGGAATTTTCGTACTCCAGTCTTACATATCTCGATGCCGTTATAACTCCATCTTTAGGTCCATTTCTTGACGTATTTGGAACACATTTCACACAGTGGCCGCAATAAGATTTCAACGATACTCAATCATGCGCTAACATCTGCGGTGATTCCCGTACCTAAATTTCCACATGTTTCTCGGTCAAACCGGTGGATATCAATCATCACGTTTAGTTTCCCAATTATCCATATTTGGTTTGAAATGAACCATTCCCTATCAGAAGTCTTGTTTTGTCAGGAATAAACCACCGATGGACGAAGTAGCCCATTTTTGAAAATAACATTCAGTCTATTTATATATACTGATTGGTTGGTAACTCATGCTTAGCAAAATAAATTATCTGGTTGGGTTCGTAAGCGACCCCCCTCCCATTTGGTTTACCAGGTAAACTCGTTAACTCTTTTATGGTGCCCCTTAAACTCAGCACGCACGAATTTTGCCCGATTTATTACAATAAAATTTTGAGTTGATCTCACTAGACTGTTAAAATGTGGAGATTAAATTTACTGCTCATTCACCAGTATGGTAAATGAAGAGATATTTTGAACTTCGAGTAAAATATTTAATCTGAAAAAATCCATCTTCTTGGTAAAGTACTTTCCCGTGGGTTATCGCTTCTGATGCGAGATTCCACTAATGACACTTAAAATCAGAATAGAGTGTTTTGACATTCTTTTTCCGATTTTGGCTGAGACGTATTCACATTTTTTAATCAACCATGTATAACTAGTTCCGTCTTTGGTCGCAGTCTCCTCAAACCCAAACGGCACGTGCCCGAGTTATTCAGTTGCCTAAAAATAAATCAATTACGCTCAGGCGCTAATCAATTGCAAAACCATCATTACATACTGGTAACATGAGCGACTTAGTTCACCGTCGTTGGATCATTCACAATTAACTCTTGGAATCGGACGAGGCAGCACATTACAGATGGTTATCGTGTGGCTTTCTTCACTCGTGGTGGATCGCACATACGTGGTCATGGTCGTCTGTTTTTTCTTAAGAGTATAACTTGTCTTGCCTTCTGACTTTCACTGTAATTATGTGCAATCGGAAACGATACACTGTTGTAACCATGCAATGATACGCCGCTTAAACAGTTACCGCCACGTGGGTAAGAATTTCTATAAATTTTATTAGTGTGATGCTCGAGTTTTCCGTTGGGCTGTGACATAACGGGACACCACGGAGGCACAGACATGTTAGAAAAATATTCAAGAAACACAACTAGTACCCTTAAACTAACACCTTCTTTGATAGCGGCAATCAACAGTAATGCTTTACAAACCAGTATTTAACTCACCAAAAACAATTACGACAGATAAACAACGACCAGGGGGACTCTCTCCAAGTTTTTCTTGCATCTATCTAAATCTGAGATCTGAAAAAACCAATCTATCATAAAAAATACCAGTTTTCGTCTCTGCAATGAGAAATAAAGTATGATATTGACAAAATATATGTCCCACTGGTTAACTGCTCCGAGAGCATGTCATCTAAAAAAACTCATAATTCGATTTTGTATCTTTACTAGGCTGGATACGTTCTACTTTCGGACGTTTCTTGTGGTTATTGGAAAACTTTCACAGTGCGCAATAAGATTTTTAACATACTAAAGCCCTAACATAGGGATTCCGTACCTGAATTTCCCCACGTTTCTCGTCGGCCGTCGATGCGCAACCACCTTGTTCTAATTTCTCAATTATCCGTATTTGGTTTGAAATTGAACCATTCCCTATCAGAAGTCTTGTTTTGTCAAGAATGAACTACCGATGGACCGCGCCACGATGCTTGATCCATAAGTCGAATTTTGGACAAAATGACATTCACTCATATACATTTAATTCGTCGGTAACTAGTGCCACAGTAAAAAAAACTTTACCTGGTTGGGTTTGTAAGCGATGTTTACAAACACTCTGTGTTTTTCCTAGTCTATTAGACCACAGTCTGGTGAAAAACAATACTGGCAATGTGTAGGTGATCATTCCGTTTAGTTGGAGATTGTCCAAAGTCCAGTGTTATCCGATGTTGAGAAAGCCAACGAACACCTTAACAATAACGATACCTACGAAACAATGCTGACAAACTGCAGAGCTTCGAGGGCGAAATCGTGACAGCCCACTGGCCCCCTCTTGCGATTTCTTTACATACGCTTGCGTCACGTGCTTGATTCGATTTATCTGTCTCAATTTAAATTGACATGCGCCAGGATTTCCCCCTCCCAAAGATTACATTGTTGAGATTTGCGTCACATAAAATGCTGAAATGTGGATAAATGAACTTGCACCCCGGCATCGACTTGGAAGGTATCTGCACTAGAGGTCATGGTTCGCCCTGTGGTTGAGCTAATAAACTGGATTCTCGACTTTACTCAACCACAGGATGAAAATGAAATCCTATCCTGACTACTGAATCCGCCCACGTTTAGCTTCATTTCCCAGATTGTGTGCACTGACAGTGAAATCCGGGGTTCATTCCGCTGGCAAATCAATAAAGTAATAGCACTGTGACAAAAATCACCGTTTATACATTTGATTTGAAGATTTTTTA
>OZ023150.1:18577640-18608658 GCA_963675895.2 Styela plicata | reverse complement strand
TACCAAGAAATGTTTTTAATTTGTCTTAACAGATTATAATAACACCCAACCGGATTTATTCATTGGAATTTTTTCTCAATGTCCGCCAGTTTTATAAACAAACAGCAAAACACTGTTAGATTATTTATCGTAAAGGAACTCCATCAAAATTCAATAATTTCGATAATTTAAGAATTTAGATTATGCTAAACCCAACTATTTTAACGTTACTACTCCGAAAAACCTTCCCGGATTTTTGAAAATTTTTTCGCGACTTTTACCACTACATCATGATAATTAGAATCCACATATATATTATCGAAGTTTAATGTTTTCTATAGATGAGTGTTCTTATTGACAGCGACTCTGAATCAAACTCTTGGAGAAAAATGAGTTAGAATTTAGTCTGTTCTGTTTGTCCTCGTTGATTTAAGTAGGCTACTTATTAGAATGTAAAAGCGACCTTTACTTTAGATGCAATATTCACATTAATTAAGATAAGTATTAAAACACTTTGCTTTCAGTTTTCTACTGGTCTCTTTGAGGTAGTTAGTTAAATTGGCACCAAAATTTATGCAAACACGTCCTAGAACAATTAGAAATATTGTAATTTTAAACTTCAAATAGTGCTCGTTAAAATTTATAGCAAAATTTATGCAATGACGCCCTAGAACAATGAGAAATATTGTAATTTTAAAGGATAGGATATGATCATCAGACTATATTTCATGCTAACTACGAAAACCTTCAAAAATGTCGAAGTATTTACAAATTCTTACCAGAATATGCAGTCAAATAAAATCTATAAATATAATTCAAAACATTTATCTGTTTTGCCAGAAAATAAAATTTTTTGAAAAAAATCCAAGAATGTTTTGTTTGTCTTAACAGATTTGAGCTATAACTCCCAACCGGATTTTCATTGAATTTTTCTCAATGTCCGCCAGTTTATATTAACAAACAGCAAACACTGTAGGAATATTTACGTAAAGGAACGCCAACAAAATTCAATAATTTCGATAATTTAAGAATTAGATTATGCTAACCCAACTATTTTTACGCTTACTCCGAAAATCTTCCCGAATTTTGAAGTTTTTTCCGCGACTTACAACAAGATCCAGATAATTAGAATTCAAATATATATTATCGAAGTTTCGTGTTTTCTACAATGAGTGTTCTTATTGAAAGCGACTCTGAATCAATCTCTTGAAGAAAAATGAGTTAGATTTTAGACTGTTCTGTTTGTCATCGTTGATTTAAGTGGGCTACTTATTAGAATTTAAAAGTAACCTTCACTTTTGATGCAATATTCACATTAATAAAGATAGGTATTAGCACACTTTGCTTTCAGTTTTCTACTAGTCTTCAAGTATTTAGTTAAATTGATACCAAAATTTAGGCAAAGACGCCCTAGAAAAATAGGGAATATTGTAATTTTAAAGGATAGGATATGCTCATCAGACTATATTTATGCAAACTACGAAAACCTTCAAAAATGTTGAAGATTTTACAAATTCTTACCACAAAATGCAGGAAAATAAAATCTATAAATATAATTCAAAACATGTATCTGGTTTGCCAGAAATACAATTTTTTGGAAAAAAATCCAAGAATGTTTTATTTGCCTTAACAGATTTGAGATAGCGTATTTTTCAAGAGTGTTAAAGTGACAATTGTGCTCATCAGACTATATTCATGCTAACTTCGAAAATCTTCAAAAATGTCGAAGATTTTTTATAAATTCTTACAACAATATGAAGGCAAATAAAATCTATAAATATAATTCAAAACATTTATCTGTTTTGCCAAAAATACAATTTTTTTTGAAAAAAATCCAAGAATGTTTTATTTGTTCTTAACAGATTTGAGATAGCGTATTTTTCAAGAGTGTTAAAGTGACAATTGTGCTCATCAGACTATATTCATGGTAACTTCGAAAACCTTCAAAAATGTCGAAGATTTTAAAAATTCTTACAACAATATGCAGGCAAATAAAATCTAAAAATATAATTTAAAACATTTATTTGTTTTGCCAAAAATATAATTTTTTGAAAAAAATCCAAGAATGTTTTATTTGCCTTAACAGATTTGAGATAGCGTATTTTTTCAAGAGTGTTAAAGTGACAATTGTGCTCATCAGACTATATTCATGCTAACTTCGAAAATCTTCAAAAATGTCGAAGATTTTATAAATTCTTACAACAATATGAAGGCAAATAAAATCTATAAAATATAATTCAAAAAACATTTATCTGTTTTGCCAAAAATACAATTTTTTGAAAAAAAATCCAAGAATGTTTTATTTGTCTTTAACAGATTTTGAGATAGCGTATTTTTCAAGAGTGTTAAAGTGACAATTGTGCTCATCAGACTATATTCATGGTAACTTCGAAAACCTTCAAAAATGTCGAAGATTTTAAAAATTCTTACAACAATATGAAGGCAAATAAAATCTATAAATATAATTCAAAACATTTATCTGTTTTGCCAAAAATACAATTTTTTGAAAAAAAAATCCAAGAATGTTTTATTTTGTCTTAACAGATTTGAGATAGCGTATTTTTCAAAAGTGTTAAAGTGACAATTGTTTGAAACTGCAATATTCACAGAATAAGCTATATCTCCCAACCGGATTTTACATTGAATTTTTCTCAATGTCCGCCAGTTTATAACAATCAGCAAAGACGATAGGAATATTGACGTATAGGATCTCTAACAAAATTCAACAATTTCGATAATTTAAGACTTAGATTATGCTAACCCGACTCTTTTTTAAGTTTTCCTCCTAAAACCTTTCCGAATTTTGAAGATTTTTTCCGCGACTTATAAAAACGTCCAGATAAATTAGAATTCAAATATATATTATCGAAGTTTCGTGTTTTCTACAGTGAGTGTTCGTATTGACAGCGACTCTGAATCAAACTCTTGAAGAAAAAATGTGTTTGATTTTAGACTGTTCTATTTGTCATCGTTGATTTAAGTAGGCTACTTATTAGAATGTAAAAGAGATCTTTACTTTTGACGCAATATTCACATTAATTAAGATTAGTATTAAAACACTTTGCTTTCAGTTTTTCTACTAGTCTTCAAGTATTTAGTTAAATTGATACCAAAATTTAGGCAAAGACGCCCTAGAAAATAGGGAATATTGTAATTTTAAAGGATAGGATATGCTCATCAGACTATATTTATGCAAACTACGAAAACCTTCAAAAATGTTGAAGATTTTACAAATTCTTACCACAATATGCAGGAAAATAAAATCTATAAATATAATTCAAAACATGTATCTGTTTTGCCAGAAATACAATTTTTTGAAAAAAATCCAAGAATGTTTTATTTGCCTTAACAGATTTGAGATAGCGTATTTTTCAAGAGTGTTAAAGTGACAATTGTGCTCATCAGACTATATTCATGCTAACTTCGAAAATCTTCAAAAATGTCGAAGATTTTATAAATTCTTACAACAATATGAAGGCAAATAAAATCTATAAATATAAATCAAAACATTTATCTGTTTTGCCAAAAATATAAGTTTGTAAAAAAAATACAAGAATGTTTTATTTGTCTTAACAGATATAACACCCAACCGGATTTTCATTGATTTTTTCTCAATGTCCGCCAGTTTATAACAAACAGCAAACACTGTAAGATTATTTACGTAAAGGAACTCCATCAAAATTCAATAATTTCGATAATTTAAGAATTAGATTATGCTAACCCAACTATTTTTACGTTTACTCCGAAAACCTTCCCGGATTTTGAAAATTTTTTCCGCGACTTACCACTACATCATGATAATTAGAATCCACATATATATTATCGAAGTTTAATGTTTTCTATAATGAGTGTTCTTATTGACAGCGACTCTGAATCAAACTCTTGGAGAAAAAATGAGTTAGAATTTAGTCTGTTCTGTTTGTCCTCGTTGATTTAAGTAGGCTACTTATTAGAATGTAAAAGCGACCTTTACTTTAGATGCAATATTCACATTAATTAAGATAAGTATTAAAACACTTTGCTTTCAGTTTTCTACTGGTCTTTGAGTAGTTAGTTAAATTGGCACCAAAATTTATGCAAACACGTCCTAGAACAATTAGAAATATTGTAATTTTAAACTTCAAATAGTTCGTTAAATTTATAGCAAAATTTATGCAATGACGCCCTAGAACAATGAGAAATATTGTAATTTTAAAGGATAGGATATGATCATCAGACTATATTCATGCTAACTACGAAACATTTATCTGTTTTGCCAAAAATACAATTTTTTGAAAAAAATCCAAGAATGTTTAATTTGTCTTAACAGATTTGAGCTAAAACTTCCAACCGGATTTACATTGAATTTTTCTCAATGTCCGCCAGTCTATAACAAACAGCAAACACTGTAGGAATATTTACGTAAAGGAACTCCAACATACTTCAACAATTTCGATATTTAAAGAATTAGATTATGCTCACCTAACTCTTTTTAGGTTTACTCCGAAAACCTTCCCGAATTTTGAAGATTTTTTCGCGACTTACTACAACATCTAGATAATTAGAATCCACATATATATTAACGAAGTTTAATGTTTTCTTCAATGAGTGTTCTTATTGACAGCGACTCGAATCAAAGTAATCGAGAAAAATGTGTTAGATTTTAGACTGTTCTGTTTGTCTTAGTTGATTTTTGGTAGGCTACTTTTTAGAATGTAAAATCGACCTTTACTTTTGATGCAATCTTCAGATTGAGAAAGATAAGTATTAAAACAGTTTGCTTTCAGTTTTATACTGGTCTTCAAATAGTTCCTTAAATTGATAGCAAAATTTATGCAAAGACGCCCTAGAACAATAAGAAATATTGTAATTTTAAAGGATAGGATATGCTCATCAGACTATATTCATGCTAACTACGTAAACCTTCAAAAATGTAGAAGATTTTACAAATTCTTACCACAAAATGCAGGCAAATAAAATCTATAAATATAATTCAAAACATTTATCTGTTTTGCCAAAAATAAAATTTTGTAAAAAAAATCCAAGAATGTTTTATTTGTCTTAACAGATTTGAGCTAGAACTCCCAACCGGAGTTACATTGAATTTTTCACAATGTAAGCCAGTTTATAACAAACAGCAAAACCTGTTGGAATATTTACGTAAAGGAACTCCAACAAACTTCAACAATTACGATAATTAAAGAATTAGATTATCTTAACCCAACAATTTTTAAGTTTACTCCGAAAACCTTCCCGAATTTTAAAGATTTTTCAGCGACTTACTACAACATCCAGATAATTAGAATTCACATATATATATTTTCGAAGTTTAGTGTTTTCTACAATGAGTGTTCTTATTGACAGCGACTCTGAATCAAAGTATTCGAGAAAAATGTGTTAGATTTTAGACTGTTCTGTTTGTCTTAGTTGATTTTCGGTAGGCTACTTTTTAGAATGTAAAATCGACCTTTACTTTTGATGCAATCTTCAGATTGAGAAAGATAAGTATTAAAACAGTTTGCTTTCAGTTTTATACTGGTTTTCAAATAGTTACTTAAATTGATAGCAAAATTCATGCAAAGAGGCTCTAGAACAATAAGAAATATTGTAATTTTAAAGGATAGGATATGCTCATAAGGCTATTTTCATGCTAATTACGAAAACCTTCAAAAATGTCGAAGATGTTACAAATTCTTACCACAATATGCAGTCAAATAAAATCTATAAATATAAATCAAAACATTTATCTGTTTTGCCAAAAATATAAGTTTGTAAAAAAAATACAAGAATGTTTTATTTGTCTTAACAGATATAACACCCAACCGGATTTTCATTGATTTTTTCTCAATGTCCGCCAGTTTATAACAAACAGCAAACACTGTAAGATTATTTACGTAAAGGAACTCCATCAAAATTCAATAATTTCGATAATTTAAGAATTAGATTATGCTAACCCAACTATTTTTACGTTTACTCCGAAAACCTTCCCGGATTTTGAAAATTTTTCCGCGACTTACCACTACATCATGATAATTAGAATCCACATATATATTATCGAAGTTTAATGTTTTCTATAATGAGTGTTCTTATTGACAGCGACTCTGAATCAAACTCTTGGAGAAAAATGAGTTAGAATTTAGTCTGTTCTGTTTGTCCTCGTTGATTTAAGTAGGCTACTTATTAGAATGTAAAAGCGACCTTTACTTTAGATGCAATATTCACATTAATTAAGATAAGTATTATTAAACACTTTGCTTTCAGTTTTCTACTGGTCTTTGAGTAGTTAGTTAAATTGGCACCAAAATTTATGCAAACACGTCCTAGAACAATTAGAAATATTGTAATTTTAAACTTCAAATAGTTCGTTAAATTTATAGCAAAATTTATGCAATGACGCCCTAGAACAATGAGAAATATTGTAATTTTAAAGGATAGGATATGATCATCAGACTATATTCATGCTAACTACGAAAACCTTCAAAAATGTCGAAGTATTTACAAATTCTTACCAGAATATGCAGTCAAATAAAATCTATAAATATAATTCAAAACATTTATCTGTTTTGCCAGAAAATAAAATTTTTTGAAAAAAATCCAAGAATGTTTTGTTTGTCTTAACAGATTTGAGCTATAACTCCCAACCGGATTTTCATTGAATTTTTCTCAATGTCCGCCAGTTTATAACAAACAGCAAACACTGTAGGAATATTTACGTAAAGGAACGCCAACAAAATTCAATAATTTCGATAATTTAAGAATTAGATTATGCTAACCCAACTATTTTTACGCTTACTCCGAAAATCTTCCCGATTTTTGAAGTTTTTTTTTCCGCGACTTACAACAAGATCCAGATAATTAGAATTCAAATATATATTATCGAAGTTTCGTGTTTTCTACAATGAGTGTTCTTATTGAAAGCGACTCTGAATCAATCTCTTGAAGAAAAATGAGTTAGATTTTAGACTGTTCTGTTTGTCATCGTTGATTTAAGTGGGCTACTTATTAGAATTTAAAAAGTAACCTTCACTTTTGATGCAATATTCACATTAATAAAGATAGGTATTAGCACACTTTGCTTTCAGTTTTCTACTAGTCTTCAAGTATTTAGTTAAATTGATACCAAAATTTAGGCAAAGACGCCCTAGAAAAATAGGGAATATTGTAATTTTAAAGGATAGGATATGCTCATCAGACTATATTTATGCAAACTACGAAAACCTTCAAAAATGTTGAAGATTTTACAAATTCTTACCACAAAATGCAGGAAAATAAAATCTATAAATATAATTCAAAACATGTATCTGGTTTGCCAGAAATACAATTTTTTGAAAAAAATCCAAGAATGTTTTATTTGCCTTAACAGATTTGAGATAGCGTATTTTTCAAGAGTGTTAAAGTGACAATTGTGCTCATCAGACTATATTCATGCTAACTTCGAAAATCTTCAAAAATGTCGAAGATTTTATAAATTCTTACAACAATATGAAGGCAAATAAAATCTATAAATATAATTCAAAACATTTATCTGTTTTGCCAAAAATACAATTTTTTGAAAAAAATCCAAGAATGTTTTATTTGTCTTAACAGATTTGAGATAGCGTATTTTTCAAGAGTGTTAAAGTGACAATTGTGCTCATCAGACTATATTCATGGTAACTTCGAAAACCTTCAAAAATGTCGAAGATTTTAAAAATTCTTACAACAATATGCAGGCAAATAAAATCTATAAATATAATTTAAAACATTTATTTGTTTTGCCAAAAATGTAATTTTTTGAAAAAAATCCAAGAATGTTTTATTTGCCTTAACAGATTTGAGATAGCGTATTTTTCAAGAGTGTTAAAGTGACAATTGTGCTCATCAGACTATATTCATGCTAACTTCGAAAATCTTCAAAAATGTCGAAGATTTTATAAATTCTTACAACAATATGAAGGCAAATAAAATCTATAAATATAATTCAAAACATTTATCTGTTTTGCCAAAAATACAATTTTTTGAAAAAAATCCAAGAATGTTTTATTTGTCTTAACAGATTTGAGATAGCGTATTTTTCAAGAGTGTTAAAGTGACAATTGTGCTCATCAGACTATATTCATGGTAACTTCGAAAACCTTCAAAAATGTCGAAGATTTTAAAAATTCTTACAACAATATGAAGGCAAATAAAAATCTATAAATATAATTCAAAAACATTTATCTGTTTTGCCAAAAATACAATTTTTTTGAAAAAAATCCAAGAATGTTTTTTATTTGTCTTAACAGATTTGAGATAGCGTATTTTTCAAAAGTGTTAAAGTGACAATTGTTGAAACTGCAATATTCACAGAATAAGCTATATCTCCCAACCGGATTTACATTGAATTTTTCTCAATGTCCGCCAGTTTATAACAATCAGCAAAGACGATAGGAATATTGACGTATAGGATCTCTAACAAAATTCAACAATTTCGATAATTTAAGACTTAGATTATGCTAACCCGACTCTTTTTAAGTTTTCTCCTAAAACCTTTCCGAATTTTGAAGATTTTTCCGCGACTTATAAAAACGTCCAGATAATTAGAATTCAAATATATATTATCGAAGTTTCGTGTTTTCTACAGTGAGTGTTCGTATTGACAGCGACTCTGAATCAAACTCTTGAAGAAAAATGTGTTTGATTTTAGACTGTTCTATTTGTCATCGTTGATTTAAGTAGGCTACTTATTAGAATGTAAAAGAGATCTTTACTTTTGACGCAATATTCACATTAATTAAGATTAGTATTAAAACACTTTGCTTTCAGTTTTCTACTAGTCTTCAAGTATTTAGTTAAATTGATACCAAAATTTAGGCAAAGACGCCCTAGAAAAATAGGGAATATTGTAATTTTAAAGGATAGGATATGCTCATCAGACTATATTTATGCAAACTACGAAAACCTTCAAAAATGTTGAAGATTTTACAAATTCTTACCACAATATGCAGGAAAATAAAATCTATAAATATAATTCAAAACATGTATCTGTTTTGCCAGAAATACAATTTTTTGAAAAAAATCCAAGAATGTTTTATTTGCCTTAACAGATTTGAGATAGCGTATTTTTCAAGAGTGTTAAAGTGACAATTGTGCTCATCAGACTATATTCATGCTAACTTCGAAAATCTTCAAAAATGTCGAAGATTTTATAAATTCTTACAACAATATGAAGGCAAATAAAATCTATAAATATAAATCAAAACATTTATCTGTTTTGCCAAAAATATAAGTTTGTAAAAAAAATACAAGAATGTTTTATTTGTCTTAACAGATATAACACCCAACCGGATTTTCATTGATTTTTTCTCAATGTCCGCCAGTTTATAACAAACAGCAAACACTGTAAGATTATTTACGTAAAGGAACTCCATCAAAATTCAATAATTTCGATAATTTAAGAATTAGATTATGCTAACCCAACTATTTTTACGTTTACTCCGAAAACCTTCCCGGATTTTGAAAATTTTTCCGCGACTTACCACTACATCATGATAATTAGAATCCACATATATATTATCGAAGTTTAATGTTTTCTATAATGAGTGTTCTTATTGACAGCGACTCTGAATCAAACTCTTGGAGAAAAATGAGTTAGAATTTAGTCTGTTCTGTTTGTCCTCGTTGATTTAAGTAGGCTACTTATTAGAATGTAAAAGCGACCTTTACTTTAGATGCAATATTCACATTAATTAAGATAAGTATTAAAACACTTTGCTTTCAGTTTTCTACTGGTCTTTGAGTAGTTAGTTAAATTGGCACCAAAATTTATGCAAACACGTCCTAGAACAATTAGAAATATTGTAATTTTAAACTTCAAATAGTTCGTTAAATTTATAGCAAAATTTATGCAATGACGCCCTAGAACAATGAGAAATATTGTAATTTTAAAGGATAGGATATGATCATCAGACTATATTCATGCTAACTACGAAAACCTTCAAAAATGTCGAAGTATTTACAAATTCTTACCAGAATATGCAGTCAAATAAAATCTATAAATATAATTCAAAACATTTATCTGTTTTGCCAGAAAATAAAATTTTTTGAAAAAAATCCAAGAATGTTTTGTTTGTCTTAACAGATTTGAGCTATAACTCCCAACCGGATTTTCATTGAATTTTTCTCAATGTCCGCCAGTTTATAACAAACAGCAAACACTGTAGGAATATTTACGTAAAGGAACGCCAACAAAATTCAATAATTTCGATAATTTAAGAATTAGATTATGCTAACCCAACTATTTTTACGCTTACTCCGAAAATCTTCCCGAATTTTGAAGTTTTTTCCGCGACTTACAACAAGATCCAGATAATTAGAATTCAAATATATATTATCGAAGTTTCGTGTTTTCTACAATGAGTGTTCTTATTGAAAGCGACTCTGAATCAATCTCTTGAAGAAAAATGAGTTAGATTTTAGACTGTTCTATTTGTCATCGTTGATTTAAGTGGGCTACTTATTAGAATTTAAAAGTAACCTTCACTTTAGATGCAATATTCACATTAATAAAGATAGGTATTAGCACACTTTGCTTTCAGTTTTCTACTAGTCTTCAAGTATTTAGTTAAATTGATACCAAAATTTAGGCAAAGACGCCCTAGAAAAATAGGGAATATTGTAATTTTAAAGGATAGGATATGCTCATCAGACTATATTTATGCAAACTACGAAAACCTTCAAAAATGTTGAAGATTTTACAAATTCTTACCACAAAATGCAGGAAAATAAAATCTATAAATATAATTCAAAACATGTATCTGGTTTGCCAGAAATACAATTTTTTGAAAAAAAAATCCAAGAATGTTTTATTTGCCTTAACAGATTTGAGATAGCGTATTTTTCAAGAGTGTTAAAGTGACAATTGTGCTCATCAGACTATATTCATGCTAACTTCGAAAATCTTCAAAAATGTCGAAGATTTTATAAATTTCTTACAACAATATGAAGGCAAATAAAAATCTATAAATATAATTCAAAACATTTATCTGTTTTGCCAAAAATACAATTTTTTGAAAAAAATCCAAGAATGTTTTATTTGTCTTAACAGATTTGAGATAGCGTATTTTTCAAGAGTGTTAAAGTGACAATTGTGCTCATCAGACTATATTCATGGTAACTTCGAAAACCTTCAAAAATGTCGAAGATTTTAAAAATTCTTACAACAATATGCAGGCAAATAAAATCTATAAATATAATTTAAAACATTTATTTGTTTTGCCAAAAATATAATTTTTTGAAAAAAATCCAAGAATGTTTTATTTGCCTTAACAGATTTGAGATAGCGTATTTTTCAAGAGTGTTAAAGTGACAATTGTGCTCATCAGACTATATTCATGCTAACTTCGAAAATCTTCAAAAATGTCGAAGATTTTATAAATTCTTACAACAATATGAAGGCAAATAAAATCTATAAATATAATTCAAAACATTTATCTGTTTTGCCAAAAATACAATTTTTTGAAAAAAATCCAAGAATGTTTTATTTGTCTTAACAGATTTGAGATAGCGTATTTTTCAAGAGTGTTAAAGTGACAATTGTGCTCATCAGACTATATTCATGGTAACTTCGAAAACCTTCAAAAATGTCGAAGATTTTAAAAATTCTTACAACAATATGAAGGCAAATAAAATCTATAAATATAATTCAAAACATTTATCTGTTTTGCCAAAAATACAATTTTTTTGAAAAAAATCCAAGAATGTTTTTATTTGTCTTAACAGATTTGAGATAGCGTATTTTTCAAAAGTGTTAAAGTGACAATTGTTGAAACTGCAATATTCACAGAATAAGCTATATCTCCCAACCGGATTTACATTGAATTTTTCTCAATGTCCGCCAGTTTATAACAATCAGCAAAGACGATAGGAATATTGACGTATAGGATCTCTAACAAAATTCAACAATTTCGATAATTTAAGACTTAGATTATGCTAACCCGACTCTTTTTAAGTTTTCTCCTAAAACCTTTCCGAATTTTGAAGATTTTTTCCGCGACTTATAAAAACGTCCAGATAATTAGAATTCAAATATATATTATCGAAGTTTCGTGTTTTCTACAGTGAGTGTTCGTATTGACAGCGACTCTGAATCAAACTCTTGAAGAAAAATGTGTTTGATTTTAGACTGTTCTATTTGTCATCGTTGATTTAAGTAGGCTACTTATTAGAATGTAAAAGAGATCTTTACTTTTGACGCAATATTCACATTAATTAAGATTAGTATTAAAACACTTTGCTTTCAGTTTTCTACTAGTCTTCAAGTATTTAGTTAAATTGATACCAAAATTTAGGCAAAGACGCCCTAGAAAAATAGGGAATATTGTAATTTTAAAGGATAGGATATGCTCATCAGACTATATTTATGCAAACTACGAAAACCTTCAAAAATGTTGAAGATTTTACAAATTCTTACCACAATATGCAGGAAAATAAAATCTATAAATATAATTCAAAACATGTATCTGTTTTGCCAGAAATACAATTTTTTGAAAAAAATCCAAGAATGTTTTATTTGCCTTAACAGATTTGAGATAGCGTATTTTTCAAGAGTGTTAAAGTGACAATTGTGCTCATCAGACTATATTCATGCTAACTTCGAAAATCTTCAAAAATGTCGAAGATTTTATAAATTCTTACAACAATATGAAGGCAAATAAAATCTATAAATATAATTCAAAACATTTATCTGTTTTGCCAAAAATACAATTTTTTGAAAAAAATCCAAGAATGTTTTATTTGTCTTAACAGATTTGAGATAGCGTATTTTTCAAGAGTGTTAAAGTGACAATTGTGCTCATCAGACTATATTCATGGTAACTTCGAAAACCTTCAAAAATGTCGAAGATTTTAAAAATTCTTACAACAATATGAAGGCAAATAAAATCTATAAATATAATTCAAAACATTTATCTGTTTTGCCAAAAATACAATTTTTTGAAAAAAATCCAAGAATGTTTTATTTGTCTTAACAGATTTGAGATAGCGTATTTTTCAAAAGTGTTAAAGTGACAATTGTTGAAACTGCAATATTCACAGAATAAGCTATATCTCCCAACCGGATTTACATTGAATTTTTCTCAATGTCCGCCAGTTTATAACAATCAGCAAAGACGATAGGAATATTGACGTATAGGATCTCTAACAAAATTCAACAATTTCGATAATTTAAGACTTAGATTATGCTAACCCGACTCTTTTTAAGTTTTCTCCTAAAACCTTTCCGAATTTTGAAGATTTTTCCGCGACTTATAAAAACTTCCAGATAATTAGAATTCAAATATATATTATCGAAGTTTCGTGTTTTCTACAGTGAGTGTTCGTATTGACAGCGACTCTGAATCAAACTCTTGAAGAAAAATGTGTTTGATTTTAGACTGTTCTATTTGTCATCGTTGATTTAAGTAGGCTACTTATTAGAATGTAAAAGAGATCTTTACTTTTGACGCAATATTCACATTAATTAAGATTAGTATTAAAACACTTTGCTTTCAGTTTTCTACTAGTCTTCAAGTATTTAGTTAAATTGATACCAAAATTTAGGCAAAGACGCCCTAGAAAAATAGGGAATATTGTAATTTTAAAGGATAGGATATGCTCATCAGACTATATTTATGCAAACTACGAAAACCTTCAAAAATGTTGAAGATTTTACAAATTCTTACCACAATATGCAGGAAAATAAAATCTATAAATATAATTCAAAACATGTATCTGTTTTGCCAGAAATACAATTTTTTGAAAAAAATCCAAGAATGTTTTATTTGCCTTAACAGATTTGAGATAGCGTATTTTTCAAGAGTGTTAAAGTGACAATTGTGCTCATCAGACTATATTCATGCTAACTTCGAAAATCTTCAAAAATGTCGAAGATTTTATAAATTCTTACAACAATATGAAGGCAAATAAAATCTATAAATATAATTTAAAACATTTATCTGTTTTGCCAAAAATGTAATTTTTTGAAAAAAATCCAAGATTGTTTTATTTGTCTTAACAGATTTGAGATAGCGTATTTTTCAAAAGTGTTAAAGTGACAATTGTTGAAACTGCAATATTCACAGAATAAGCTATATCTCTCAACCGGATTTACTTTGAATTTTTCTCAATGTCCGCCAGTTTATAACAATCAGCAAACAGGGTAGGAATATTGACGTATAGAAATTCCAACAAAATTCAACAATTTCGATAATTTAAGACTTTGATTATGCTAACCCAACTATTCTTAATTTCCTCCAAAAACCTTCGCGAATTATGAAGATTTTTCCGCGACTTACTACAACATCCAGATAATTAGAATTCAAATATATATGATCGAAGTTTAGTGTTTTCTTCAATGAGTGTTCTTATTGACAGCGACTCTGAATAAAACTCTTGAAGGAAAATGTGTTTGATTTTAGACTGTTCTGTTTGTCATCGTTGATTTAAGTAGGCTACTTATTAGAATGTGAAAGATACCTTTACTTTTGATGCAAAATTCACATTAATCAATATAAGTATTAAAACACTTTGCTTTCAGTTTTCTACTGGTCTTCAAGTAGTTAGTTTAATTGGTAGCAAAAATTTAGGCAAAGACGCCCTAGAACAATAAGGAATATTGTAATTTTAAAGGAAAGGATATGCTCATCAGACTATATTTATGCTAACTTCGAAAACCTTCAAAAATGTCGAAGATTTTACAAATTCTTACATCAATATGCAGGCAAATAAAATCTATAAAAATATTTTAAAACATTTATCTGTTTTGCCAAAAAATACAATTTTTTGAAAAAAATCCAAGTATGTTTTATTTGTCTTAACAGATTTGAGATAGCGTATTTTTCAAGATTGACAAAGTGACAATTTGTGTAACTGCAATATTGTCAGAATAAGCAATAACTCTCAACCGGATTTACATTGAATTTTTTTCAATGTCCGCCAGTTTATAACAATCAGCAAACACTTTAGGAATATTGACATATGGGAACTGTAAGAAAATTCAACAATTTCGATAAATTAAGCGTTAGATTATGCTAACCCAACTATTTTCAAGTTTCTTCCGAAAACCTTCCCGAATTTTGAAAATTTTTCTGCGACTTACTACAACATCCAGAAAATTAGAATTCAAATATATATTATCGAAGTTTCGTGTTTTCTACGATGAGTGTTCTTATTGACAGCGACTCTGAATCAATCTCTTGAAGAAAAATGAGTTAAATTTTAGACTGTTCTGTTTGTCTTAGTTGATTTAAGTAGGCTGCTTATTAGAATGTAAAAGAGACCTTTCCTTTCGTTGCAATATTCACATTAATCAATATAAGTATTAAAACACATTACTTTCAGTTTTCTACTGGTCTTCAAGTAGTTAGTTAAATTGGTAGCAAAAATTTATGCAAAGACGCCCTAGATCAATAAGAAATATTGTAATTTTAAAGGATGTCCAGATATGCTCAACAGACTATATTCATGCTAACTACGAGAACCTTCAAAAATGACGAAAATTTTACAAATTCTTACCACAATATGCAGGCAAATAAAATCCATAAATACAATTCAAAACATTTATCTGTTTTGCCAAAAATACAATTGTTTGAAAAAAATCCAAGAATGTTTTATTTGTCTTAACAGATTTGAGATAGCGTATTTTTCAAGAGTGTTAAGGCGACATTTTTTTTAACTGCACTATTCACAGAATAAGCTACAAGTCCAACCGGATTTACATTGAATTTTTCTCCATGTCCGCCAGTTTATAAGAATCAGCAAACACTGTAGAAATATTGACGTATAGGAACTCTTACAAAATTCAACAATTTCGATAATTTAAGACATAGATTATGCTAACCCAACTATTTTTAAGTTTACTCCGAAAACCTTCCCGAATTTTGAAGCTTTTTCCGCGACTTACAACAACATCCAGATAATTAGAATTCAAATATATATTATCGAAGTTTAGTGTTTTCTACAATGAGTGTTCATATTGACAGCGACTCTAAATAAAACTCTTGAAGGAAAATGAGTTAGATTTTAGACTGTTCTGTTTGTCTTAGTTGATTTAAGAAAGCTACTTATTAGAATGTAAAAGAGACCTTTACTTTTGATGCAATATTCACATTAATTAAGATCAGTATTAAAACCCATTACTTTCAGTTTTCTACTGGTCTTCAAGTAGTTAGTTAAATTGGTTGCAAAAATTTATGCAAAGACGACCTAGAACAATAAGAAATATTGTAATTTTAAAGGATGTCCAGATATGCTCAACAGACTATATTCATGCTAACTACGAGAACCTTCAAAAATGACGAAAATTTTACAAAATTCTTACCACAATATGCAGGCAAATAAAATCTATAAATACAATTCAAAACATTTATCTGTTTTGCCAAAAATACAATTTTTTGAAAAAAATCCAAGAATGTTTTATTTGTCTTAACAGATTTGAGATAGCGTATTTTTCAAGAGTGTTAAAGCGACATTTTTTTTAAACTGTAATATTCACAGAATAAGCTACAAGTCCAACCGGATTTACATTGAATTTTTCTCCATGTCCGCCAGTTTATAAGAATCAGCAAACACTGTAGAAATATTGACGTATAGGAACTCTTACAAAATTCAACAATTTCGATAATTTAAGACATAGATTATGCTAACCCAACTATTTTTAAGTTTACTCCGAAAACCTTCCCGAATTTTGAAGCTTTTTCCGCGACTTACAACAACATCCAGATAATTAGAATTCAAATATATATTATCGAAGTTTAGTGTTTTCAACAATGAGTGTTCATATTGACAGCGACTCTGAATAAAACTCTTGAAGGAAAATGAGTTAGATTTTAGACTGTTCTGTTTGTCTTAGTTGATTTAAGAAAGCTACTTATTAGAATGTAAAAGAGACCTTTACTTTTGATGCAATATTCACATTAATTACGATAAGTATTAAAACCCTTTGCTTTCAGTTTTCTACTGGTCTTCAAGTAGTTAGTTAAATTGGTTGCAAAAATTTATGCAAAGACGACCTAGAACAATAAGAAATATTGTAATTTTAAAGGATATCCAGATATGCTCAACAGACTATATTCATGCTAACTACGAGAACCTTCAAAAATGACGAAAATTTTACAAAATTCTTACCACAATATGCAGGCAAATAAAATCTATAAATACAATTCAAAACATTTATCTGTTTTGCCAAAAATACAATTTTTTGAAAAAAATTCAAGAATGTTTTATTTGTCTTAACAGATTTGAGATAGCGTATTTTTCAAGAGTGTTAAAGCGACATTTTTTTTAAACTGCAATATTCACAGAATATGCAATATCTCCCAACCAGATTTACATCGAATTTTTCTCAATGTCAGCCAGTTTATAACAATCAGCAAACACTGTAGGAATATTGACGTATAGGAACTCGAACAAAATTCAACAATTTCGATAATTTAAGACATAGATTATGCTAAGCCAACTATTTTTAATTTACTCCGAAAACCTTCCCGAATTTTGAAGATTTTTCCGCGACTTACAACAACATCCAGATAATTAGAATTCAAATATATATTATCGAAGTTTAGTGATTTCTACAATGAGTGTTCATATTGACAGCGACTCTGAATCAAACTCTTGCAGTTTGTCATCGTTGATTTAAGAAAGCTACTTATTAGAATGTAAAAGAGACCTTTACTTTTGATGCGATATTCACATTAATTAAGATAAGTATTAAAACACTTTGCTTTCAAGTATGTTTTATTTGTCTTAACAGATTTGAGACAGCGTATTTTTCAAGAGTGTTAAAGCGATATTTTTTTAACTGCGATATTCACAGAATAAACTACAACTCCAACCGGATTTACATTGAATTTTTCTCAATGTCCGCCAGTTTATAACAATCAGCAAACACTGTAGGAATATTGACGTATAGAAACTCTAACAAAATTCAACAATTTCGATAATTTAAGACATTGATTATGCTAACCCAACTGTTTTTAAATTTACTCCGAAAACCTTCCCGAATTTTGAAGATTTTTCCGCGACTTACAACAACATCCAGATAATTAGAATTCAAATATATATTATCGAAGTTTAGTGTTTTCTACAATGAGTTTTCATATTGACAGCGACACTGAATCAAACTCTTGCAGTTTGTCATCGTTGATTTACGAAAGCTACTTATTAGAATGTAAAAGAGACCTTTACGTTTGATGCAATATTCACATTAATTAAGATAGGTATTAAAACCCTTTGCTTTCTGTTTTCTACTGGTCTTCAAGTAGTTAGTTAAATTGGTAGCAAAATTTAGGCGAAGATGCCCTAGAACAATAGGGAATATTATAATTTTAAAGGATAGCATATGCTCATCAGACTATATTTATGCTAACTACGAAAACCTTCAAAAATGTTGAAGATTTTACAAATTCTTACCACAATATGCAGGCAAATAAAATCTATAAATATATTTCAAAACATTTAGCTGTTTTGCCGAAAATCCAATTTTTCCAAAAAAATCCAAGAATGTTTTATTTGTCTTAACAGATTTGAGATAGCGTATTTTTCAAAAGTGTTAAAGTGACAATTGTTGTAACTGCAATATTCACAGAATAAGCGATATCTCCCAACCAGATTTACATTGAATTTTTCTCAATGTCCGCCAGTTTATAACAATCAGCAAACACTGTAGGAATATTGACGAATAGTAACTCTAACAAAATTCAACAATTTCGATAATTTAAGACTTAGATTATGCTAACCCAACTCCTTTTAAGTTTTCTCCTAAAACCTTCCCGAATTTTGAAGATTTTTCCGCGACTTACTACAACGTCCAGATAATTAGAATTCAAATATATATTATCGAAGTTTAGTGTTTTCTACAATGAGTGTTCGTATTGACAGAGACTCTGAATCAAACTCTTGAAGGAAAATGAGTTAGATTTTAGACTGCTCTGTTTGTTTTAATTGATTTAAGAAAGCTACTTATTAGAATGTAAAAGCGACCTTTACCTTTGATGCAATATTCACATTAATTAAGATAAGTATTAAAACCCTTTGCTTTCTGTTTTCTACTGGTCTTCAAGTAGTTAGTTAAATTGGTAGCAAAATTTATGCAAAGACGCCCTAGAACAATAAGGAATATTGTAATTTTAAAGCAAAGGATATGCTCAACAGGCTACATTCATGCTAACTACGAGCACCTTCAAAAATGACGAAGATTTTACAAATTCTTACCACAATATGCAGGCAAAGAAAATCTATAAATACAATTCAAAACTTTTATCTGTTTTGCCAAAAATACAATTTTTTGAAAAAAATTCAAGAATGTTTTATATGTCTTAACAGATTTGGGATAGCGTATTTTTCAAGAGTGATAAAGTGACATTTTTTTCAACTGCAATATTCACAGAATGAACTACAACTCCCAACCGGATTTACATTGAATTTTTCGCAATGTCCACCAGTTTATAACAATCTGCAAACACTGTAGGAATATTTACGTTAAGGAACTCCAACAAAATCAACAATTTCGATAATTTAACAATTAGATTATGCTAACTCAACTATTTTTAAATTTACTCCGAAAACCTTCCCAAATTTTGAAGGTTTTTACGCGACTTACAACAACATCCAGATAATTTGAATTCGAATATATGTTATCGAAGTTTAGTGTTTTCTACAATGAGTGTTCTTATTGACAGCGACTCTGAATCAAACTCTTGAAGAAAAATGAGTTAGATTTTAGACTGTTCTATTTGTCATCGTTGATTGATTTAAGTAGGCTACTTATTAGAATGTAAAAGAGACCTTTACTTTTGATGCAATATTCACATTAATTAAGATTAGTATTAAAACACTTTGCTTTCAGTTTTCTACTGGTCTTCAAGTATATAATTAAATTGATAGCAAAATTTAGGCAAAGACGCTCTAGAAAAATAGGGAATATTGTAATTTTAAAGGATAGGATATGCTCATCAGACAATATTTATGCAAACTACGAAAACCCTTTAAAAATGTTGAGGATTTTACAAATTCTTACCACAATATGCAGGAAAATAATATCTATAAATATAATTCAAAACATTTATCTGTTTTGCCAAAAATACAATTTTTCAAAAAAAATCCAAGAATGTTTTATTTGTCTTAACAGCGTATTTTTCAAGAGTGTTAAAGTGACAATTGTGCTCATCAGACTATATTCATGCTAACTTCGAAAACCTTCAAAAATGTCGAAGATTTTAAAAATTCTTACAACAATATGCAGGCAAATAAAATCTATAAATATAATTTAAAACATTTATCTGTTTTGCCAAAAATATAATTTTTTGAAAAAAATCCAAGAATGTTTTATTTGTCCTAACAGATTTGGGATAGCGTATTTTTCAAAAGTGTTAAAGTGACAATTGTTGAAACTGCAATATTCACAGAATAAGCTATATCTCCCAACCGGATTTACATTGAATTTTTCTCAATGTCCGCCAGTTTATAACAATCAGCAAACACGGTAGGAATATTGACGTATAGAAACTCCAACAAAATTCAACAATTTCGATAATTTAAGACTTTGATTATGCTAACCCAACTATTCCTAATTTCCTCCAAAAACCTTCGCGAATTATGAAGATTTTTCCGCGACTTACTACAACATCCAGATAATTAGAATTCAAATATGTATTATCGAAGTTTAGTGTTTTCTTCAATGAGTGTTCTTATTGACAGCGACTCTGAATCAAACTCTTGAAGGAAAATGTGTTAGATTTTAGACTGTTCTGTTTGTCATCGTTGATTTAAGTAGGCTACTTATTAGAATGTAAAAGAGACCTTTACTTTTGATGCAATATTCACATTAATTACGATAGGTATTAAAACACATTACTTTCAGTTTTCTACTGGTCTTCAAGTAGTTAGTTAAATTGGTTGCAAAAATTTATGCAAAGACGCCCTAGAACAATAAGAAATATTGTAATTTTAAAGGATGTCCAGATATGCTCAACAGACTATATTCATGCTAACTACGAGAACCTTCAAAAATGACGAAAATTTTACAAAAGTCTTACCACAATATGCAGGCAAATAAAATCTATAAATACAATTCAAAACATTTATCTGTTTTGCCAAAAATACAATTTTTTGAAAAAAATCCAAGAATGTTTTATTTGTCTTAACGCATTTGAGATAGCGTATTTTTCAAGAGTGTTAAAGCGACATTTTTTTTTAACTACCATTCACAGAATAAGCTACAACTCCAACCGGATTTACATTGAATTTTTTTCAATGTCCGACAGTTTATAACAATCAGCAAACACTGTAGGAATATTGACGTATAGGAACTCTAACAAAATTCAACAATTTCGATAGTTTAAGACATAGATTATGCTAACCCAACTATTTTTAAATTTACTCCCAAAACCTTCCCGAATTTTGAAGATTTTTCCGCGACTTACAACAACATCCAGATAATTAGAATTCAAATATATATTATCGAAGTTTAGTGTTTTCTACAATGAGTGTTCGTATTGACAGCGACTCTGAATCAAACTCTTGAAGGAAAATGAGTTAGATTTTAGACTGTTCTGTTTGTCATCGTTGATTTAAGTAAGCTACTTATTAGAATGTAAAAGAGAGCTTTACTTAAGTTTTAAAACACTTTGCTTTCAGTTTTCTACTGGTCTTCAAGTAGTTAGTTAAATTGGTAGCAAAATTTAGACAAAGACCCCCTAGAACAATAGGGAATATTGCAATTTTAAAGGATAGGATATGCTCATCAGACTATATTTATGCTAACTACGAAAACCTTCAAAAATGTTGAAGATTTTACAAATTCCTACCACAATATGCAGGCAAACAAAATCTATAAATATAATTCAAAACATTTATCTGTTTTGCCAAAAATACAATTTTTTGAAAAAAATCCAAGAATGTTTTATTTGTCTTAACAGATTTGAGATAGCGTGACAATTGTTTGTTTGTTCTGTTTGTCATCGCTGATTTAAGTAAGCTACTTATTAGAATGTAAAAGCGACCTTTACCTTTGATGCAATATTCACATTAATTAAGATAAGTATTAAAACCCTTTATTTTATTTTATTTATGCAAACACGCCCTCGAACAATAAGAAATATTGTAATTTTAAAGGATGTCCGGATATGCTCAACAGACTATGTTCATGCTAACTACGAGCACCTTCAAAAATGACGAAGATTTTACAAATTCTTACCACAATATGCAGGCAAATAAAATCTATAAATACAATTCAAAACATATATCTGTTTTGCCAAAAATACAATTTTTGAAGAAAATCCAAGAATGTTTTATTTGTCTTAACAGATTTGAGATAGCGTATTTTTCAAGAGTGTTAAAGTGACATTTTTTTTAACTGCAATATTCACAGAATAAGCTATTACATCCAACCGGATTTACACTGAATTTTTCTCAATGTCCGCCAGTTTATAACAATCAGCAAACACTGTAGGAATATTTACGTAAAGGAACTCCAACAAAATTCAACAATTTCGATAATTTAAGAATTCGATTATGCTAACCCAACTATTTTTTAACTCCGAAAACCTTCCCGAATTTTAAAGATTTTTCCGCGACTTACAACAACATCCAGATAATTAGAATTCAAATATATATTATCCAAGTTTAGTGTTTTCTACAATGAGTGTTTTTATTGACAGCAACTCTGAATCAAACTCTTGAAGGAAAATGAGTTGGATTTTCGACTGTTCTGTTTGTCATCGTTGATTTAAGTAAACTACTTATTAGAATGTAAAAGAGAGCTTTACTTAAGTATTAAAACACTTTGCTTTCAGTTTTCTACTGGTCTTCAAGTAGTTAGTTAAATTGGTAGCAAAATTTAGGCAAAGACGCCCGAGAACAATAGGGAATATTGTAATTTTAAAGGATAGGATATGCTCATCAGACTATATTTATGCTAACTACGAAAACATTCAAAAATGTTGAAGATTTTACAAATTCTTACCACAATATGCAGGCAAATAAAATCTATAAATACAATTCAAAACATTTATCTGTTTTGCCAAAAATACAATTTTTTTGAAAAAAATCCAAGAATGTTTTATTTGTCATATCAGATTTGAGATAGCGTATTTTTCAAAAGTGTTAAAGTCACAATTGTTGTAACTGCAATATTCACAGAATATGCAATATCTCCCAACCAGATTTACATCGAATTTTTCTCAATGTCAGCCAGTTTATAACAATCAGCAAACACTGTAGGAATATTGACGTATAGGAACTCTAACAAAATTCAACAATTTCGATAATTTAAGACTTTGATTATGCTAACCCAACTCTTTTAGAGTTTTCTCCAAAAACCTTCCCGAATTTTGAAGATTTTTCCGCGACTTACTACAACATCCAGATAATTAGAATTCAAATATATATTATCGAAGTTTAGTATTTTCTACAATGAGTGTTCTTACTGACGGCGACTCTGAATCAAACTCTTGAAGGAAAATGAGTTAGATTTTAGACTGTTCTGTGTGTCTTAGTTGATTTAAGAAAGCTACTTATTAGAATGTAAAATCGACCTTTACCTTTGATGCAATATTCACATTAATTAAGATAAGAATTAAAACCCTTTGCTTTCTGTTTTCTACTGCTCTTAAAGTAGTTAGTTAAATTGGTAGCAAGATTTATGCAAAGACGCCCCCGAACAATAAGAAATATTTTAATTTTAAAGGTTGTCCGGATATGATCAACAGACTATATTCATGCTAACTACGAAAACCTTCAAAAATGTTGAAGATTTTACAAATTCTTACCACAATACGCAAGCAAATAAAATCTATAAATACAATTCAAAACATTTATCTGTTTTGCCAAAAATACAATTTTTTGAAAAAAATCCAAGAATGTTTTATTTGTCTTAACAGATTTGAGATAGCGTATTTTTCAAAAGTGTTAATGTGACAATTGTTGTAACTGCAATATTCACAGAATAAGCAATATCTCCCAACATGATTTACATCGAATTTTTCTCAATGTCCGCCAGTTAATAACAATCAGCAAACACTGTAGGAATATTTACGTAAAGGAACTCCAACAAAATTCAACAATTTCGATAATTTAAGAATTGAATTATGCTAACCCAACTATTTTTAAGTTTACTCCAAAAACCTTCCCGAATTTTGAAGCTTTTTCCGCGACTTACAACAAGATCCAGAATATTAGAATTCAAATATATAGTATCGAAGTTTAGTGTTTTCTACAATGAGTGTTCTTATTGACAGCGACTCTGAATCAAACTCTTGAAGGAAAATGAGTTAGATTTTAGACTGTTCCGTTTGTCATCGTTGATTTAAGTAGGCTACTTATTAGAATGTAAAAGAGACCTTTACTTTTGATGCAATATTAACATTAATTAAGACAGGTATTTAAACACTTTGCTTTCAGTTTTCTACTGGTCTTCAAGTAGTTAGTTAAATTGGTAGCAAAATTTAGGCAAAGACGCCCTAGAACAATAGGGAATATTGTAATTTTAAAGGATAGGATATGATCATCATCCTATATTTATGCTAACTACGAAAACCTTCAAAAATGTTGAAGATTTTACAAATTCTTACCACAATATGCAGGTAAATAAAATCTATAAATACAATTCAGAACATTTATCTGTTTTGCCAAAAATACAATTTTTTGAAAAAAATCCGAGAATGTTTTATTTGTCTTAACAGATTTGAGATAGCGTATTTTTCAAAAGTGTTAATGTGACAATTGTTGTAACTGCAATATTCACAGAATAAGCAATATCTCCCAACCAGATTTACATCGAATTTTTCTCAATGTCCGCCAGTTAATAACAATCAGCAAACACTGTAGGATCATTGACGTATAGGTCTTTCTAACAAAATTCAACAATTTCGATAATTTAAGACTTAGATTATGCTAACCCAACTCTTTTTAAGTTTGCTCCGAAAACCTTCCCGAAATTTGAAGATTTTTCCGCGACTTACTACAACATCCAGATAGTTAGAATTCAAATATATATTATCGAAGTTTAGTGTTTTCTACATTGAGTGTTCTTATTGACAGCGACTCTGAATCAAACTCTTGAAGGAAAATGAGTTAGATTTTACACTGTTCTGTTTGTCTTAGTTGATTTAAGAAAGCTACTTATTAGAATGTAAAAGCGACCTTTACCTTTGTTGCAATATTCACATTAATTAAGATAAGTATTAAAACCCTTTATTTTATTTTATTTATGCAAACACGCCCTCGAACAATAAGAAATATTGTAATTTTAAAGGATGTCCGGATATGCTCAACAGACTATGTTCATGCTAACTACGAGAACCTTCAAAAATGACGAAGATTTTACAAATTCTTACCACAATATGCAGGCAAATAAAATCTATAAAAACAATTCAAAACATTTATCTGTTTTGCCAAAAATACAATTTATTGAAAAAAATCCAAGAATGTTTTATTTGTCTTAACAGATTTGAGATAGCCTATTTTTCAAGAGTGTTAAAGTGACATTTTTTTTAACTGCAATATTCACAGAATAAGCTATTACATCCAACCGGATTTACACTGAATTTTTCTCAATGTCCGCCAGTTTATAACAATCAGCAAACACTGTAGGAATATTTACGTAAAGGAACTCCAACAAAATTCAACAATTTCGATAATTTGATTTTTCCGCGACTTACAACAACATCCAGATAATTAGAATTCAAATATATATTATCCAAGTTTAGTGTTTTCTACAATGAGTGTTTTTATAGACAGCAACTCTGAATCAAACTCTTGAAGGAAAATGAGATAGATTTTCGACTGTTCTGTTTGTCATCGTTGATTTAAGTAAGCTACTTATTAGAATGTAAAAGAGAGCTTTACTTAAGTATTAAAACACTTTGCTTTCAGTTTTCTACTGGTCTTCAAGTAGTTAGTTAAATTGGTAGCAAAATTTAGGCAAAGACGCCCGAGAACAATAGGGAATATTGTAATTTTAAAGGATAGGATATGTTCATCAGACTATATTTATGCTAACTACGAAAACCTTCAAAAATGTTGAAGATTTTATAAATTTTTACCACAATATGCAGGCAAATAAAATCTATAAATACAATTCAAAACATTTATCTGTTTTGCCAAAAATACAATTTTTTGAAAAAAATCCAAGAATGTTTTATTTGTCTTAACAGATTTGAGATAGCGTATTTTTCAAGAGTGTTAAAGTGACATTTTTTTAACTGCAATATTCACAGAATAAGCTACAACTTCCAAACGGAATTACATTGAATTTTTCTCAATGTCCGCCAGTTTATAACAATCAGCAAACACTGTAGGAATATTTACGTAAAGGAACTCCAACAAAATTCAACAATTTCGATAATTTAAGAATTGAATTATGCTAACCCAACTATTTTTAAGTTTACTCCGAAAACCTTCCCGAATTTTGAAGCTTTTTCCGCGACTTACAACAAGATCCAGATAATTAGAATTCAAATATATATTATCGAAGTTTAGTGTTTTCTACAATGAGTGTTCTTATTGACAGCGACTCTGAATCAAACTCTTGAAGGAAAATGAGTTAGATTTTAGACTGTTCCGTTTGTCATCGTTGATTTAAGTAGGCCACTTATTAGAATGTAAAAGAGACCTTTACTTTTGATGCAATATTCAAATTAATTAAGACAGGTATTTAAACACTTTGCTTTCAGTTTTCTACTGGTCTTCAAGTAGTTAGTTAAATTGGGAGCAAAATTTAGGCAAAGACGCCCTAGAACAATAGGGAATATTGTAATTTTAAAGGATAGGATATGATCATCAGACTATATTTATGCTAACTACGAAAACCTTCAAAAATGTTGAAGATTTTACAAATTCTTACCACAATATGCAGGTAAATAAAATCTATAAATACAATTCAGAACATTTATCTGTTTTGCCAAAAATACAATTTTTTGAAAAAAATCCAAGAATGTTTTATTTGTCTTAACAGATTTGAGATAGCGTATTTTTCAAAAGTGTTAATGTGACAATTGTTGTAACTGCAATATTCACAGAATAAGCAATATCTCCCAAACAGATTTACATCGAATTTTTCTCAATGTCCGCCAGTTAATAACAATCAGCAAACACTGTAGGATCATTGACGTATAGGTCTTTCTAACAAAATTCAACAATTTCGATAATTTAAGACTTAGATTATGCTAACCCAACTCTTTTTAAGTTTGCTCCGAAAACCTTCCCGATATTTGAAGATTTTTCAGCGACTTACTACAACATCCAGATAATTAGAATTCAAATATATATTATCGAAGTTTAGTGTTTTCTACATTGAGTGTTCTTATTGACAGCGACTCTGAATCAAACTCTTGAAGGAAAATGAGTTAGATTTCACACTGTTCTGTTTGTCTTAGTTGATTTAAGAAAGCTACTTATTAGAATGTAAAAGCGACCTTTACCTTTGATGCAATATTCACCTTAATTAAGATAAGTATTAAAACCCTTTATTTTATTTTATTTATGCAAACACGCCCTCGAACAATAAGAAATATTGTAATTTTAAAGGATGTCCGGATATGCTCAACAGACTATGTTCATGCTAACTACGAGAATCTTCAAAAATGACGAAGATTTTACAAATTCTTACCACAATATGCAGGCAAATAAAATCTATAAATACAATTCAAAACATTTATCTGTTTTGCTAAAAATACAATTTTTTGAAAAAAATCCAAGAATGTTTTATTTGTCTTAACAGATTTGAGATAGCGTATTTTTCAAGAGTGTTAAAGTGACATTTTTTTTTAACTGCAATATTCACAGAATAAGCTATTACATCCAACCGGATTTACACTGAATTTTTCTCAATGTCCGCCAGTTTATAACAATCAGCAAACACTGTAGAAATATTTACGTAAAGGAACTCCAACAAAATTCAACAATTTCGATAATTTAAGAATTCGATTATGCTAACTCAACTATTTTTTTACTCCGAAAACCTTCCCGAATTTTAAAGATTTTTCCGCGACTTACAACAACATCCAGATAATTAGAATTCAAATATATATTATCCAAGTTTAGTGTTTTCTACAATGAGTGTTTTTATTGACAGCAACTCTGAATCAAACTCTTGAAGGAAAATGAGTTAGATTTTCGACTGTTCTGTTTGTCATCGTTGATTTAAGAAAGCTACTTATTAGAATGGAAAAGAGAGCTTTACTTAAGTATTAAAACACTTTGCTTTCAGTTTTCTACTGGTCTTCAAGTAGTTAGTTAAATTGGTAGCAAAATTTAGGCAAAGACGCCCGAGAACAATAGGGAATATTGTAATTTTAAAGGATAGGATATGCTCATCAGACTATATTTATGCTAACTACGAAAACCTTCAAAAATGTTGAAGATTTTACAAATTCTTACCACAATATGCAGGCAAATAAAATCTATAAATACAATTCAAAACATTTATCTGTTTTGCCAAAAATACAATTTTTTTGAAAAAAATTCAAGAAAGTTTTATTTGTCTTAACAGATTTGAGATAGCGTATTTTTCAAGAGTGTTAAAGTGACATTTTTTTAAATGCAATATTCACAGAATAAGCTACAACTTCCAACCGGAATTACATTGAATTTTTCTCAATGTCCGCCAGTTTATAACAATCAGCAAACACTGTAGGAATATTCACGTAAAGGAACTCCAACAAAATTCAACAATTTCGGTAATTTAAGAATTAGATTATGCTAACCCAACTATTTTTAAGTTTACTCCGAAAACCTTCCCGAATTTTGAAGATTTTTCCGCGACTTTCAACAAGATCCAGATAATTAGAATTCAAATATATATTATCGAAGTTTAGTGTTTTCTACAATGAGTGTTCTTATTGACAGCGACTCTGAATCAAACTCTTGAAGGAAAATGAGTTAGATTTTAGACTGTTCCGTTTGTCATCGTTGATTTAAGGCTACTTATTAATATAAGGCTACTTATTAGAATGTAAAAGAGACCTTTACTTTTGATGCAATATTCACATTAATTAAGACAGGTATTTAAACACTTTGCTTTCAGTTTTCTACTGGTCTTCAAGTAGTTATTTAAATTTGTAGCAAAATTTAGGCAAAGACGCCCTAGGACAATATGGAATATTATAATTTTAAAGGATAGGATATGCTCATCAGACTATATTTATGCTAACTACGAAAACCTTCAAAAATGTTGAAGATTTTTCAAATTCTTACCTCAATACGCAGGCAATTAAATCTATAAATACAATTCATAACATTTATCTGTTTTGCCAAAATACAATTTTTTGAAAAAAATCCAAGAATGTTTTATTTGTCTTAACAGATTTGAGATAGCGTATTTTTCAAAAGTGTTAAAGTGACAATTGTTGTAACTGCAATATTCACAGAATATGCAATATCTCCCAACCAGATTTACATCGAATTTTTCTCAATGTCAGCCAGTTTATAACAATCAGCAAACACTGTAGGAATATTGACGTATAGGAACTCTGACAAAATTCAACAATTTCGATAATTTAAGACTTAGATTATGCTAACCCAACTCTTTTAGAGTTTTCTCCAAAAACCTTCCCGAATTTTGAAGATTTTTCCGCGACTTACTACAACATCCAGATAATTAGAATTCAAATATATATTATCGAAGTTTAGTGTTTTCTACAATGAGTGTTCTTATTGACAGCGACTCTGAATCAAACTCTTGAAGGAAAATGAGTTAGATTTTAGACTGTTCTGTGTGTCTTAGTTGAGTTAAGTAGGCTACTTATTAGAATGTAAAATCGACCTTTACCTTTGATGCAATATTCACATTAATTAAGATAAGTATTAAAACCCTTTGCTTTCTGTTTTCTACTGCTCTTAAAGTAGTTAGTTAAATTGGTAGCAAGATTTATGCAAAGACGCCCCCGAACAATAAGAAATATTTTAATTTTAAAGGTTGTCCGGATATGCTCAACAGACTATATTCATGCTAACTACGAAAACCTTCAAAAATGTTGAAGATTTTACAAATTCTTACCACAATACGCAGGCAAATAAAATCTATAAATACAATTCAAAACATTTATCTGTTTTGCCAAAAATACAATTTTTTGAAAAAAATCCAAGAATGTTTTATTTGTCTTAACAGATTTGAGATAGCGTATTTTTCAAAAGTGTTAAAGTGACAATTGTTGTAACTGCAATACTCACAGAATATGCAATATCTCCCAACCAGATTTACATCGAATTTTTCTCAATGTCCGCCAGTTTATAACAATCAGCAAACACTGTAGGAATATTGACGTATAGGAACTCTAACAAAATTCAACAATTTCGATAATTTAAGACTTAGATTATGCTAACCCAACTCTATTAGAGTTTTCTCCAAAAACCTTCCCGAATTTTGAAGATTTTTCCGCGACTTACTACAACATCCAGATAATTAGAATTCAAATATATATTATCGAAGTTTAGTGTTTTCTACAATGAGTGTTCTTATTGACAGCGACTCTGAATCAAACTCGTGAAGGAAAATGAGTTAGATTTTAGACTGTTCTGTTTGTCTTAGTTGATTTAAGAAAGCTACTTATTAGAATGTGAAAGCGACCTTTACCTTTGATGCAATATTCACATTAATTAAGATAAGTATTAAAACCCTTTGCTTACTGTTTTCTACTGGTCTTAAAGTAGTAGGTTAAATTGGTAGCAAAATTTATGCAAAGACGCCCCCGAACAATAAGAAATATTTTAATTTTAAAGGTTGTCCGGATATGCTCAACAGACTATATTCATGCTAACTACGAGAACCTTCAAAAATGACGAAGATTTTACAAATTCTTACCACAATATGCAGGCAAATAAAATCTATAAATACAATTCAAAACATTTATCTGTTTTGCCAAAAATACAACTTTTTGAAAAAAATCCAAGAATGTTTTATTTGTCTTAACAGATTTGAGCGTATTTTTCAAAAGTGTTAAAGTGACAATTGTTGAAACTGCAATATTCACAGAATAAGCAATATCTCCCAACCAGATTTACATTGAATTTTTCTCAATGTCCGCCAGTTTATAACAATCAGCAAACACTGTAGGAATATTGACATATA